>PVHT020004944.1:25079876-25129401 GCA_004024745.2 Catagonus wagneri
TAAAAAAAAAAAAAAAAAAAAAAAAAGGAGCTCCCTCGTGGTGCAGCAGAAGTGAATCTAACTAGGCACCATGAGGTTGCAGGTTCGATCCCTGGCCTCATTCAGTGGGTTAAGGATCCAGCATTGCCTTGAGCTGTGGTGTAGGTCACAGACACGGTTCAGATCCCGCATTGCTGTGGCTGTGGTGTAGGCCGGCAGCTGTAGCTCTGATTAGACCACTAGCCTGGGAACCTCCATATGCCGCGGGTGCAGCCCTAAAAGGAAAAAAAAAATTTTCTTTTCCTTAGCTTCTACCTGAAGAAGCTACCTCCCACTCAGGCAACTCCTGCCTTGGAGTCTCCTGGTGGCTCAGCAGGTTAAGGATCTGGCATTGTCAGTGCTGTGGCTCAGGTCACCGCTGTGATGCAGGCCCGATCCATAGCCTAGGAATTTCCACGTGGCATGCGCATGGCCAAAAAACAAACAAAAAACAAACAAATTCCTGCCTTTCTGCTTATCACAGCATAAAAACCGTAATTAAACCGAAAATCTCTTAACTCTGCCCTGAGAGACTCAGAGCCCTGCTGCCATTTTCAGGGAGGTAAGAGAAAGGGGGATCTCACTCATTCAGATTTTTCTGCAAAGCAGGAAGAACAAAATGAGTGAATTTCTCAGTAAATCCTTTTGCCACATGAAATTCAAAAATTAAAGAAATGGGAGTTCCCATCATGGCTCTGTGGTTAATGAACCCAACTAGGATCCGTGAGGATGCAGGTTCGATCCCTGGCCTCACTCAGTGGGTTAAGGATCCAGTGTTGCCATGAACTGTGGGGTAGGTCACAGAAGTGGCCTGGAGCTTGCATTGCTATGGCTGTGGTGTAGGCCAGCAGCCGTAGCTCCTATGTGACCCCTACCCTGGGAACTACCATATGTCGCAGGGGCAGTCCTAAATAGAAAAAAAAAAAAAAAAAATTAAAGAAATGTAATGTACCAGTACAACGAACAGCAATGGATACATGGAAGTTACGTCTTCGTTGTATAGCTGCAGCCAACCGACCGCTTCTCTCTTCCTGACTCATTTCACAAGCCATTTAAAATCATTCAGCTCAATCTGATACCCTGATTTCATGCTCTCCGTGTTATCTTCTATTTAAAACTTTATTTTCTCTGTCAGTTTGCCTATGGGGAAGGGAGATGCTGACCAGCTAACATGGGCATTCCCACCTACCCCACTCCCCAAAGTTCCATTTTCCATAGTAAATAGTAATAAGTTATCATTCTTGCTGATATATGAATCTACAGTGAGTTGCATTAGATTAAATCAGATCCAGTGACAGCGAGAACACTGGTCTCCCAAAGATGCCCACATCCTGCTCCCCAGAACCTGTAGTTATGTTATGTGGCACAGCAAGGGGGAAACATAAGATGGCTGGAGTTCCCATTGTGGCTTAGTGGTAATGAACCTGACTAATATCCACGAGGATGTGGGTTCAATCCCTGGCCTTGCTCAGTGGGTTAAAGGAGCCGGCATTGCTGTGCAGTGTCGGTGGCAGATGCTGCTGGGATCTGGCATTGCTATGGCTGTGGCGTAGGCTTGTGGCTGTAGCTGATTTGGCCCATAGCCTGGGGAATTCCATATGCATCAGGTGTGGCCCTAAAAGCAAAAAAAAAGGAAAAAAAAAGAAGTAAGATGGCTAACCAATTGATCTGGATAATCCCCATGGGCCCAGTGTAATCACAAGTGCTGTTATAAGAAAAAGAGGGAAAGAGGGAAGTGGAAGAGTCAAAGTGATGCAATGGGACAAATATAAAACCAGCCATTGGTGGCTTTGAAGATGAAAGAAAGCCATGAGGCAAGATCTGGAAGCTGGCAGAGACAAGGAAATGGGTTCTTCCCTGAGCTTCCAGAGGAATGCAGCCCAGTGGACACCCTGATTTTAGCCCAGTGAGACCCAAAACAGTGCAATTACAAATTGGTATGTTTAAAGCCACTAAATTCTTTTTTTTTTCCTTTTTTGGCAGTCCCACAGCACATGGGGTTCCCTGGCCAGGGATCTGATCTGAGCCCCAGCTGGGACCTACACTGTAGCAATGGCAACACTGGATCCTTAATCCACTGGGCTGGGCCGGGGATTGAACCGGTGTCCCTGCACTCCAGAGATGCTCCTGATTCTGTTGTGCCACAGTGGGAACTCCAAGCCACTAAATTCTTTTTTTCCCTTCTCTTTATGGCTGCATCTGTGGCATATGGAAGTTTCCAGGCTAGGAACTGCAGTTGCCACAACAGCCACAGCAATGCCAGATCCATGCTGCATCTGCAACCTAAGCCACATCTTGATACAACGCAGTATCCATAACCCATGAGCAAGGCCAGAGATCGTTCATATCTTCACAGACACTATGTCAGGTTCTTAACCCACTGAGCCACAATGGGAACTCCCCACTAAATTCTTAATATTGTAAATCAGCAACAGGAAACTGCTACAGCTCTATGAGAAGGAACTATGACAATTATAGCAATAGGAAACTAGTACAGATCCCAAGGGACTAAGAGATTTTTGGGTGAACTGATGAAATGCAGTTCCTGGGCTGCAGTGCACTGTCACTGCCAAGTGGGTTCTAGGATTGCCCTGAAAAATATCTGTTTTTTCCCTCTCTTTAACAAAGTGCTCTGAACATAATATAGGCTCTTGAAATATTTGTTCAATAAATGAGTTTTGGCAAAATACAGAGGAAGAGCCATAACTGGTATATTTTATTTTTTTAATTTTATTTTCTTTAACTCAGTGAATTTTATCATAACTGGTATATTTTTGCTTTTTCCTTTTTTTTAGGGCCACACCCATGGCATATGGAGGTTCCTAAGCTAGGGGTCCAATTGGAGCCATAGCTCTGGCCTGCACCACAGCCACAGCAACGTGGGATCCGAGCTGTGTCTGCAACCTACACCACAGCCCACAGCAATATTGGATCCTTAATCCACTGAGCGAGGCCTGGGATCAAACCTGCAACCTCATGGTTCCTAGTCGGATTCATTTTCACTGCACCACAACGGGAACTCCATAACTGGTATATTTTTGATAGACTTAAAAATTTAAGGTTTAACCGTCTCTCTAACTAGTTGCAAGTGAATAGTTCTACTCTCAAGATGTTGGCAGTTAAATTATACGAACTTGAAATAACAGCAAATTTGTTGATGATAATGAACACCCAGCTCTTGTTTCCAATTACAGGGAGAATGTGGGTTTGATTTAAAAATGAATGCCTGGAAGTTTCTGTCATGGTGCAGCGGAAACGAATCCTACCAGGAACCATGAGGTTGCCGGTTCGACCCCTGGCCTTGCTCAGTGGGTTAAGGATCTGGTGTTGCCATGAGCTGTGATGTAGGTTGCAGACGTGGCTCAGATCCTGCGTTGCTATGGCTGTGGCGTAGGCCTGCAACTACAGCTCCAATTGGACCCCTAGCCTGGGAAACTCCATATGCCATGGTGAGGCTCTAAAAAGCTCACCAAAAAAAAAAAAAAAAAAAAATCAATGCCTGGTCTTAGCCTCCAGCAGTACCTTCCCTCCCATAAGAGGAAGATTCATTTCCATTCCGAGGCATAGGGAAGCTCTTTAGGCTGGCTGGGGGAAGAGCTTGTGACATTCTTGTCAACACAGCGGACACTCATATCATGTCCAACACTAAACACTAGGCCTATTTGAAGAAGGGAAGACAAGCAGAGCATATCAATGAATCATGACAACATTCAGTCAGCCAAGAAGGGCTCCCAAGAGTCCTGTTGTCATTCTCTGAGGTTTGGAGCTGCTATCAGAGTCAAACTAAGTGTAAATAAAAAGGTCCTTGGAAAAAACCATCAGCAGGAAGCTGCTGACTCAGGAACCCTCCTAGGAAGAGAGGTGCTTCTCAAACTGAGCTGTGTGCACAGCCGATGCCCTGAGCTGGCCACATACACACTCGCTGGGCTCCTATGAGCCAGGAGACCCTTCTCTGGGTTCACTGTTTCTAACTAGTGCTGTGTTTACTTGGCTTTAAACACTTCTATTTCAGTTAGCAGAAATGTATGCAACATACAGAACAAACGATGCCTGGCTGGTTTGCACGGCTGCTCTTAAGTCGAGTTTGGCTGGAATATCAGAGGGATGAGTGAGGAAAGGAGGCTGAAAACTGAGTCTAAAGCCACGTGAAGGAGGTGGAGCCTGGAGTTCCTGTCGTTGCTCAGCAGGAACGAATCTGACTAGCATCTATGAGGACACAGGTTTGATCCCTGGCCTTGCTCAGTGGATTAAGGATCCGGAGTTGCCCTGAGCTGTGGTGTAGGTTGCAGACGTGGCTCAGATCTGGCATTGCTGTGGCTGTGGTGTAGGCTGGCGGCTACAGCTCTAATTCAACCCCTAGCCTAGGAATCTCCATATGCTATGTAGCCCTAAAAACAACAACAACAAAAAAGGAGGTGGAGCCTTATCCTAATGGCAGCGGGGGCTATCAAACAGTTCTGAACGGTGGGACCAATGTTTGCATTTTTGCTCCTTGGTGATCTAATTCCTTAAGTTCTCAAACTTTAATGTGTATAGGAATCACCTGAAATCTGGATAAAAAGCAGATTCGGATTCAGGAGTTTTCGGGGGGATGGGGCGGCGATGCTGCAACAGCTCCTGGATGATGCCAGCACTGCTGAGTCGTGGACCACATTTGCAATAGCAAAAGCCCAAACAGAACTGCTTGTCAGCATCCACCATTGATTTCTTTCAGAGCCTGCAAGAAGGCGAGGGAGCAGCTGGAGGGCACACAAAGCTCTTTTCCATCCTCAAAAGCACTGTGTGTTTTCCTGGGTGACCTAAGAGCCCAGGCAAAGCACACTGTGGCCCTGACCTTACTCATTCATTCTGAGTGCTTCGTTTGTTCTGGACCATTACTCAGACTCTGTGCTTTCAGCCCAGAGCTCTCTGCCTTGTCCTGCTCTCTGTGTGCTCAGTTACCAATAGGCACCCTTTTTCTCCTGCTGTCTTTAGGAGGATAGATTTCACCAGTTCTTGAGGTTGACACCAAGCCAAGAACATCACACCCTTCAAAATGACCACCATGCTGTGGTTTGGATAATTCAGGGATGTGAAGGAAGGCTGCAGGTAAATAAATTAGGTTCCTTTAAACTGGTATTGCAGAGAGAAACACAGGGTTCTCATAGCTTTTGCTTTGCCAATACAGCATACGGAGATTGTGTGTATGTATACACACACTATACAATAGTATATATGTATAGTATAAATGAAGTGATAAAAGTATTTAGCACAGTGTCTATCCAGCACACAAGAAGCATCCAATTTTTGGTAACTATTACTATCAAAACACATGCTTTATAGACAGGTTGTAAGAGTTAAGTAACAGGTGTAAAGCACTTAGAATAGCAGGCGGCAGTCGTGGAGCACACCACTGAGATTACCTGATGATAACGATGATGATGATAACGAGAAGGAACAGGGTATGATGACGATGAGCTTTCCTCCCTCTCTGTCAACAGAAATGACCTTCCCAGGATGAGAACTTGGGAGGATTATGGAGGTAAGGTGATTTGCTTGAACACATTTCAACAACCAACAATAATTACAGCCCAACCAAAACTCTTTCTTGGCGTTTCTTGAGCATCATCACAGGTGATCCCACTTTTTTTTTTTTTTTTTTTTTTTTTTTTTTTTTTTTTTTGCTTTTTAGGGCCACACTTGCAGCATTTGGAGGGTCCCAGGCTAGGGGTAGAATTGGAGCTACCACTGCCAGCCACAGCCACGCCAGATCCAAGCCACATCTATGACCTACACCACAGCTTACTGCAACGCCAGATCCTTAACCCACTGAGTGAGGTCAGGGATCAAACTTGCAACCTCATGGTTCTCAGTTGGATTTGTTTCCACTGCGCCACAATGGGAACGCCATAGGTGATCCCACTCCTAACTCTACACCCCACTTCACTGCGTCCCTTTTCCCCCCTCCCCACCTAGGCTCTACCCCCAAGCACCCCTCTCTCTCTCCAAATGCCACTCACCTCACTGTGGCTTCCACTGTTTTTGACACAGAGCTCACCACCCAGTGAGAACTTGGCCAACATTTGTGAAACTGAATGGAGTTTTATCAGAATACAGAGTTCTTACTACAAAAGTACTAGAATCAAAGACTACTTCTCATTTAAAACACCCTTCAACCTCAGTCACCCCTCTCACCTACCCAAGACAAAAAGGAGCATGAGGAATAGGATGTGGGTGTCTCCTTGATAAAAAATGGGCACGCCACTCCTCCCACATGCTATCAGATTAGCTCAATGGGACACTGACCCAGGAGTGACCTCAGTCAAAGTTAGGGTGCTGTATGCTTCCCTCCAGCTCTGTCTGGAGTGCTATTTTTTGGCCACACCTGCAGCATGCAGAAGTTCCTGGACCAGGGATTGGACCCATGCCACAGCAGTGGCAACTGCCAGATCCTTAACCGGCAAAATCACCAGAAAACTCCTGTCTGGAGTGCTTCTACTCCTTAGGATATAATGAAATGTTCTTCCTTAAGAGTATACAGCCTAGTTTTTCAAGGGTATCCAGGTAACCACAATTCTTTTTTTAACTTGCTACCAAGGGGAGTTGAATCACGTGGTGCAAATTAAACTCTCCTCTTCACCTCTATCAACCCAGATACACGAGTACATCTACACTCGATTTTCCGGTGAGAGGATTCAGTCATTGCTTCCTTGGGTCACATCACAGCAGCTGAATCCTCAGAGGCAACTGGCCCTAAGGCAAACAGAGCTGGCTCTTGGATTACACTCCTGGGGGGTAAACAAGAAGAAAAAAGCTTATCCTAGAGTTCAGAAGTTTGCAATCCCTTTAAATATGGTAGTAGTTATTTTCTTTCTTTTTTTTTTTCTTTTTAGGGCCACACCCGCGGCATATGGAGGTTCCCAGGCTAGGGGTCAAAATGGAGAGACAGCTGCTGGCCTACGCCACAGCCACAGCAATGCAGGATCCGAGCCGCATCTGCAAACCACACCACAGCTCACGGCAACGCCAGATCCTTAACCCACTGATCCAGGTCAGGGATTGAACCCGCAACCTCATAGTTCCTAGTCAGATTCATTTCCCCTGCGTTACGATGGGAACTCTGGTGGTAGTATTTTCTGAAACCAAAAAATCAAGTAAATGACATAATGTCTGATAAATGGCATTTTCTGATACGTATTGATAGAATTTGTAAAGTTATAAAAATTGTTCTAAACTTAAATATTTGATAATTTGATTCTTACTGGCAAGAAAACAACGGAATAAAATCACACTCATCTGGAAAACCCATGAAAGACACCTACCCTGGATTTGGATTTGGTGAAGGTGCCAAGAGGCCTGATTCAAAAAGCAGCACAAATTCCCTAAATCGGCTTATATGCTTGTGCCTCTGTTTTTTCTTTCTTATCAAATCAAAAGGCTCTGAATTTACTTCAACACATTTTGACCAGCAGAAATTATAATGCATCCAAAACGCGTTCTTCGAATTCCCTGAGGACTGATCATCAAAGACGATCCCATTCATAACCGTCCGCCCCGGTTCACCGCACGCTTTCCCCCGCCCCAAGTCATTTACACCCAGAATCTGTTCCCAAGCAGCCTTCTCTCTCTCCAGATGCCACTGAAACCTGCTCTCTCTCAACATACAAGCCGATTAAGCTCTGGCTTCTCTCAAATTTTTTTTGCTTTTCTTTAGGGCTACACCCATGGTGCATGGAAATTCCTAGACTAGTGGTCCAATCAGAGCTGCAACCACCAACCACTGCCACAGCAACTCGGGATCTGAGCCGCGTCTGCAACCTACACCACAACTCACAGCAATGCTGGATCCCTTTAACCCACTGACTGGGGCCAGGGATCGAACCTCCATCCTCATGGATATACTAGTCGGGTTTGTTTCTGCCGAGCCACAACGGGAACTCCTCCCTTAAACTTTTTTAGATTCTTTCCAAACAAAAAAGACTCTTTACTTGTTATGAGTGGGAGAAACTAAACAGGCAAATACAGGATTTGCGTTATTGGGTGCATCTGGTAAGGAAAGATGGCAATACTTACGTGCTGATTGTTTTTTGATCCATCAGATATAAATGTATGCAGAACAACTTTTCATCTCCCAGGAACTTTTCTTAAAATTTTATGTGTGGCTTTATAATTTGGTTACTATATTAAACTGTATTAAACGTAGGTCTTCTTTTCCTTCCAACCTCAGAAACACAGTATAACTCACTAGTTAAGACGAAAGGCTTTCACTGACTAACAGATCAAGCGAAAGTCCAGACACACACTTGGAGATCTATGGCCACCTGACTGACAGCAAAGGTGCCACTGCAGTTCAGTGGGGGCAGGTATGGTCCTTTCAGATAAAACAATTTGATGCCACGTGTAACACAACTGAATGTGGACCTCTCCCTCACACAAAAAATTAATTTGAGATGGATCACAGATCTTAATGGAAAAGGTAGAATAAGGCTTCTTTTAAAAAACATGTAGGGGAAAGAATATCTTCATGATTTGAAAGTGAGCAAAAATAATCAAGACACAAGAAGCCCCCATCATAAAAGATACGATTGGTATTTGAAATAATATATTCAATGATTCCTACAATTGAGCTGTCTTTTGTATTACATATGGTTTGCATTAGAGAGTCACAATGTATGTGAATGATATTCAGACGGACTCAAGTGCTCAAACACACAAAGCATTTCACATTAATTTTGTAGCTGCATTACGGCTGCAAAATACCAGACCCTTCCCAAAACACATGATTTACACGAGAGAACCAAAAAGAGGAATCAGATGTGCTTTTAGAATCCCCCTAGAAAGACAAGAGGATGGAAAGAAAACTGGCTCTCAGCGCGTAGATAGGGCTCTTGATGAAGGTGTCAGCATAATTTGAGTCATGGGACCCTCCCAGCTACCAAAGTGATGAGCTTGTTTTTCTCAAACTTTTTTTCAGCAGCCGATTCACTGTCAGACTTAAGGATGAACTTGCTGACCTTAAAGGCTGGCGGTTCCCATTGTGACTCAGCAGGTTGAGCCCAACTACTATCCATAAGGATGTGGATTTGATCCCCTGGCCTCACTCGGTGGGTTAAGGAACCGGCATTGCCGTGAACTGTGGTGTATGTCGCAGATGCAGCTCAGACCTAGTGTTGCTGTGGCTGTGGCGTAGGCCGGCAGCTACAGGTCCGATTCGACCCCTAGCCTGGGAATTTCCAAATGCCACAGGTACTGCCCTAAAAAGGAAAAAATAAAAAATAAAACAAACAAAAAAGTTTGTGGTTACAGGGAAGTCTCTATTTTCTTGTTTTTTATTTTTATTTTTTTTTTTAGGGCCACACCTGCAGCATATGGAGATTCCCAGGCTAGGGGTCCAATCGGAGCTACAGCTGCTGGCCTACACTGCAGCCATAGCAAGCGCCAGATCTGAGACACGTCTGCGAACTACACCACAGCTTACAGCAATGCCGGATCATTAACCCACTGAGCGAGGCCAGGGATGGAACCTGAAACCTCATGGTTCCTAGTTGGATTCATTTCCGCTGCGCCACAATGGGAACTCCCACAGGAATAAAACGCTAGATCATTAGTTGTGTAATGAGCCACTGGACTGCTCCATCCTTAGAAGAGCTACATGACTCTGACAGCCCTGTGCCATCGTGACTCTCCATTACGGTGACTGCTTATTTCGAAGCTAAAATTTATGGAACACATTTGATCGGCTGACTTCATTTACCATCTTATCCATTTTAGTTTCACCCATAAATCCTCACCTTCCTCATAAGGTTTTGGGTTCTCTCCTTCAATCTTTTCAAAGTTCACAATGAGAACAAGCGGAAACAGGACTGGTATATAAACCCTTCCTCTGGAGCCCTCCCCTCAGTTCAGTTTCCGAAACGCTGAGCTGGGTGTTTAGGGCTGGGCTCAGAGGCAGATATCTGAAGGTTCCCATGTTTTTGCCACTTGCCAGCTCCCAGTCTTGGGCAAGGCACTTTTCTCAGAGCCTTACTTCCCTTCTTTGCAAAACGGACTTAATAGTAATACCACGTATGATTTGTATTTATTACAGATGCACAAGGTATTATGAATGACTATTCAGATGGACCCAAATGCTCACACATACGAAGCCTAACATTTCCCACTAATTTTGTAGCTGCATTACAGTTGCAAAATGCCAGACCCTTTCCCAATGCATGATTTACAAGAAAGGACCAAAATGAGGAATCACTTGTGCTTTTAGAATCACCCTAAAGGAGTTCCCATTGTGGCTCAGTGGAAGTGAGCCCAACCAGTACCCATGAGGATGTGGGTTCAACCCCTGGCCTCACTCAGTGGATTAAGGATCTGGTGTTGCCGTGAGATGTGGTGTAGGTCACAGACTAGGGTAGGATCCGGCGTTGCTGAGTCTGTGGTGTAGGCTGGCAGCTTCAGCTCCGATTCGATCTCTAGCCTAGGAACTTCCCTAGGCCATAGGTGCTGCCCTAAAAAGCAAAAAAAAAAAAAAAAGAGAGAGAGAGAGAGAGAGAGAAATCCCACTAAAAAGATGAAAAGAAAACTGGTTCTCAATGCATAGATTCAGACACCCAGATCTTAGCACAGGGTCTGGCGTGGATAAGTTAACCGTTCACATGATGACCACAGCTCTCCTGTGCCCCAGAACTACATTCCGGTTTTGCCCAATGCTCATATTCCCTAAAGATCAACTCCCAAACACTTCATCGTCACACTCTTCCCAAACTCCCAGCATCTAGGCTTCTCAGTGTCCCAGATGGTAGTGTACATCTGCTTTTGATGGAAACTAAAGAAAAATGGATACACTTAAGAGACTGAGATGCAAGTCTGAAGACATGGAATCCTCCTTAATCCAGCCTTTCCCTGATTATCATGAATAGAAAAGTAACTTGCCAAAATGTGTCTATCTGGCATTGGTATGTGTTCTCAGAGACGGGCCAAGGTCTAATGGGGACTAATTAGGACACGAAGCACTAGATCATATAAATGATGTATGCTTATTTGACACTGGGCATGATATTTAAGGTCTCCAAGGCTCCATTTTCTTATTTCTAAAGATGAGCGTGGGAGTTCCCATCGTGGCACAGCGGAAACGAATCCGACTAGGAACCATGAGGTTGCAGGTTCGATCCCTGGCCTTGCTCAGCAGGTTAACAATCCAGCGTTGCCGTGAACTGTGGTATAGGTTGCAGACATGGTTCAGATCTGGCGTTGCTGTGGCTGTGGTGTAGACTGGCAGCTACAGTTCCAATTAGACCCCTAGCCTGGGAACCCCCATATGCCACGGGTGCGGCCCTAAAAAAAAAAAAAAGGACAAAAATGAGTGTGATGAGAGTACCTACTTTAAAACAATGATTATCATCATGAAGATAGATAACATGAATATTTAGCACAGCCTAACATATGCTAATCACTCAAAACATTAGTCACAATTCTGATAATTTCATTAGAACTTAATTTCCCTATCTAAAAGAAGAGGATAATAATACCTATTATATAGGTTTTTGTGAAAATTAGGCAATATTTTAAATATGTATGGCAAAGCTTCTGATATAGTGTAAGAACTTAATAAATGTTAGCTTTTCTTTTTTCCTTTTTTTCTTTTTAGGGCCGCACCTGTGTGGCATATAGAAGTTTCCAGGCTAGGAGTCAAATTGGAACTGCAGCTGCCAGCCCACGCCACAGCCAGAGCAACACCAGATCCAAGCCACGCCTGCAACCTGCTTGTGGCAACAATGGATCCTTAACCCACTGAGTGAGGACAGGGATTGAACCTGCATCCTCACGGTACTAGTTGGGTTCTTAACCTACTGAGCCACGACAGGAATTCCATAAATGTTAGATTGATTGATTGAATGATTGATTTTTGTCTTTTTAGGGCCGCACTCTTGACATACGGAAGTTCCCAGGCTAGGGGGTTGAACTGGAGCTGCAGCTGCCTGCCTACACCACAGCCACAGCAATGCGGGATCCAAGCCACGTCTGTGACCTACACCACAGCTCACGGCAACGCCGGATTAACCCACTGAGTGAGGCCAGAGATTGAAACCATGTCCTCATGGATACTAGTTGGGTTTGTTATCACAGAATCACCACGGGACTCCAATATTAGCTTTTTAAAACAAACTTCTGTTTCTTTGTTTCACTAGCCATATACAGCATACACACCCCTGCGTGTACATTTCCCCTGCGTGTACAATAGCACTGATACTATTGAAGGAGGAGGAAATTAGCAATTACTCAATACATTTTTTCCCCTCCACATACTTTTAGAAAAGGAACTGCGTCCTGTGTCAACGACACAAAGCAACGGAGTGCAAATGATGTGTGTATTTGATCTTGAGCAAGAGAATGAAGGTCTCCAAAGCCTCAGTTCGAAAATTAAAATACAGTGGAGTTCCCACCGTGGCTCAGCGGTAACGAATCCAACTAGGATCCATGAGGATGAAGGTTCTATCCCTGGCCTTGCTCAGTGGGTTAAGGATCTGGCATTGCCATGAGCTGTGGTGTAGGTCGCAGAGATGGCTCAGATCCTGAGTTGCTGTGGCTGTAGCATAGCCCCACGGCTACAGCTCCAATTCGACCCCTAGTCTGGGGAATTCCATATGCCGAGGGTATGGCCCTAAAAAGCAAAAGAAAATTTTTTAAAAACCCGAAAATTAAAATACAGTATGAATATTTAGTACAGTCCTGTTTTTACTTACACAGTTAATTATCTATTAAGGTATGTAAATCATAGGGGAAAAGATTCAGAGCTACAGCTAAGGTCTACACAGCAAAGCCAGACCCGAGCTGGGTCTGCAACCTACACCACTGCTCACGGCAATGCCTGATACTTAACCCACTGAGTAAGGCCAGAGATTGAACCCACGTTCTCATGGATACTAGTTGGGTTCTGAACCTGCTGAGCCACAATGGGAACTCCAACTTCAGCTTATTTTGGGGTATCAATACTTCCTGGCAACGATGATGCTACTGAGCCACTAAAGGAAAAGGACTTTGAGCTGCTTCTCCAGCAGTTATTCAGGGCTTTTATTTTAGAGACAGCTCTGCAGATTTGGGGTAGCATGTGGCCCAGAAATCAAAGTGAATAGTTTGCAAAATGATCACATTTATCTTCAAGGCCTCATCAACACCTGCTTTAATCATCTTTGCTAGTGTTCCTAAAAAAAAGAGATTATATACTTAGGGAGCTACAATTCTTTTAAATGTTCAAAATGCAGATTTTTTTCTAATTCTAAATAAAACGTATCCATTGTAGAATAGTTGGAATGGAAAAATATCCTAAATTTCTAAATCACATGTAATCCTGTAACATATAGACAACTACTCTTTTTTTTTGTCCTTCTTTAGGGCTGCACCCATGGCATATGGAGGTTCCCAGGGTAGGGGTCCATTCGGAGCTGTAGCTGCCAGCCTAGGCCAGAGCTACAGCAACGCCAGATCTGAGCCGCATCTGCGACCTACACCACAGCTCACGCAACGCCAGATCCCTAACCCCCGGGGTAAGAAATAGAACCTGCTGACGCAGCCCTTTGCGACCACTGCATCCCGGGCCAAACTACCCCAGTGCAGCGCGTGGCTGAGCTCAGAGCAGCGGGAGGATTTATGTAACCATTCCTCCGAACCACAGTGGAAGCTTCTGACTTGACTGCCGACTAAGGGGGCTGGGTTTTTGTTTTGCTTTGTTTTTTTTTTGGATTTTTTTCCTGTCTTTGTCTCAGAATGATCACGCTCCGAGTTTCAGTCAGTCCTGGGTGACACCACTGATACAGAAAGCCAAGTTTGGAACAATGACAAGAGGCATGACTTTCCATCCAGGCCCGTTTACAAAGCTGCGTGACATAAATACAACTGCACAGATGGGCTTCCCCAAAGATTCAGCTTGAATCAAAAAAAAAAAACAACTTACTCATATCACAATTCTATGAAAACTGTTATATTTTAGAAGCAGATGATCTCAATATTCAAGTTTATATATGAATATACTCTAGAGTTAGAGTACTTTAAAATGTGTTAGTGTGTTCCCTTTGAAAGTCCTAGATAAAAGCTTCTCTTTATAAGAGACTAATTGTTAGCTGCTCCACTTTGATAGTTTTTATCCAAGATTGGCCAATTCTTTGCTATTCTTTTCCTACCTCAGGACAATGGCCTTAGGAATTCTCTTGCTTTGTCTATAGAACAAGAGGTTGTATATTTACAGTCCAGGTCCCAGTGCAAGTCACTGAGCACTTGGATCTCTATCTCTAAAGCATCTTGTGTTCTTTGTCTAGTGGCAGTAAGCAGCTAGGGGGGAATTTAGAGTCTGCATGGCAGAACTGGAATTCCTACCAAGCAATCTAGAAAGCACAACAATAAACCCCGCCTGGAAACTGCAAGTCACATTCCAAGGAAGACTGGACGAGAAAGGGTTAACTTAGCAAGAATGATTCTTGCTAGATCCTACTAGCATAGGTAGAATAGAAAAAAAGGAAAATGAGTCTTCAGAATAACTTTCATTTTTTTTTTTTTTTTTTTGTATTTTCTAGGGCCACACCCCCAGCATATGGAGGTTCCCACGCTAGGGGTCTAACGGGAGCTGTAGCCGCCGGCCTTCGCCACAGCCACAGCAACGCGGGATCCGAGCCGCGTCTGCAACCTACACCACAGCTCACGGCAACGCCGGATCCTTAACCCACTGAGCAAGGCCAGGGATCAAACCCGCAATCTCATGGTTCCTAGTCAGATTCGTTAACCACTTAGCCATGACAGGAACTCCCAGAATAACTTTCTTATTAAAAATATTCACCATCAAAGAAGTAGACATAAAAAAATACACGTTTATGAAAAATTGCTCAACATAACTGATTTTTAGACAAATGCAAATCAAAACTACAATGACACACCACCTCACACTGGTCAGAATGGCCATCGTTATTAAGTCTACAAATAACAGATGCTGGAGGGGGTGTGGAGAAAAGCGAACCCTCCTGCACTGTTGGTGGGAATGTAAACCGGTACAACCACTATGCAAAACAGTGTGGAGCTTCCTCAGGAAACGAAATATGGAACTACCATGTGACCCAGCAATCCCACTCCTGCGCATGTAACTGGACAAAACTTTCATTCAAAAAGATACATGCACTCCTATGTTCACTGCAGCACTAGTCACAATAGCCAAGACATGGAAACAACCCAAATGTCCACTGACAGATGAATGGATTAAGAAGATGTGACAGACATACACAATGGAATACTACTCAGCCATAAAAAGAACAAAATAATGCCATTGGCAGCAACATGGATGGAGCTAGAGACTCGTATACTAAGTGAAGTAAGTCAGAAAGAGAAAGACAGATACCACGTGATATCACTTATGTCTGGAATCTAATATACAGCACAAATGAACCCATCTACAGAACAGATACAAACTCACGGGCATGGAGAACGGGCTGTGGTTGCCAAGAGGGAGGGGGAGAGAGTGGATGGACTGGAGTTTAGAGTTAGCACATGAAAACTAATGAGATGCTGCTGTATAGCACAGGGAACTGTATCTAATCACTTGTGATGAAAAATGATGGAAGATAATGTGAGAAAAAGAATATAGATATATTCTGGGTCACTTTGCTGTATGGCAGAAATTGACAGAACATTGCAAATCATCTGAAAAAAAAAAAAAACAAGCATGGCTTGGGGAGGGTGCAGTGCTCAAGAATGATGAGACATGCTCTTCTGGGGCAAGAGCAAGTAGAAAGACCACGAGGTGAAATGTCACCCACATTCTTCAAGGAGTCGTCAGGTGCACAAAAGAAGCAGAGATGAGGCCTGTGACAGGTCCAGCTGTTGAAGGTGGCTCAGGGCCAGGACTCTAACCACCTGAGAAAACTGGGAAGATCATGAACAAGCCGGTCCTTCTGGGGCTGAGACACCCGACCCCAACATCAAAGCAGGGGTCCACGCTCAGCAGAGCCCACAAGAAAATGTGACTCCAAGGGGAGCCAACCGGGAGCTTGATCCTAGGAATGTGTCCAAAGTCGGACGCAGGACACAGAGCCAGAAAATTCTCCACTGAAGACATATAAGGAGTTCCCGTTGTGGCTCAGCAGAAACGAATCTGACTAGCATCCACGAGGATGCGGGTTCGATCCCTGCCCTCACTCAGTGGGTTAAGGATCTGGCATTGCCATGAGCTGTGGTGTAGGTTGCAGACGTGGCTCAGATCTGGCGTGGCTGTGGCTGTGGTGTAGGCTGGCAGCTGCAGCTCCAATTTGACCCCTAGCCTGGGAACTTCCAAATGCCGTGGGTGTAGCCGGGGGGGGAAAAAAAGATGTATGATTTCATTTCCTGAGCCAATTGCCTTTTCCCCAAGGAAAGCTCAGCCCTCTGGTTTGGAACGTGCACTGTGATGTATAACATACCCCTTGAAGCACATCAAAGCTGGAAAACGCTACTGGATTCTCTCTTCTTAGCTTAGGATGCCTGTCACATTCCAGATGTCCTGAGGTCAGAGTGCACAGAGACGGAAAAGGCAGACAAGAGCCCCCGAGCCTCCAGAGAAGTCCCGAACACATTTTATTTTTCAGAGTTTCCTAAAAAGATCTGGCTGCCGAGAACACTGACCTTTGAAAGCCCTGGACTCACGCAGACTCGGGTCGGTGATCCTGCCCACCGCACAGCCTGCTTTTTCACATGAGCCCGTAGCCGCCCAGGGAGGCATTCTGGGAGGGTCACTAAGCCTAACACAGCAGCCAGTTCTGGTCTAGAAACATCAAAGCTAAAAACAGTGGCGACAAAGGCAAAGAGGATGATTCCCAGTGAAGGGCCAGGATGTTCCTTGAGCGGCTATGAGAAATTCCTTCCTCTGCCCCCTAATGGACCGCCCTGGAGATTTCTTCCTCTTGTGAGGGTTTGATTCAACTTGTCACAACCCTGGAGAGATCGCCACACAAGCAGAAAGCGTGATAACCTTTCTCGCCCACCTCACAGCTGTGTCGAGAGGTCAAATGAGGAGAGCCAGAGGTTAACTAGAGGACACTGGGTAAAGGTCAGAGATCATCCTTATCATTAGTTCACAACAGGACCCTTCTATCACCTATTAGAGGCCCACAAGTTCAGTTGCTCGGCGGAAGAATAAGCTGCTTCTTGTCTAAAAGGAGAGGGAAGAGTGTTGCGGTAAACGTTTAACAAGTGACCGTCCAGGGAGAAGAGCCCTCATCTGTAGCGCTTACCAACTCAGTGGTGCCAAGCTTCCCACCACGGCTGACATCACGCTCGCAGCGCGCTGCTGCTGAGTGCAGAACCTGAAGAGCGGAGCACAGCGGTGCAAGCTGGCCCCAGGAGGCTGCTGGCCGGGCTGAGAACTGGGGACTCAGAGGCACCCAAAACACAGTTCATGTCCTCGGAGACGAATGTGTGGGCTGGTTAAGGAGACAAGTAAAGGGAAATACTCTCCAAACCAGAGTGAGATTGCATGACATCTTCTTTCCTCCATCCAGGCCCTCGGGTTTTATGGATGTGATGGGTGCTTTTGCTCTGGCTAAAGTGGAACACACACACACACACACACACACACACACACTCGAGATGTTCTCTCCTAAAAATGGGCCAGTCCCCACCAACTGGGACAGAGGCCCTCGGGTTTTATGGATGTGATGGGTGCTTTAGCTCTGGCTAAAGTGGAACACACACACACACACACACACACACACACTCGAGACGTTCTCTCCTAAAACTGGGCCAGTCCCCACCAACTGGGACAGAGGCTCGGTCACCCTATGCTTCTCCCTCTGTCCCTCTTTTCCTGCCTCCCTTTTTAGGTGTGCTCTGTTGAAAAGGGTAAAGACACATGTGACATATTTATAGCTCGGCTAGAGGACCCGGAGGAATTCCAACTGATTTTGATCCCAACTTCAAGAAGCAGCGTGGCCTAATGATTCGATAAAATCAAAAAAGAAAGACATTTTTTTTTTGTTGGTCTTTTTGCCTTTTCTAAGGCTGCACTCATGGCATATGGAGGTTCCCAGGCCAGGGGTGGAACTGGAGCTGCAGCTGCCAGTATACAGCACAGCCACAGCAACGCGGGATCCGAGCCGCATCTGCGACCTACACCACAGCTCACGGCAACGCCAGATCCTTAACCCACTGAGCAAGGCCAGGGATCGAACCCGCAGCCTCATGGTTCCTAGTCGGATTCATTAACCACTGCGCCACGACGGGAACTCCACAAATAATAAACTTTAAATCGCTGCTGAAATTCAGGTATAGAGTGGACCTGTTTTGAGTATATAACCATGACTTCCACCTGAACTTGGACCCTCCCTTATAACCAAAAGTCTCTGAAAATAGCCTGTTTTCACTCTCTCCTCCTTCCATTCCTATCTAGTTTGTGCACCCACAGCTATAATGCTGATGCTTTCTGAAGATTTATCAGAACGCTCTGGTCGTTAAGAGTCCGTGGACAGCGTATATTAGAATGGCTGAAGTTAAAAACCCTGCCACACCAAACGCTGGCGGGAACATAAAATGGTACAACCCCTTTGAAAACCGGTTCAGCGGTTTCTTAAAAAGTTAAATATACACGTACCCGCGTGAGATATTTACCCAAGAGAAAAGAAAACCTACGTTCCACAGAACACTGTAAACCAACTAAAGTGGAAAAAATAAAAATCATTTAAAAATAAAAAAATCCTGGAGTTCTCGTCGTGGTGCAGCAGCTAACAAATCCGACTAGGAACCATGAGGTTGCGGGTTTGATCCCTGACTTTGCTCAGTGAGTTAATGATCCGGTGTTGCCGTGAGCTGTGGTGTAGGTTGCAGACGTGGTTCGGATCCCGCGTTGCTGTGGCTGTGGCGTAGGCGGCTACAGCTCCAATTAGACCCCTAGCCTGGGAACCTCCATATGCCGCGGGTGCGGCCCTAAATAGCAAAAAAAAATCCTGAACAGCAAGAAGAAACCTATTTTCGTGCAAAGACATGAGCATAAATATTCAAAGGAATTTTAATTGTATGAACTGAAAACGAGAAAAAACCCAAACATCCACCAACAGGAGAACGGATAAACAAACAGAGCTCTAGCCGTATAACCGTGGTATAGCCACAATGGAAAACAACTCAGCAAAAAAGAGAAAGGGGCGGGGGGTGGGGTGGGGAGACAGAGAGAGAGAAGGAATCAAAGAGAAAAAGCTATCTGATACACACTCCAACGTGAATGAGAGAATCGCAAAATAATTAGGCCAGTTCTCAAGACAAGGGTGCCAGATTAAAAAATAAAAGTACATACTGTATGATTTCATGTATATAAAATTCTAGAAAACGCAAACCCATTTCTAGTGACTGATCCCTGGTTGCCTGGGAAGGAGAGATGGGGCGGGTGAGCAGGCGGGGTTACAGAGAAGCAGAAGGAAACTTTGGGGTGATGCATGTGCTCCTTTGCTTGACTGTGGTGACGGTTTTTGGGGGTGTACATGAGTGAAAACTTATCAAACTATGTGCTTTAAATATGTGCGGCTTAGGGTACACCAGTTATCCCTCAATAAAGCTGTTTTTAAAAGCTTCATGCAGGAGTTCCCATCGTGGCTCAGTGGGTTACCAACCTGACTATTTTCCAGGAGGATGTGGGTTTGATCCATGACCCTGCTCAGTGGGTTAAGGATCTGGTGTTGCTGTGAGCTGTGGTGTAGGCTGGCAGCTGCAACTCCAATTCGACCCCTAGCCTGGAAGCTTCCATAGGCCGCAGGTGCAGCCTTAAAAAGGCAAAAATAAATAAATACATTAATAAATAAATAAAAGCTCTGTGTACATTTCAATTCTGTATTTACTGACTTAGAGTATTTGAGAAATCTGACAGTTTCTTCTTTTTTTTTTTCAGCCACATCGTGACATGTGGAAGTTCCCAGGCCAGAGAGGGAACTTCAGCCACATTGGTGACAACACTGGATCCTTAACACACTGAGCCACCAGAGAACTCCCATTTCCTCCTCTCTGCTGTGCTTCTCTTCCCAGACTACCGATTTCTTCCTGCCACACCACACGTGCAGGAAGGGCCGCAGCAGGAGCTGGACAGATGGGACCAGACTCTGGCCTGTTGACTTTAAACATATAGACCTATTTTCCTACTGTCATCACGAGCAGCCGCAATAATCACAGATATGCAGAGAGACTTCTAATCAGCCTGCAAATCCCAATGTCTCCATAAAGGAGTTCCTGTCGCGGCTCAACTAGTATCCATGAGGACGTGGGTTTGAACCCTGGGCTCCCTCAGTGGGTTAAGGATCTGGCGTTGCTGTGGGCTGTGGTGTAGGTTGCGGGTGTGGCTCGGATCCTGAGTTGCTGTGGCTGTGGTGTAGGCCGGCAGCTGTAGCTCTGATTCAGCCCCTAGCCTGGGAACCTCCATATGCCACAGGTGCACCCTAAAAAAAAAGAAAAAAAATGACAAATGTCTCAATAAATACTTTTGTATTTCCTGACTGCCATGACACCAGAAAAGGGGAAAGACTAGTGTGTTGGGGGGATATTTGATAATTTTTACCATGTGTAAGTGACTGCTTTTATAAAATATGGAATTAATGAAAGACAAAATTTTCAAGAACCAGCTCCCAATTAACCCAACAGACTTCCTGAGCCCCTTAAAGCTGCAGAGGTAAGGAGTTGAGGCCCAGGTGCCCAGGCAGTCATTGGGTGCTTCACCCATTATTGCAACAAACCTGGTGCAAAGGGTGGGACCTGGCTGGGCCTCATTCTCCTTAGACGCTGTGTAGACACGTCTTGACCCCGGGCCCCATTCTCACCCACGCAGGAAAAAAGAGCAACTTTTTCAGTCTTCATCTGTCCTGCAGCTGCTCCCATCAAGGGCTTAAAGAAATGGCAAGTGGCCAGGCTTTCAAAGGCTGCCTTGCTTACCAGACAACTGAGTAACTTTTATGAGATCTGCTGCCAACTTCTTAGTTTGCCCGATAGTGACCCAAATATGTTATGACATACGCTTATTTAATAAGTCACTAAATGTGGTTTGAATTTAAGAGAAGAAATCTACCAGACTGTGGATCTGCAGTTTTACCAGGCCGCTGTAGTGCAAAGTCAGGAAGCACCGGCCCAAGTTTCTGTCTAAATACCCAAGTCACAGTTGTTAATCCTTGTAGGGGTCACGTGCCTAGGTACTGACAGGCGCCTGTTTAGATTCTGCTGTTTTACTAAATTCTTGGTTGCCATGGGTAACAGTCAAATTTGCTTACCACCACACTTTTTTTTTTTTTTGCTGCACCCACGGCATGGGGAAGTTTCTAGGCCACGGATCGAACCTGTACCACAGTTGTAACCAGAGCCACAGCTGTGACAATGCTGGATCCTTAACCCTCTGAGCCACTAGGAAACACCCACACTTATTTTTTTGGGGGGAGAGGGGCTTTCAGCCAAATTTCACTTTCAAATAGTGCCTTAAGGGTAGATGTTCTTAAGACCCTTAGTTCAAAGACATCCGACAAATGTGCTGACTTCTTCCAAATAAGGATCTAATCCTTTGCTCAGAGAGTGTGAAACATTCTTTACACTTATAGGTAAGAAAGTAAACATTGTCTGATGGGACCATTGTCTAAGGACCAGGCAAATCCCACTCGAGTAGGAGAATGAATGTATTAAGACAAAGGAGAAACACCACTGCATCTGACAGTGAAAAGCAGAATCCAGGAGCTCAGGGAGACAGGACTGCTATTAGCCCTTTGGGGATACAGAAGCCTGCCGGCCAGAAGGCACTATCAGTTCTCTGGTCTATCAGGGGGCTTTTGTATCAGGACTCGGTATTAAAGGAGACAGACGTCAGAGGGACAGGGCCATATATGGGGAAATAACAGTGATCAAAGCCAGTCAACGCCCCAAGACCCAGCTTCCCTTTGGGGTGAGTCTGTTTACAGAACAGCTGCCTCTGAGCAGTAAATAGGCAGCACTTCTTTTTTCTGTATTAATAAGAGTCTTAGCCAGCTCTTTAAGGAGTTTCTTACCTTGACCCCCTGAATCTCAGAAATATGACCTGTGGAAAGTACAGAAGGGCTTACCCTTCTGTGGAGCGATGGCACTGAAACTATTTTTTAACTGTGAAATCAAAAGAGAGAGAGAAAAAGAGGAACGAGGGGGTTCTGTGGCTATACATAGCATGGTAAGTGAAATAGGCTTTGCTTTAAAGAAATCATCCATCAAAAGACTATAGCTAATAAAAAGAAACATTTCTTTTTTTGTCTTTTTGCCTTATCTAGAGCCGCTGTGTAGACCCACAACCTCACGGTTCCTAGTCGGATTCGTTAACCACTGAGCCATGAAGGGAACTCCAAAAGAAACATTTTTAATGGCATAGGGAATTTCACCAATGTAGACAGTACAATCTGGAAAACTGAAATCATCCTTCAATAATAGCTAAAACTGGGAGCTCCCATTGTGGCGCAGCGGAAACGAATCCAACTAGTATCCACAGAGAAGCAGGTTCGATCCCTGGCCTTGCTCAGTGGGTTAAGGATCCGGCGTTGCCGTGAGCTGTGGTGTAGGTTGCAGACACGGCTCGGATCCCGTGTTGCTGTGGCTGTGGCGAAGGCCGGCGGCTACAGCTCCTGTTAGACCCCCAGCCTGGGAACCTCCATATGCTGCAGGTGCGGCCCTAAAAAACACGCACACACACACAAAGCTAAAATTAATTGAATACTTGACTTATATACCAGAACTCACGGAACTCTCTCAACACACACAAATCTTCATTTATTTTCTACACGGGGAAGTGAAGGGAGAGAGGACTCAACTGCCAAGGGCCCTGAGCAGGTGAAGAGCAGAGCACGGATCTAAACGCAGTCTCAGTGACTCTCAGTCCCTCCATCCTATTCCGAAACTCTGCGGATCCCCTGGGAGTATGATTGATGGTTTTGCTTATTTGTTTTCATCGGTGGCTTTGGTCTGATTAGTTTAGTTCAGGCATGGGGTGGGGGTGGGGATGCCTGGTCAGTGAGCGTTGCCTGTAGTATCTAAATAATATTTAACGTTCACTGAAGTGGTGTGTACACGTGGTGCCCAGACAGCTGAAACACCCAGTTCAGGAGTAGGGCTCCCTGCCAAGGGGAGGCACTGCACGACGTAATGAATGGAGCACGGAATTGGGAATAAGGCTGCACATTCTGGGCCTGGCTCCATTACTCACAAGCCACGTGATTTAGAGCAAGCATAACCTCTGAGCCCATGGTAGGTTTTTCTCTGTTTTTTTTTTTTTTTTTTTTTTAATGGCTTCACCCACAGCATATGGAAGTTCCCTGGGCCAGGGATTGAATCTGAGCCACAGCTGAGTTAATGTCAGATCCTTTAACCCACTGTGCTGGGCCAGGGATAGAACACGCAATCACCTGAGCCACGGCAGTCAGGTTCTTGACACACTGCGCCACAGCGGGAACTCCCCAAGCCCATGTTTCTTATCAGTGCCTTGAGTCCTGTCTTCCTCACGTACTCACTAGAGGACAACAGGCAGTGCCTTCAGCTCTTTAACTTGTCATTGCATCAAGGGTTTGGTTTGACTCAATGCTTTCCAAAGTGCACAGAGAGGTGATGGAAAATGTACCTTGTCCTGCCTTATAGGCCTAGGGGATCTGCAGGCATGGTGGAAGTGACAGCTGCCTTTCTATCTCCGTACCAAACAGCAGGCAGACCAGTGAGATGAAAAGGGAGGGGAATCTTGGGGCCCCTGAAGACTACTAGTTTTTGCCTGTTCTTTGCTTCCATTAGGACTTCCTGCCTTGATCTTCAATTTCCAGTAATTCAACCAACATTTATGGCATTTCTGTGCTAAGCGCTAGGTGAACGGCAATAAGCAGTTGCCTGCAAGACATAAAGCCTGCACCCAAGTACCACAACCCTTGGGAGTTCCAGTTGTGGCTCAGTGGCTACCGAACCCGACTAGTATCCATGAGGATGTGGGTTTGATCCCTGGCCTCACTCAGTGGGTTAAGGATCTGGTGTTGCCGTGAGCTGTGGTGTGGGTCGCAGATGCAGCTCGCATCTGGCATGGCTGTGGCCGTGGCCTGAAGCTGTAGCTCCGATTCAGTCCCTAGCCTGAAAACTTCCATATGCCACAGGTGTGGCCCTAAAAAGCAAAAAAAAAAAGGACCACAACCCTTAATGTGGGATTCAGATAAACCCACAGTGAAACACAATAGCTGTCGGCCAGCACTGAAGTTAATAACGGAGGAAGTGGGGGTGCAAAGAAGAAACACAATTTTTTTCACCTAGAAAATGTTTTAGCAAGAAAATGACACAAGTAGTTTTGCAAAATAAGCCGCTGGTCTTCTGAGGGTCAAGAGACAGGAAGATGTGGAGAAAATGCAAGCAAGACATGGGCTGGACCATGAATGTCTTCGTATGATACGTGGACTTGACCTGCTGGTGAGTGCAGTCTCTTTCTTTGGAGAAACTCCAGATGACCTCAAAGTACCTGCCTTGGTTACTAACAACAACAATCACAACCATGGAACTTCCACTGTGGCACAATGGGACGGGCAGTGTCTCTGGAGCCCTGGGACTCAGGTTTGATCCCTGGCCCAGCACAGTGGGTTAAAGGATCCAGCACAGGTCACAACTATGGCTTGGATCTAATCCCTGGCCTGGGAACCCCAAATGCTGCAGCGAGGCCAAAAACAAAACAAACAAACAAAAAAACACAACCAGCCTGAATACACCTTTGGTGAGTGGAATATTCCAATCTGAAGCTGTTGAAAGACATCACTGCAGCAGAAGCAATGATTCTCAAGGAAGCGGTCTTCTTCCAGAGAGAAGAATCAACATTTCCTAGGACAACAAAACTTCTCGCTGCATTTTGCTTTTAAAAACAAAGGCCACAAGAGGGCGCCAGACGTCACTTTTTGTACCTTGCAAGGTACAAATGCTTAAGGTCACCATGGAAGGGAATTACCTATTATTTGACATGTATTTTTGACCTCTAATAACATTAGAAATATACGCATTCTTAGTGTTCTGCACAAAGGTGAGTACAGGCTGGGTGACTTATAAACAACAGAAATGTATTACAGTTCTGGAGACCGAAGTCCGGTATCACGGTGCCAAGCACGGTGGCGTTCTGGTGACGACCCTCTTCTGGGCCGCAGCTGGCCACTTTCTGCTTGTGTCCTCACTATGCAGAAAGAGAGGGAGGGCGCTTTCTGGGGTCTCTCCTTAGAAGGGCACTAATCCCACTCAAGAGAGTGGAGCTCTCAGAACCTAACGACCTCCCAAGGCCCCACCTCCTCACGGCCCCGCACTGAGGGTTAGGATTTCAACCTAGGAGTGGAAGGGAACACAAACGTCCAGCTCACAACACCTCCTTTACCTGAAAGAGCAGGAGAGGCCAGGGGTAAAAAGAGCTACGTGTCCAGGAAGTTTAGAACCCGAACACTCCATTCATGCCACTGATCAGAGACCAGAAAGTCAAGTATGGGAAATGTGGTCTTAATTACGACCACGTGAAACTGCTCAGTGATGTGGTCATGAGGAATCAGATTTCTGGAAGGAGAAAATCAAAGCCAGTTTGTTCATAGAATTTTTTATTTTTTGCTCGAAGGTAGGCTAGAGGCACGTAGGTGACCACTGGCCAAAAGCACTGCTGTTGGAAAACACACAAGGAACATATTGACTTGGAGAGCATTTGCCAAAACTACAGTAAAATAATATGGTTTTATTTTCAAAGTGCCTGAGCTGTGAGACTCTCCTGGTGGTTCACAATTGCTTAAATCTGTGCTGTGCTGGAAAACTTTCTGGAGGTAAAGAGTGAAAGGCAGAATTTAGGTCTGGGCGCAGGTCACTGGGAGGCTAAGAGAATTTTGCACTAAAAATAAAGGACATCATTGATACAAAGCTCACTTTTTCCCTAACTGAAATAGATCACTAACATAGGATTTCGTATTAGCACACTCTCAATGGCTCAAGCTCAAAATAAATCAGCTTGGTTGAACAGAAAAACTATGGCACATCTTTTGCCCTCGTTCCTGGAAGCCGCAGGAGGAGTGTGCAGTTAGGCTGGACCAGAGTTTAAAATCTGGACTGCCTGGTTTAAACACTGGTCCAGCCCTTCTTAGATGCGAAGCCTTGAGCAAACTAGTTAAAGTCCCCAACATTAGGTTTTCTGTAAGATGAAGATAATAATGGTATCACAGGGTGATGAGAATTAAATGATAAATCTAATCCGCAGCACAGTGTTTTTGGTATTATTATTATTATTATTAAGTGGCTTTGGGATTGGATCTGTTTTCTCTTAGCCTACCAACCTCTAAGCAGATAAAAAAGGGAGGCAACACGCCACAGGGGGAAAAAAAATAATGGCGTCTGCCTGCGGGTCACTGCATGACCTTGGGGAAATCATTTTATCACTGATCTCAAAGCTTAGTGTGGTATTTGTGTAATGATGATGAAGCAGATATGAACTTTGTTCTTCAACCTTGGGTGCACTAGATGCTAATACATTCTCCTGTTTTTCCAAAGCCAAATTTGCTCTGACCCTGACCCCACCCGGGAGGCAGGAACTTTATTTTATTTTATTTTTGTCTTTTGTCATTTTAGGGCCACACCCACGGCATGTGGAGGTTCCCAGGCTAGGGGTCTAATCAGAGCTGTAGTGGCCGGCCTATGTCAGAGTCACAGCAACGCCAGATCTGAGCCGTGTCTGTGACCTACACCACAGCTCATGGCAACACCGGATCATTAACCCACTGAGCGAGGCCAGGGATCAAACCCACGACCTCATGGTTCCTAGTCAGATTTGTTAACCGCTGTGCCACGACGGGAACTCCAGGAACTTAGTCTTAATAGGCTCGTCTCTCCTCAACCAACATCTGAGAAAAGACCCTCTGCCTTTAGTCGAGGAGCTGCACTGGTGCTCCATTCTCTGCCCACGCCTTCTGAAGGTGGCTCACTGTGATTCTTCTCTGCCAAAAAAGCATAGGGTGCTGGTCGGCACAGAAGCTCCATATAGACTGTCTACCTGCCCCTTGGTGTGCCTGGTCACCCCCTCACGGTGCTGCAAAGGACCAAGGCTCAGGTCACCAATACTTCACGCCACCGGCGTTCCAGACCTAGGAGAAGCCCTCTGCCTACTGTGTGAGCCCAGCTTCTACCACTTCTGCCATAAAGACATTCACTCCCTGCCCCCTCCCTTGGAAGCTGCTTTAGGCTTTTAGAGCAAATGCCAGGAAGGTGGTGGTACTAGTGGGGCTATGTCCAAGAAACCTCTGTTTCCGGTCTTGAAATAAAAGAACACAAGAGCCCAGCCATCTTCCAGAATCAGAAAAAAAGGTACCCTATTCTCAGGTCTAGCAGTAAATCTCAATTGGCTTAAGCCAGTCAATGTGTAATTCTAGTTCTCTTTCCAAGTGAATGTTTTAGAGATGGGAATATGATGCCATTCTGACCAATGAGATGTAAGGAAAATATGACACAAATTAACCACTCAACGAATGACTCGTTATTCTTATTCGATGAATATGATTCATTGGGACAATGATGAGTCTCCATTTTGCCTCGCCAAGAAATTCTGCTATCATTTTGTCCTGTCCCCAAATAGCAACTGTTAAATGCTTCTAAGCACACTCTCAATGAAGATGACGTATGCTGACTTTTAAAGTTCTCATTTACTACGACAAATGTATTTATTTCTTTTTTGTTAACTAAGCTGCATTGACAGTAACACCATCCATAGAGGACAAAGTACATCTAAACCATTTGTATGTCCTGTCTTAATAGCATTCCTGGTAGAGAAACTAGACTTGAAGAGATATGCAGGTAGGAAGAAAAAATTTCAAAGGAATTTCAGCAAGAAAATAAAGCAAATGATGCTATATTTTCAAAAGGTTATCCCTAACCTTTCAGTATCCACTTTCAACAAATTTATCCTGTGAAGGTAACTGCAGTTCATCTTGCAGTGAAAGAAGTGGATCCCAGGCTTTGCACCTTTGGGTGACAGCTGGCAAGCTAACCTCGCAATAGCACATGGTTGGACTTCCCATGTGGCTCGCAGCATAACTACTTGGTGTTGCTTCTACAGTGGCTGTGGCTCGACCCCTGGCTTGGGAACTTCCATATGCCACAGGTGCAGAATGGAAAAAAAAGAAAGAAAAGAAGAAGAAATAGCACATGGTACATGGGGACAATCCCACGTGACCAGCATCCAACTCACACTGCACCCACCCACAAGAGTCGGACAACATCCAAACTGGTCCACGCCCTGTTCAGTAAGATGAGTCCACTGACCAAGCGCCTGCATTTCACAACAATGGTAAAGTGTTAGAAAAGTTTCTAAATGCTCTCAATTTCTATAGGAAATCTTGGGTGGGCTGATAATAAATAGTTCCGCCAGTACGAGAGCCACACTTTGCGGTAACACTGCTCTGGGGTACTCTGCCAGGCCTTCTGCAGCTCTCTGTCAACTGATGGAAAAGGGGGTGAGCTCCTCAGACCTCTTTCCCCTCTTCTTCATTCGAGTTTTGCATTTTCATCCATAGGCAACGTTTCCCTTCAGTCTTGGGAAATAGCGATTCTCCCTTCGCCTGCATATATGACTAATCCCGTCTTTCCTGATATTCCTGGGAACATTGCTACAGCCGGCACTTCTGACTGCCTACTCTAACTTTCCCCTGGCTTGTAGAGTCCCAAATTTAGGGGTGAAATCTATGCTGCAGGAAAGGTGACTCTTGTTAAAGGTTTTTTTTTTTTTTTAATTTTCAGGCCACACCCGAGGCACATGAAGGTTCCCAGGCTAGGGGTCGAATTGGAGCTGTAGCCTTCAGCCTACGCCACAGCCACGCCAGATCCAAGCCGTGCCTACGATCCACACCACAGTTGCAGAAATATTTGCCGTACCTGAAACATATGAAAGTTCCCAAGCTAGAAGTTCAATCAGAGCCTCAGCTGCCTACCTACACCACAGCCACAGCAACTCGGGATCCGAGCCATATCTGCAATCTACCCCAAGCTCATGGCAATGCCGGATCCTTAACTCACTGAGTGAGGCCAGGGATCGAACCCGCATCCTCATGGACACTACCTGGGTTTGTTACTGCTGAGCCACAATGGGAACTCCAGGTCAAAGGTTTTATTTAACTCACTCAGTAATGAGAGAACTAGTAAGATGTTACAACTAGTCCAAGGAAGAATTCCAGTATCCATGCACAGAGAGGTGGAAAAGGACGGCTGAGATGAATTTATAAAGAGATGCACCAAATCGCAAGCAATGATCAACTGCACTCTGCTGCACATAATTTATTTGCATTTCTCAGGATAAGAATCACTTATGTTACCATCAGTTTTTTTTACCATTTCCCGATTTCTCAAATAGCTCAAAGGCAATGGAAGGGGGAGAAAACCTGGGTTGCGGGGAGGGATGTTGCTGAACCTGTAATCTTTTCCCCCATTTCAATCTTTCATTCTTTTTTCTGATACTGCTAGAGAGAGAGCAAGGGTGATGTACTCCTCAAGAGGAATTTAAGGAGTTCCCTTCGTGGCTCAGTGGTTAACGAATCCGACTAAGAACCATGAGACTGCAGGTTCGATCCCTGGCCTTGCTCAGTGGGTTAAGGATCCGGCGTTGCCGTGAGCTGTGGTGTAGGTTGCAGACGCGACTCGGATCCCGCGTTGCTGTGACTGTGGCGAAGGCCGGCGGCTACAGCTCCTGTTAGACCCCTAGCCTGGGAACCTCCATATGCCGCGGAGTGCGGCTCTAAATAAAAGGCAAAAAGACAAAAAAAAAGAAAAGAGGAATATAAGTGAGACATCAAAAAGGACCTTCACCTCATACAGTCAGGTGAAAAATATTGTGCACAAATATTCATATGAGATATTCTACAACAAATTCGAAGAACTTGGACATGTGTTGGGTTAGCTATCATGACAGCTGGGAAGTAAGAATGTTGTGTAGTCATTTGCACACTAGGCTTTACTCCAGCCATCATCCTGGGAGGGAGACCATTGTAACAACATAGGATATGAGGTAACCGATCAATGAAGTGACTCTACAGGTGTTGTAAGTCCTGGATACACCTCCAGGAGTGGTTTGGCCCTTAGGTAATTGGTGATCAAACCTGCCTCTCTGACAGGCATGATTAGGTAAGGTAGAATGGGTCTTGATCAACAAGACTCCACCTGAACTGGAATGAAATCCAGTTCTCTTGGTCAGCCAGGAAATCTAATGAATGGGCATGTGCTCAGGGCTTTGAAGGAATCTAAAAAGAGCCAGGACATACAAGCCAGACAGATCTACATACCTGTCAGAATGCTTTATGGTAGTTCTTGGATGTATCTCCTATAGGTAATTTTTTTTTCATTGTTTTTTAAGGCCACACCCCAGCATATGGAAGTTCCCAGGCTAGGGGTTGAATCAGAGCTACACTTGCCAGCCTACACCACAGCCACAGCAACGCAAGATCTGAGCCGAGGCTGTGGCCTACACCACAGCTCATGGCAACACCGATCCTTAACCTATGGAGCGAGGCCAGGGATCGAACCTGCCACCTCATGGTTACCAGTAGGATTCGTTTCCGCTCAGCAACAACAGGAACTCCTACTTTTTTTTTTAATCTGGAGAGCAGATGAAAAGTGAAAATAGTCAAGAAGCAGCAAAAGACACTGCTAATAGAAATCAGAGGTAATTAAATTCACAGAAGCATTTTTGAGCACCCACCTAAGAAGGACTAGACAGGGAAAAGCAGCGAGGTTATTGGCAGGTATGCAAAGTTCAGGGAGTGGGCTGAACAGGCTAAATGCCTCCCGGCTCTAAGTAATGCTCGGTTCTCAAAGGAAGCTTAGCAGCTTGGAGCCATCCATGGTCTCCAGACTGCATCCACTTGGAAGTCTGACTTTGCTTTTTATTTATTTATTTTAGGGCCGCACCCATGGCATATGGAATTTCCCAAGCTAGGGCTTTGAATGGGAGATGCATCTACCGGCCTACAATACAGCAACTTGGGATCCAAGCCACGTCTGTGATCTACTCCACAGCTCACAGCAGAGCCGGATCCTTAACCCACTAAGTGAGGCCAGGGATCAAACTCGCATCCTCCTGGATTCTAGTCAGGTTCATTTCTGCTGAGCGACAACGGGAAATCCTCTTTGATGTGGCTTTAAATTGAAAAGGAATTGATGCTGTGTGGCAGCTTTGCAGTCTTAGAAAGATGAGCTTTGTTGACTAAAGACACTTAAAATGCCGATCGAGAATATTCCTTCTGGTCACTAATATCTGGGACTGACAACTAGTTATGAGAATACTTTAGATAATTACGCACAGCTTCATTCTGCCATTTACATGCAAACATTCCAAGAATCCTAAACACTGAAAACGCTGTCAGCAGGTAGCCAGGCCCTAATCACATGTCTGGAGATGGGTGATGCCGTGGTGGCTCCTATCCTTGTAGGACTGAGTCATAGAAGGGCTTTCGGATCCAGATTTAGACACGGGGTACAGGACAGGATTCAACTACAACCAGACTGCTGAGGGAATGGGCATTAGGATCCAAACACAAGCTCAGTTCTCAGAACTGGAGAAGCGGCCTGAGGTCAGACTGGCAATGAAGGCGAGTTGATAACTTTGGCCAAAAACATAGGTGAAGGGCCCTTTAAATCCTTAAGTGTAAAGTCAGGGTAGATCCTTCAGGCTGGGGAAATGGTGAGTCCACAAAGGGGGGGCCTAATAGCCCGATCAGTAAAGAGGGATGACGAGCTTGGAAACTCAAGCAGTCCACCACATGGGATCTGCTCCAATCCACTGTGAGGAGATAATTTGAACTCTAGGATCTGAGTTCTGCTAGGATGAATTTATACTAAGAAACAAATCTTGGGAGTTCCCGTTGTGGCTCAGTGGTTAACGAATCCGACTAGGAACCATGAGTTTGCGGGTTCGATCCCTGGCCTTGCTCAGTGGGTTAAGGATCCGGCGTTGCCGTGAGCTGTGGTGTAGGTGGCAGATATGGCTCGGATCTCACGTTGCTGTAGCTGTGGCTTGTGGCAAAGGCTGGCAGCTACAGCTCCTGTTAGACCCCTAGCCTGGGAACCTCCATATGCCACGGGTGCAGCCCTAGATATGGCAAAAAGACAAAAAAAAAAGAAATAAATCTTGGCAAACATATTCTGAACTAGTTTTTCTTTGGGGGACAGGTCTCAAATGTGAATCAATGTATCATTTAAGTCAATCTTAATTCTTCCATCAAGCAAAAAGCCAAAATGTCCTTTAGAGCAGCAGTCCCCAAATTTTAAAAATTGCTTACAACCATCAGTAAAAAGTTTACTTATTTATTTATTTTTTTGCTTTTTAGGGCCGCACCAGCAGCATATGGAGGTTCCCAGGCTAGGGGTCCAATTGGAGCTACAGCTGCTGGCCTACGCCACAGCCACAGCAACATCAGATCTGAGTCGCATCTGCGACCTATACCATGGCTCACGGCAACGCCAAGATCCTTAACCCACTGAGTGAGGCCAGGGATCGAACCCACAACCTCGTGGTTCCTAGTCAGATTCATTGCCATTGTACCAGGACGGGACTCCAATAAAAAGCTTTTGAGCACCTTCATGTACATGAGTTGAACATGTGTAAGTAACATACGCACAATTTTCCTAAAATATTATGTATGTTAAAAAACAAAGACAGACAAAAACAAAGACAAAATAGAAACTTAAAAGATGACATGAATACACAGAAATTCTAATACGATGCTGTTGTACCCCTGTAGATTACCTTGGGCCCCCTTTGGGGTGGGCACCTTCCATTTTGGAGATCTCACCCTCAGAATATTAACGGTGAAATACATGGTTTGAATGGCATGACCGAGCTTTCAAACTACTCAGGCCAGGCCTGGAAACGTGCTTCTTATTCCTCCCATCCGTTAAGCTGACAGTCTAGGCCTTACAGAGCTCTGCCTTGGGTATTCTGAAGTATTCTGATTAATGGCAGACAGCACCGGCCTCAGACGGCAATGCTGTTTTGCCCTGATCATCAGAGCAAAGCAAGCGTGCACTGATTCATTTTCTGCACGAAGAATATTAGGCTCCAGCTGCTGAGGTCAAAGGCCAAAGGAAACGTCACCAGATGCCGAATCCAGGAATTCTCCTAGCACCTGGGGCTCAAGTTCAGAGCCCAGAATCTATTTCCTGGAGATCTGGGGCTCTGGGATCAGAGGACAAGCACAGCTGGACACAAAAATGCTGCTAAAGCAACCTAGAGGCCCCTCCTTGGGACTGCGGTGTCATGACTATTACCACACCCCAGGTCCTTAAACTTGTGAGCCTGAGCCTTGAACCCCAGCAGAGTTCCTACTGAACCCCAAAACTGCTGAGGATTTCACAAAATCATCTTGTTACCCATTTCTTCATAGCTTTTTTTTTTTTTAGGCTTTCTAGGGCTGTATCTGCAGCCTATGAAAGTTCCCAGGCTAGGGATCAAACCGGGAGCTGCAGTTTCTGGCCTACACCACAGCCAAAGCAACTTGGGATCCAAGTCTTTGACCTACACCACAGCTCATGGCAATACCAGATCCTTAACCCACTGATCAAGGTCAGGGATTGAACCCAAGTCCTCACGGATGCTGGTCAGGTTCATTTAACCGCTGCGCCACGAAGCGAACTCCTCCGTAGATTTTTTTTTTAAATAACAGCTTTATTGAGCTATAATTCACATTCCATAAAATTCATTCATGTAAACCAATTCAACAGCTTTTGATACGTTCACAGATATCTGCAACTATCACCACAGTGAATTTTAGAACATTTTCATCATTCCAAAAAGAAACTAACTGGGGAGTTCCCATCGTAACTCAGAGGTTAAAGAACCCAACTAGGGAGTTCCCGTCGTGGTGCACCGGAAACAAATCCAACTAGGAACCGTGAGGTTGCGGGTTTGATTCCTGGCATCGCTCAGTGGGTTAAGGATCCGGCGTTGCTGTGAGCTGTGGTGTAGGTCTCAAACACAGCTCGGATCTGGCACCGCTGTGGCTGTGGTGCAGGCCGGCAGCTACAGCTCCGATTAGACCCCTAGCCTAGGAACCTCCACATGCCACAGGTACCACCCTAAAAAGACAAAAAAAAAAAAAGAACCCAACTAGTATCCATGAGGACTCAGGTTCACTCCCTGGCCTCGCTCAGTGGGTTAAGGATCTGGCGTTGCTGTGAGCTATGGTGCAGGTCACAGATGTGGCTTGGATGTGACGTTGCTGTACCTGTGGTATAGGCCAGCGGCTACAGCTCCAATTCAACCCCTAGCCTGAGAACCTCCATATGCCGCGGGTGTGGTCCTAAAAATACAAAAAATTAAATAAAATAAAAAGATAGAAACTAATTGGCAATCACTCTGCAGTTTTCGCCAACAAACCCTGCCCCCTTCCCTCCGGCCCAGGGCAACCACTAATGCACTTCCTGTCTCTGAAGATTTGCCTATTTTACATTTTCTACAAATGGAACCACATATGTGATCTTCTGTGAGTGGCTTCATTTACCAAGCATGTTTTCAAAGTGCACCCATGCTTTAGCTGAGCCACAACTGGAACTCAAAATTTTGATGACGTCCAATTTATCTATTTTTTTCTTTTCTTGCTTGTGCTTTTGGTGTCATGTCTAAAAAACTACTGACTAATTCAAGACTATGTATACTTTTATCCAAGTTTTCTTCTAAGAGTTTTATAATTTCAATGCTTACATATACATCTCTGATCAATACGAGTTTCTTTACTACATGGTGGGAGGAAGGCATGCAATTTCTTTCTTTGGTTTGTAGATAACCAGTTATCACAGACGCATTTGTCGAAAAGACTAGTCTTTCTCCCACTGAATTGTCTTAGCGCCATCCTTGAAAATCAATTAGCATACATCTGAGTTTACTTCAGAAATTAACAATCAATAAATTATGCTCTACCTATGTGATGGAATTTTATGAAACCATTTAAAAGCATGAAAAATTTTTGTATCACTGTAAATATAATAAAATTCATTGAGCAATTTAAAAAATAAAAATTAAAAAAATAATTTTTGTATCAAGTGACAGGGAAAGACAACCATAATATACCTTTTGAATAAAATCAAAATAAAACCAAAAAATTCTGACCCACATTATAAAACCACACATGGTCCCCCTCTATTGGATATTCTTCTATATGCTTTTATGAATTTTATGAATGGGCAGGGTGTACGTAAAGGGAGAGGATTTACTTTGTAATTTACCTTTATCATTTTAATATCTGTAATGAAATAAGTAGGTGAAAATTGAAGTTAAAAAAGAAATTGACAGTCATGCCTCCAGAGGGCAGGAAAGCAAAACAGCACCTCTCTCAGGTTCTGCCACACGGAATCAGCTCAAAGGATCCCCACTCTTTGTGCCTCTTGTCCAAGTTTCAGCCTGTCAGGTGAGAGAATCTGATTGGTGTTCCTGAGTGAGAGGTCCTTCCTTAAAGCGGTCCCTTACGGCAGGGAACACAGGTGCACAGACACTGTTATGGGGCCCATCTTTCTGCTGGGAACTATACCAAAACAAGACACCCAACCCCCGGGCGTTGCAGTACTTCTTAACTTTTCTCTCAGTTTCCAAACTTTCTTAATTGGAAATTATGAAAAACTGAGCCCTACAGAAAGTGATTTGAATGACTGTTTTCTCAGTTCTCGAAGTCTATAGCCAGATCCATTTTAGATGCATGAGAGAAGTTGATCTATGAAAAATACATTAGATGGAGTTCCCGTCATGGCTCAGTGGAAATGAATCTGACTAGTAACCATGAGGATGCAGCTTTGTTCCCTGGCCTCGCTCTGCGGGTTAAGGATCCGGCGTTGCTGTGAGCTGTAGTGTAGGTCGCAGATGTGCCTTGGATCCCGAGTTGCTGTGGCTGTGGTGTAGGTAGGCAACTGCAGCTCCTATGCGACCCCTAGCGTGAGAACTTCCATAGGCCGCAGGTGCGGCCCTAAAAAAAGGACCAAAAATTGAAAAAAATAAAATCCATTAGATGCCTTAAGGCATTAAGGATTAACATTATACTGGAATCCTAGCTGAGAAGGGCTGGCAGACTTCCAGGAAGTTAGGCGTCTCGGCACGTGCTCTTGGCTGGTAGGTGCTCAGGGTTATCATCTTCCACCCACATCGCCAGCCCCACTCGCACAGGTACAGCCACATGCAAGCATGCGGGCGTGCTTCACATACACAAGCAAAAAGGGAGACCTGGAACTAGACAGGACCAGGCCTTCACATCCCGAGAGCAAGCAACATGTTATCAGCTGTATAATCCTATTCTGATTACTTCTGTAGTGCCAGGATATAATAATAGAGGATCTGGATCTGTTCCTGAAAATAAAAGAAAGCAACATTTACCGCATTACCCCGCCCCTGCTAACAGCTCATCACCACCAGTGGGATGCCATGTGAACTTCCTGACCTAGCCCGCCTGAGCTACAACCTGGTCCTAGCTCTCCTTCTCCTCCCCTCTCACACGCTCCATATTCTAAAGACACAGGTACCTGAGACCCATGCCCGTCTCACTCCTCCCCCACTGCCCATGCTGCCTGCCCTTTTCTTCCTCCTTCTTCAAGGCTCTGCTTTGATGCCACCCCTACCATGAAGCTTCCCGATACATCCCCTCTGCTTCCCATGAAATTAGAACTTCTCTATTCCACGCCCCCTTGACCCCTTCTACATCATTCTATCACATCACTCCCACGTAGTTTTCATCACGACTTAGCTGTCTCCTGCTAAGAACATGTATGCCAAGGGTAAGAACCTTCCCACACCAAGCATCATCTGTGCTCATCACAGATATCAGGGAATGTTATTGAGTGAATGTCTGTAAAGAAATTGCACTGATGTTTGCTGTCAGACAGAAGCCAACCAGTTATCTCTAGCAATCAAATATATACATATTTGATTTTTAGGGCCACGCCTGCGGCATACAGAGGTTCCCAGGCTAGGAGTCGAATCGGAGCTACAGCTGCTGGCCTATGCCACAGCCACAGCAACGCAGGATCCTAGCCAAATCTGCAACCTACATCATAGCTCACTGCAACACCAAATCCTTAACCCACTGAGTGAGGCCGGGATCAAACCCACAACCTCATGGTTCCTAGTCGGATTCATTTCTGCTGCGCCACGATGACAACTCCCAGCAATCAAATATAAAGGGTAATGTTTATGACCAATTTGAAAAATCCAAAGGATTTCCTCAAAAGCCTTTCCAAAAAACTATCACCACATTTCAACTATTCTGATAAATCAGGAGAAATGACTTCCATCGGAGCTACTGGAGTACCTGAGGGTGAAGGATGGCCAAGTGAGAACTGTTCAGGTTAGTCTTTTTATTACTGAATTTCACTTATAAATGCCAGCCTTATTTCATGCTGCACGGAATCTTTGAAGGAAGGCGAAAGGGCTGATGATCAAAAATTTTTTTTCTTTCTTTGTCAAGAAGAAGAGGAAAATGAATATTATCATTTGAGAGGAAAGTGGAGAAACCACAAGCCATTTGCCTGGCTTGTGACACTTTACTTCTCAGCACGAAATGTCACATGGATCCTATATCCTGTTTAGTGCAAGGAACCGCTATTCATCCCGCATAGGGCAGCATTTGGAATTCATTTATCTGAGTCCCATAGCCTCATGTTCATAATACCTATGGTGCGAGGCTCTGATTTCATCCTCCAGAGCAATGAGCCCTCTCAGATAGTACACAGATCACATACATATGATTTTTACAAGAGTCAAGATTTGGTTCCTAGAGGACAAATAATAATAAAGAACAAAACAAAACACGAAAACGAAACAAAGCTAAAAGAAAGAGGGGAACAAAACAAAACAAACAAAAAAGAACAGAAAGCAACCTATTAATCCAGGAGGAAAGTACATAACATCACTTTCATTATTAGGATTCCCTTTGTTGTTACCCTCAGTCGAGTCAGCCAGTATGTTTCCTTTCCCATTTAATACCCAAGAGGCACTGCTGGTGTCTAGGAAAAGTGCCAAGCAAGATGGTTCACAAAATCTATTTATTCACAGAGTAAAAACAGGTGACCACTTTTGTTCCTGCTCTGATTTTTGTCCTCCTCTTATTTCCTATAGGGACTAATGTGAAAACCCAAAAACCGAAGGCTTACCTGCAACATTCGGGAACTGCAACCAATGGGAACTGGGTCAGCCACATCCTACTGATCCTGGCCAGGGTTGAGGAGCCTCCAGAGGGGGTGTGAAGGCAGGATGTACTCTAGCAAAATGAGAGCAAAGGTGAGGACCCAGCCCTGCTCCCAGGAGGAAAACCAGTGCAGAGCTGACCTGACACCACTCAAGCTTACACATTGTCAGGAGGGCAGTGACCTTTATTTTATCCCCAAATTTAGAGGAACAAACCACTGACTCTCACACTGTGGCTCCAGATCAATCATATGTTTCCTGTTGAGTTCTTTTTTTAATTCACTTTCTAAACTTCAGACTCATGTATTTAAATGCCCACACAATGTCTAACTCAGCCTAAGCAATGCTGAAACATTCTCCTCTTCCCTAAACCTGCTCCTCCTCTACCTCCTCTGTCTCACTGAGGGTAAGGGCACCGCTCCAACCCCAGCCGTACAGAAACCATCTAATCTCCCCCCTCTTCTTCAGCCCGACTCCCTATCCCAGCCTCACGTCACCAGTTACTAAATCCTGGCTAATTTACCAAACACTTCTCAGTTCCTCCCACCAGCCTTCTCTTTTTCCAATGCTAATTCACCTCTTCCTGTATGACTCTCTTTGGTGTGTAGCAGACACTTTAAGAATGCTTGGTTTTTGAGTTCCTGCTATAGGCAATGGGTTAAGGATCTGACTGCAGGAGCTTGGACTACGGTGGAGGTGCGGGTTATATCCCCGCCTGGGTTAAAGGATACAGCATTGCCACACATAGAGCCTAGGCCGCAACTGTGGCTCAGATTCAATCCCTGGCCCAGGGGGTGCAGCCATAAAATTAAAAGAAAAAAAAAAGAGAGAAAGAGAATGTTTTCCGTCTTGACTGAATGAAAAAAGATCTTCCCCGCCCGACTCTTTATAGAGTTGGGCTGGCGAGAGCAAATAGAACAGGATTTCGTAAGATGCCTGAGAGGAAAGAATGCTAAATGGGGTTGTAACCCAGATTTCCTCTGCTCTTTTCAGCCTGTCACTGAACTGCTTCTCAAAGTTGATCCTCTGTCCTGTCTTTCCGACACTCAGCACTTTATTAATGAGGAACTGTGGGAAAAGGGAGGTTGGGAGGGACAGGCCCAGGGCCCATCTGAGGGGACTTTCCTGGACATGAGGTGGTCCTCCTTGCCGGTTTAGAGGAAACACCTCCATGGATAAATCTCCAGGAGGCAGCGCTGTGACTGACAATCTGCTGGGGGGGGGGGCACCGTCCTCACAGCCGGGGTCCTGGGACCCGCAAAGCTTCACGGTCATCTCCCACGTCGATGGTCTGCAAGCCGCGGCTGTACCTGAGCTTGAGCACACCATCTGGGTCCACCAGAAGCTTCTCGAAGTTGCCAGTGACGTCGCCGGGGTATAGCGGAGACCAGGTGATGAACGCGGGGCGGGTCGTGAGGGCATCGGCGGCGTCACTGGGCGTGGCCAGACCCCCGCGGAGGGCGGGGCCGAGTGTGCGCCTGCACGCCCTTCGCCTCGCGCTTCTCTGAGGACCTCAGGCTGAACTCCAACCAGCCATTCGGGCGAATGAGTGCGGCAGTTCAGGATCTCCTGGTTCTTGGCGTTTTCCTGGTGTCCCAATTGGTGGCCGTGAAAGCGAGGCAACACCAGGCCCCGGGGGCAAAGCACCGTTGAAGCTCACTCATCTGGGTGTCGTCTAGAATCCTCGTGCCCCGGAGCAACGCTGCGTTCTCCAGCAGCAGCACCTCCACCATCCCCGCCCCACCCAAGCCCAGGTTCAAGGTTCCCCGTCCTGCCAGCAGCAGGCATGGAAGGCGGACACCCAGTGCGGGGCTGCCGCCGCCAGGTGGGCTTCCGGGGGGGCAGAGCAGCACACCTGGCCAGGGTGTTGGAAAAGGGAGAGAGCCCTAGACTGGAAGAGCCCCTCTGCATGAATGAACCTTTCTACCAAACAAAAAGACTGCCATAGAGAACAGATTTGTGATTGCCAGGGGGAGGGGCAGAGAAGGACTGGGAGTTTGGGGTTAGCAGATGCAAACTAGTGTATGTATATAAGGGCCTGCTGTATACAGGGAACCGTATTCAATATCCTCTGATAAACCATAATGAAAAAGAATATGAAAACGAACATATATGTATAACTGAGTCACTCTGCTGTGTAGCAGCAATTAACACACTCTATTTCAATATATTTCTTTTTAGGAGTTCCTGTCGTGGCTCAGTGGTTAACGAATCCGACTAAGAGGTTGTGGGTTCGATCCCTGGCCTTCCTCATTGGGTTAAGGATCCAGCGTTGCCGTGAGCTGTGGTGTAGGTCACAGACGCTGCTCGGATCCTGCGTTGCTGTGGCTGTGGTGTAGACCGGCGGCTACAGCTCCTGTTAGACCCCTAGCCTGGGAACCTCCATATGCCGCGGGTGCGGCCCTAGATAAGGCAAAAAGACAAAAAAGAAAATGCGTGTGTGTGTGTGTGTGCGCGCGCGTGTGTGTGTGTATATATATATATATTTGTTTTTTAAAGGAGCCCTGTCCTGTCTTAATCCTTTTTGAACTAGGCTCTGCACGTGGAATATTACCTAAAATCTCAATAATCTATGGGTTACAAGAGTGCTCTTCAAAAACCGCAACTGCTTGGAATCATGTTGAAATGCAGAGTCCTAACTCATGAGGTTTGGGTGCAGCCTGAGTTTCAACTTCGCTAACAAATTCTGGGTGATGTTGAGGCCGCTGGGTTGCAAGGGCTTAGATGGTCTCTTTCAGTGTAGAATTTTATTGCCACAAACTCTAACTCAGTCAATACTGAACCCTTAAAGGCATGTCAGGAACAGAGCGTGACAGAAAAACGCGGGAAATGGATATGGGCTGGTTAGTGGAATTTTTTTTTTTTTTTTTTTTTTTTGTCCTTTTGCCTTTTGTGTAGAGCCGCACCCGCAGCATATGGAGGTTCCCAGGCTAGGGGTCTAACAGGAGCTGTAGCTGCCGGCCTTCGCCACAGCCACAGCAACGCAGGATCCAAGCCGCGTCTGTAACCTACACCACAGCTCACGGCAATGCTGGATCCTTAACCCACTGAGCAAGGCCAGGGATCGAACCTGCAACCTCATGGTTCTTAGTCGGATTCGTTAACCACTGAGCCACGAAGGGAACTCCTGGTTAGTGGAAATTTTAAGCAGTTCATCAGACCTTACAATAAAAGTTTCAGACTGCATTTTTTCATCCTCTTTGTAGAAATGCATCATTACGCATTTCTTACGACATGTCATCTCTTGTAACAGACTGGAGATAAGGCCATTCTTGACATGGTCTGTTGGACACCCTGACTGCTGAGGCAAGGTCAGGTCTAACAGGAAGCAAACAATAGGTGTGGTGGCCACCACACTAGTCCCCTTCCCTGTCTATTTTGGCTGTGGACACCACACAAAGAATCTCACTCCAACTCCCACTTTACCAGACAAGTCAGGTCTGTGTGTGTGTGTGTGTGTGTGTGTGTGTGTGTGTGTTTAGGGCTGCACCTTGAATTGGAGCTATAGCTGTTGGCCTGCACCACAGACACAGCACTGAGCGAGGCCAGGGTTCGAATCTGTGTCCTCATGGATGCTAGTCGGGTTCATTATCACTGAGCCACAACAGGAACTCCCAAGTCAAGTTTAAAGGACTCTGGGCAAATATGTATCAGTTCAGACACTATTCTAAATAAAGTTGCTGGCTTTTCCCAGTAGATCCCTGCTTTCTTTTCCAAGGAACACTTTCATGTCTAAGAAAGTATAAATAGTAGAGAATGGTTTCCACATACCAAGACCTACTCCAGGTGCACTGAAAACTCTGCAAAGGAAGCTGGGACAAACCGCTTGTAGGAAAACACATAGGACATTTGGATCAGAATGTGAGCCTTTGAGTTCATCCTCCACCGAGCCACAGAATACAAAGTGCTGAGGCCTGGCACCTCCAGCTTAAGAGGATAAAGGATTTCTCTGACCTCATTGCCTCAGAAAAACTCAATAGGTCACATTTCCGGATTGGGCCACCAAGCCCTCCTTCGGCTTTTCCTTCCTATGCACAGAATTTCAGACAGTCACTGTGTTGCTGAATTTCCTTTGGTAACAGAAAAAACAGTCATTATTATTGAATGCAAGGAACTGATCTGACCTAAAGTCAATGATTTCTTCCTGCAAGTGACAAAGCCTGCTTCCTCCAGCTGATAATGAAACCCTGAAAAGGCACTGAACATGCATTTTCAAAAGCAAATCAAGCAAGAATGCAGGCCGGTACCTTTTTCAATCAGAAGTGAAAAACCATATTTTAAGTCAATTCTTTCTGTTGTGATAAAACATATGTCACATAAAATTTACCATTTAAACCATTTTAAGTGTATATTCAGTGGCATTATATACATCAAGAATCATATTTTACAAATAAATAGCTGTAAATGGGTTCCTAGTCTCTCTGAGGAAATATACCCAATAAGGGCACCAAAGAAAGAGCTACAGTTTTCGTTCCAAAGAAGGATGGAAAAAGTATGATACTTCCATATGAATAAATTACAAGCCTAGAACAAGGGGAAAAAAATCCTAGATTTGGTTTGAATACCAGCTCTGCTGCTTCTGCTATTGTTGCAAGTTACTAAGCACTTTGCTGTAAAATGGGGATTAATATTAGCATCTACTTCTTAGAGTGGTAATAAAGCTTAAATTGGATAAGAAGATTAATCAGGATAGGATAGGTTCAGCTGCAGTAACAAATGAACCCCAATCTTTTTAGTGACCTAACCTGGCAAGAGTTTACTTCTTGCTCATGTCACAGTCTGAGGTGGGGCAGGTGGCTCTCCTCCAAGGGAGATCAAGGATCTGGGCTGCTTCCGAATGGTATCTTTGACATCTTGGAGGTCTTTGCTTCCTGATAAATGTAGGACACACATTCTTTACACCCTTGGCCTCACGGTAACTATGGTTAATGTAACTAATGGTTCTTTACACCCTTGGCCTCAAAGTAACTACATCCTTTCTGGTTATAGTCCTTTGGAAATAAGCGTGAGTATCATTCAGAATCTGAGCAAAAAACAAACAGATGGCACACTCCGAAGGTCCACTTATTTAACGGACTTGCAAAGGTGTAAACAGGGTTAAAAGACACCATAAAGGATGGTGAGACACCCCAAGACAACCAGCAACTCAGGGCAGGTGCTGGGTTGTCAGTAGCTGAAACTTAAGGCAGGGATGGGAGATGGGAGGCTAGAAACACATAACCTAACCTCTCTCCTCCTGTCCTGCTGACTCTTGCTCTTGCCTCGCATGGGTCACACACTCTACAAATAGGAAGTCAGTGGAGGCTAAGGGATGCCATCCGTGCAAGGTCAGCTTCCTGGGGGCTCGGGGCAGGTGGAAAAGCAGATCTGGAGCAGCAGGTGGAGAACACCCAGCATAACATGCAGAAGGCTTAGCAATGTGCTGAGCATGTAGTTGGCACCGAAAAGAAAATGAAGGAATGAAACTAAGAGTATAGCACAGGGAATTGTATCCAATCTCTTGGGATAGGCCATGACGGAAGATAACAGAAGAAAAAGAATATATATATATATATATATATATATATATATATATATATATGTATATGTATGACTGGGTCACTTTGCTATTCAGCAGAAATTGGCACAACACTGTAAATCAACTATACTTTAATAAAAACAATGTTTAAAGAACAACAAAAAAAAGAACTTAAGAAAACAAGAAGAAAAATATTTTTTTCATCTTTTTAGGGCTCCACCTGCGGCAGATGGAGGTTCCCAGGCTAGGGGTTTAATCGGAGCTGCAGTCGCCGGCCTACACCACAGCCACAGCAACAGGGGATCCGAGCTGTGTCTGCGACCTATAGCACAGCTCACAGCAATACCAGATCCTTAACCCAGTGAGCAAGGTCAGAGATCTAACCTATGTCCTCATGGATGCTAGTCAGATTCGTTTCTGCTGAGCCATGACAGGTACTCCTATTTTTTTTTTAGAAAAATATTTTAAAGTACCTTATGTTTATTGAGGTCCCACAGTTCACTTTACCTCTGACAAAGAGAGATTCACATTTCCTAAGGAGAATTTTTCTCTCCACGATAGATTTTTCAACCAGAGCTCACTGTCCAAAGCTGGGCTGTACTCTTTCTTAAAAGATGGATTTAACAGGAAGAATACTGCTTTGTTTGCAAAGCGAGAAACACTGAGAGCTATGCCCCGATGAACTTTATCTGCGCAGCCAGTAATTACAACCTAAGTTAGGCTGAATGGCACAGTGATGCTGATAACTGCTGTTACTGTTTTCAGTCTTTCACCTGCCAGCAAGATCCTCTGGTTCCTTATCTTGTACTCGGGCCAATCCAACAAGACCGGGAGAAGCTGAAATTCTAACACTTCAAAGGACAGGACATTGTGAACAAGCTGGCAAGTTGTTTGTGTCGGGCTCTGCTAAATAACAGGCTGGGTTCAGTGCCAGTAAAAAGTTCTGGAGGGTAGTGTTTGATGTTTACGCATATTTAGCTTCTCACACTGCACGTGAGTGAAACGATCTGAGGATCAATTTCTTGATGCTTGCTTTCCTACCATCGAGTATGTTGATGTCAGAAACTCGGGCAAGTTTTGAATTTGAAGGGAGTTTAGAAGTCGTTTTGCCCAACTTCCTCGCACACTGTCAGTGCGTTGGAGGGATGGGGCGGTCAGTCCTTGGACCCTTTCAGGGACAGGATGCTTCGTGATGCCAGCAGCTCCTGCACCAGGTACGGAGCTCCAAGGGCCTTACCTCCTTCAGTCCTCACAGCTCTCTGAGGTAGCTGCCACCATTAACCCCATTTCCCGGATCAGGAAACCGGAGCAGAGAAATAACTTGCCCAAGGATACTCAGCTCAACTGCACTGAAGCAGGAGTTCAAACCCAGGGCTGTTTTTCTCCAGACCCCAAGCTTTTCTCCACGCAGGTCTCTCAGTGCCTTTCAGGACAATTCATTCTCACCAGGAACTCTCTGAAATATTCTTACCCGTAGCCCCCATAATTTTAGCCAACCGCTGTTAGCTTTACATGCTCTCCAAAAAGGGGAACGAAACAAAAACTATGCATGATAATTTACATTTTTGCCACTTTACCGTTTGCGAGGCATGACAACCCTTTCACTTGAGCCTCTCCACACTTCGGTGAGATAGGTTATCAAGATCTCCAGTTTATCTGTTAGAAAGTTGAGTTTCAGAGAGTTTGCACATGGTCACATGTGCAAAGGGGTGGCAGGGCCTGGAGCAGAGCCCAGGTCCTTTAGATTTTAGTCCTATGCTCCTTTTACTACGCCATGCTATCGACAGCAACAGGTGAAACAAGCAAGTAACCCTCTTGCCTTGGGTCCCATACTACTTCCTGTTTTGTACCAGTGTACTGCGGCCTAAAAGATTTCATTAAGGGGTTCATGGAGTTCCCATTGAGGCTTAGTAGGTTAAGACCCCAACTAGTATCCATGAGGATACAGGTTCAATCCCTGGCCTCATTCAGTGGATTAAAGGCTCCGGCATTGCTGTGAGTTGTGGTGTAGGTGGGTAGCTGCAGATCCAATTCGACCCCTAACCTGGGAACTTACATTCAACCCCTAGCCGAGGCTGTAGCCCTAAAAAAATAAAATAAAATAAAAGGTGTTCAGAAGTTCCCATCGTGGCTCAGTGGTTAACAAATCCAACTAGGAACCATGAGGTGGCGGGTTCGATCCCTGGCCTTGCTCAGCGGGTTAAGGATCCGGCGTTGCCGTGAGCTGTGGTGTAGATTGCAGATGCGGCTCAGATCCTGCGTTGCTGTGGCTGTTGCAAAGGCCAGCAGCTGCAGCTCTGATTCGACCCCTGGCCTGGGAACCTCCACATGCCACAACTGCAGCTCTAGAAAAGGCAAAAAGACCAAAAAAAAAAAAAAGAGAGAGAGAGAAAAAAGGGGGGGGGGTGTTCAGCTTTCCTAATAAGCCCGCCTCACATCTACTCCTTAGATCTGAATCCCAAAGAGAAAGTCCATCTCCATCAACTTTACTGCCTGACCTTGGCCCCAACTGGTACCTACTCTGCTTTGTCAACAGCGTCTCTGGGACTGTAGCTTAGGAGAGTGGGCAGATCAGTCACTATAGATCTGGAACCACAGTAGTACAATGATGCTTCTATTGGGGCCACAAGACACCAAACAGCTGCTTCTAAATATCCAGATGTTTGACATCATGTAGAACAAAACTTTGATTCATTCGCCAACTATTCCATTGTCATCTAATTAATCAACATATGCTCGAATGTTTTGTCATCCCACAGACACTGTTAGCTTAGAAGTGATTTGATTTTAATATTTCAGCTTCCAAAAAGTCTCCCACAACACTACTATTTTCCAGTGCATAAATCTTCTTTCCTTATTGCTTGCCAATCTGACAAAGAGAAAAAGTCCCCCACGTTTTGCAAACTCTTTAATCAGCTAAACACATCTGCATCAAAGGCCAATATGTTCTTCTGTTGAGAAAAAAGAAAATCTTGGTTTTCCCTGGTGTGATGAAACCCAAACCAGTGTGAGCATGACACATTTTATCTGCCTTTACTCAGTCTTTGATTTTATTTTGTAAATTGAGGTATAATTAACATATTACATGATACTAGTTTCAGGTATACAACATGATGATCTGATAGTTGTATGTATTGCAAAATAATCACTACAATAAGTCTAGTTAACATCTGTCACCATACATAGTGACAAGATATTTTTCTCTTGTGATGGGAACTTTTACTAAGATTTGCTGTCTTAGCAACTTCCAACTTAGCAAACTTTGATATTCTCTCCTGTACTTTACACAAACTATTCAATGAAAATTATTTCACTGTTTTTCCTAATCATTTTTCTCTTAACATGGCTACCTGGAAATACATTTTCCAGATACTTTGCAATGAGGATTGGAAGTGTTTGCCAGTAAACAAGATTTCTAAGCTTTCTTTCCAGAAGAGATGATACCTTCTTTTCTCCCTGGGAGGTTCTTAGATACACTGTTAAGTGTTTTTACTTTCTTTTAAAGCCATTAACCTACTGCTACTCAAATTACTAATAGTACCTACATTGTATTAAGCGGTCACTACAGTTGTCAGGCTCTGTGCTAAGTGCTTTAAAGACAGTGCTTAATTCTCTTAAGACACCTTTTTGGTGTATATACCATGAAGAGCACTGATCTGCAAATGAGGAAACTGCCGCTCAGAGAGGATCGCCAATTTGTTCAAGGTCACACAGCTCCTGGGCATCAGAGCTGGGACTCTGACCCCAGCCTAGCCGCCGCAAGAGCCACTGTGCTGAATCCCTTACTCTTCTGCTTTCCTTAAACATGGAATGGAATCCACTCACTCAGAGCATGAGGCTCCGCTCAGGACGGCCCTTCCCTGACTTTCTGCGCCATCTTCCTGTTCGCTAGAGGACTCCTGTTCCTTCTGCATCTTCAGGTTCAACCCCACAGACTGCAAGTCTTCCCCCAGACACGATACCTTTTTCTCCTCCCTTCACTCGCTTTCTCCGTAGGGAGCATCATATACCCCCAAACTCACTATCTATAAGCCCAACCTCTTTCCCTAGGAAAATCCCCGCTCATCCAGCAAGGATCACACAAAAGCTAACGCGTCCCAAAAGTCCACCTGACTCCATGCCGGACCCTTCTTCTTCCATAACCGTGCCTTCCTTGCTTATAGAACCTAACACATGTATCATTCTTAAGAATGTTGATTACGTGTTTTGAAATATTTTGTTTGCCTGCCCAGCTCTCTCATCAGCCGAGGAGCTACTCGAGGGGGGCGCTGATTTCATCTCTGTCTCCCAGGCCTGGACGGTAGGCTCTCAGTTGGTGTTGACTGAATAAATGTGCACAAGTATTGATGACATGTGAGTGATCACTAACATTTATTTAACACCTCCAGGGAACTCAAACAGTTCAAAATCTGTGCTTCCATAGGTTTTCTTAGCACAGGACTCAATTTTTATCTTCACAATCTCTGGGCAGAGAGTTTCTGCTTTGCTTTCCGTACAAACTGTGAAATTAGCCTTTAATGAGAAAGAGAGAGAAAGAGACACAAAGAGAGGGAGGGAAGGAGAGAGCGAGACCCAGGGCTCTTTTTCTCTGCACCTCAATCCCCAAGTCTCAAGGAAGATTCCGTTAACTCAATTCTGACACTAGAACGATCACCACCAATAATCACGTTATTTTAACAGAACTGTTCCCATGATGACCTTGTCATTGGAAGGAAGAGGCATTTTCATTAAGGGCGAGTGGGGGTGGGGTAGAGAGCAAAGAAAACAACAGATGTCCGCTATAGACTGCTGACATGGAGGGTTGAAAAACAAATCTCTTAGGGGGTTAGCAAAACCTTGTTTATGCAGTCATCCCTCTCAGTGTTTTGGAGATTTTAATAAGGGCCCCTTAAAGACCAAAAGGTCACCCACGCTCAGAGAAATGCCTTTCTAATAGAGGCATTACAGGCCCTGATGGATGAGATCTTTAGAGGCATGAAAGGCCTCTCAGAGTCTTCAAATTACCCCATGGAGGGAGCTGTGAAGGTCCTTTCATAAAGCCAGAGAGCTCTGCTCTATTGACATGGATACTTGGGTCACTGGTAGAAGTTATTGGGCAGTTAGACTTTAAAAGTTAAAATCTGGCAGCACCCACATCTGCAGAGCAAATGGAATCTAGAAACCCAGAAGCTCTGGGCTCGAGTCATCATCCAGTGGTTCCAGGCTCTGTATTCGAGGATTGATTACTTCATCTCTCTGAGCCTCTCTTCCCTCCACTGTAAGAAGCAGATAAATAACAAAGCCGTCTTCAATGAGTTGCTAGAAGAATCAAGCAAAACAAAGTACAGAAAGCCTGAACTTACATAAATGTTATTTACTCATGTTATTTTAGGGAGAAACGGAAAATAATGGAAGGACTCATTTAGAAGGGAATGGTATCTGTCAAACATTTAGAGAAGAGCTAACACCTATCCTTCTGAAAATATTCCAAAAAATTGCAGAAGAGGGACACTCCCAAACTCATTCTATGAGGCAACCATCACCCTGATACCAAAACCAGACAAAGACAGCACAAAAAAAGAAAATTACAGGCCAATCTCACTGATGAACATAGATGGAAAAATTCTCAACAAAATACTAGCCAACCGAATCCAACAATACATTAAAAGGACTGTACATCACCATCAAGTGGGATTTATCCCAGGGATGCAAGGATTCTTCAATATCCGCAAATCAATCAGTGTGATACACCACGTTAACAAACTGAAGAATAAAAACCATATGATCCTCTCCATAGATGCAGAAAAAGCCTTTGACAAAATCCAACACCCATTTCTGATAAAAACCCTTCAGAAAGTGGGCATAGGGGGAACCTACCTCAA
>PVHT020004944.1:25130401-25242748 GCA_004024745.2 Catagonus wagneri
ACTAGAAAGAAAAGAAAAAAAAACTAGAAAGCAAGTTCAAATAAAAACAATTTGGTTTTCTGGAGGTGGTAGAGTTGGATTTAAATTTTTTTCTTCTACCTTAATTCCTGTTGGTGTTGTCTGTGTTTGAAATTATATTTTTTTAAAGTTTTTTCTTAAAATGAAAAAAGGAAATTGCTTTGTCCCTCATCACTCACAGGCATTGTTCTCCTAGACAGTTTGTGGCAGCCATGGGATTCTTGGCCCTTTGCTTGATAACTAAGGAATTCTGCTAGTCTGCATGGAGTCCTGAGCCCAGTGAAGATACCAAAGGTGGGACTGCCCATATGTTGAGATGGATTAAGAAACAGAGCCTCTTAGAGTTCCTATTGTGGCTCAGTGATTAATGAATCCAATTAGTATCCATGAGGACTCAGGTTCGACCTCTGGCCTCGCTCAGCAGGTTAAAGGATCCAGCGTTGCCGTGAGCTGTGGTGTAGGTCACAGACGTGGCTCGGATCCCGTGTTGCTGTAGCTGCGGTGTAGGCTGACAGCTGCAGCTTGGATTGGACCCCTAGCCTGGGAACCTCCATATGCCTTTGGTGAGGCCCTAAACAGACAAAAGACAAAAAAAAAGAGAGGGAGAGAGAAAGAAATGTGACGCCTCTGAGGTTCTACCGTATTTGCAAGAAAACAAGCTGGCCTGCTACCATTTTATGGCAAGAACATGACTCCGTGACAGATACACACGTAATGCATATTACTCACAGTAAAAGCAGTAGCCAGAGTGTCAGCCATTTACACTCGTCCCCCAAGCTCCAACTCCACAGGGTGATGAAAAGGCCCGATGACACCTGCACACACAGTGGGTTGTGTTACAGCAGAGAAACTCAGAGCCGAGGGTCCAGTAGACTTTGAGTGAGCAGAGGACGCTGTGGTCAGCAGCCAGTCGGTCTTCCCGCCCCAGCTCCTGCCCTGAAAGCTGAGGTCAAACTGTAGCTCCTTCACCTACTCAGGTGCCTGTGTGACCAAGTGCAGAGCTGCTCAGGAGAAGGACAGGCCTTGGACACCCAGCAGGTACGCACAAGGTGCTCAGGGCCTTGATTCTCTGACAGCACCGTATTTCCTTACAGGGATGTGGCTGTGATTCAATCAAGACTACCGAGATGAAATGAAACCTTTGAAGCTTTTGCTTCAGATGATAGGCATCCGACTTCTCTCCCCACCTCCACCTCAGAGAAGAATCTAGAAGAGCCATTTTGTGGCCAGTTCAGAAAAGTCTATATGAGAATGGAGCCCACTCAAAGAAGGCAGAACTAAGAAATGGAGAGATCAGGAAAAATGATTCTGATATCATTTGATCATCTGTATAAAGCCAGGCTTCTCAGAAAACTAAATATAGAACTAACATATGATCCAGTAATCCCACTCTTAGGCATATATCCAAACAAAGCTTTCATTGAAAAAGATACATGCACCTCTGTGTTCATTGCAGTACCATTCCCAATAGCCAAGACATGGAAACTACCTAAATGTTCAATGACAGATGAATGGATTAAGAAGATGTGGTGTATACATTCAGTGGAATACTACTCAGCCATAGAAAAGAACAAAATAATGCCATTTGCAGCAACATGGATGGAACTAGAGAGTCTCATACTAAGTGAACTAAGTCAGAAAGAGAAAGACAAATGTCATATGATTACCACTTATATTTAGAATCTAATATATGGCACAAATGAACCCATCTACCAAAAAGAAACAAACTCATGGTCATGAAGAACAGACTTGTGGTGCCAAGAGGGAGGGGAAGGGAGTGGGAGGGACTGGGAGTTTGGGGTTAGTATTGCATTTGGAATGGATAAGCAACGAGATTCTGCTGTCTAGCCCAGGGAACTATATCTGATAACTTGTGATGTAACATGATGGAGGATAATGTGAAAAAAAGAATGTGTGTGTGTGTGTGTGTGTGTGTGTGTGTGTGTGTGTGTGTGTATGGGTTACTTTGCTCTATGGCAGAAACTGACAGAACATTGTAAATCAACTATAACAAAAAAAATTGAAAAATTGAAAACAGAACTACCACATGACCCAGCAAAAAAACCCAAAACAAAACAAGCAAGGCTTAAAACCAATCCATCTACCTCCAGAATTTCCATTTATGGAAGGCAATTTGGGCACATTTTTCCGTTACTTGCCATCAAAAGAGTCCTAATGGACACATATATCAATGTAAACCTGTGTTAGAGTTCTCGAGAGAAAGAGAACCAATAGGATATAGATCTCTCTCTCTCTTGCTCTCTCAATAGATAGATGGCTGATAGACAGATCTAGTGAGAGAGGAAGAAAGAATGCTATGGAAGAGAGAATTATCATAAGGAACTGACTCATGTGATTACAGAGGCTGACAATCCCAAGACTTGCAGTCGGTAAGCTGGAGACACAACAGCATTGATAGTGCAGTTCTAGCCTTGAAGGCAGGAGGCTTAAGACCCAGGAAGAGCCAATGTTGTACTCTGAGTCTGAAAGCAGGGAAAAATCAATGTCCCAGTTCAAGGCTGTCAGGCAGAAGGAATTCTCTTACTCACAGGAGGGTCAACCTTGTTATGCTCTTCAGGCCTTCACCTGATTGGCTGAGGCCCGCCCACAAAAGGGAGGGCAATTTGTTTTACTCAGTCTATAGATTCAAAGTTTATTTATCTTTTAATGACAATGAATTTTATTACATTTATAGATGTACAACAGTCATCACAACCAGGAGTTCCCATCGTGGTGCAGCAGTTAATGAATCCGACTAGGAACCATAAGGTTGCAGGTTCAATCCCTGACCTTCCTCAGTGAGCTGTGGTGTAGGTCGCATACACTGTTTGGATCTGGTGTTGCTGTGGCTATGGTGTAGGCTGGCAGCTGTAGCTCCGATTTGACCCCTAGCCTGAGAACCTCCATATGCCTCAAGAATGCTCCTAAAAAGACAAAAAAAAAAAAAAATCACAGCCAATCTTATAGCATTTCTATCCCAATAAATTCAAATTTTAATCTCATCCAGAAACTCCCTCACAGATACACCCAGAATAATATTTGACCAAACATCCAGGCAACCCATAGCCCAGTTAAGTTGAGGCAGTAAAATCAACCATCACAATACTTTAACTATTAAATTACATCGATGGAGGGAGAAAATAGTGTCAAACGATGCAACAGACAAGGGCTTAATCTCAAAAATATATAAACAACTTATGCAAATTTATGCTCAACAGCAAAAAAACCAACAACCCCACTGAAAAATGGGCAAAGGACCTAAATAGACAGTTCTCCAAAGAAGAGATGCAAATGGCCAACAAGCACATGAAAAAATGCTCAACATCACTGATGATTAGAGAAATGCAAATCAAAACTACTACGAGATACCACCTCACACCAGTCAGAATGGCCATCATTAACAAGTCCACAAACAACAATTGCTGGAGGGGGTGTGGGGAAAAGGGAACTCTCCTGCACTGTTGGTGGGAATGTAAGCTGGTACAACCACTATGGAAAACAGTATGGAGGTACGTTAGAAAACTATACATAGAACTACCATATGACCCAGCAATCCCACTCCTGGGGATATATCTGGACAAAACCTTCCATGAAAAAGACACCTGCACACACATGTTCACTGCAGCACTATTCACAACAGCCAAGCCATGGAGACAACCCAAATGTCCATCGACAGATGATTGGATTAGGAAGACGTGGTATATATACACAATGGAATACTACTCAGCCATAGAAAAGAATAAAGTAATGTCATTTGCAGCAATATGGATGGAATTAGAGACCCTCATACTGAGTGAAGTAAGTCAGAAGGAGAAAGACAGATACCATATGATATCACTGATATCTGGAATCTAATATACTGCACAAATGAAACTTTATGCAGAAAAGCAAATCAAGGACTTGGAGAACAGACTTGTGGCTGCCAAAAGGGTGGGGGAGGGAGTGGGATGGTAGGGGAGTCTGGGGTTAATAGTTGCAGACTGTTGCCTCTGGGCTGGAAAAGCAAGGAGATCCTACTGTATAGCACTGGGAACTATGTCTAACCACTTGTGATGAATCCATATATGTATGTGTAACCCTGTCACCATGCTGTGCAGCTGGGTATAATGGAAAAAATTTAAAAAAATTACATCCATTGACTGTTATGAATGTAAAGGTCTTTCCTCCAGTGAATGTTTAAAGTCCCTGACTGATTCAACAGAATTTTTATTCTTCCTGACTCTTGAAAAAAAATGGGACTATTTAATGAATCATCTGGTTTTTGTTTTTTCTTTTTTGTTTTGTTTTTTTTGTTGTTGTCGTTGTTGTTTTGTTTTGTTTTTGCTTTTTGAAGTTGCACTTGCGGCACATGGAGGCTCCCAGGCTAGGGGGTGAAGCAGAGCTACAGCTACCAGCCTACACCACAGCCACAGCAACTCTAGATCTGAGCCACATCTGCGACCTACACCACAGTTCATAGCAACGCCGGATCCTTAGCCACTGAGCGAGGCCAGGGACTGAATCTGCATCCTCAAGGATCTGGTTCCTTAACCACTGAGCACGAAGGGAATTCGGATGAATCATTTGTTGATTCATTTCATCCAAGGCTTTGCAGGGGTTTTAAGGACCTAGAACTCAATTGTCATACTTGTGTTGTTCCTTAGACTAAATTAAATCCCCTGGACAAAACCGTTCTCTCTGTTATAAGTGCGATTCCCCAATACACATCTCTCTTCTTGAAATAAAAATAGGACCGAAAAAAGAGGGAGAAGAGAGAATTTTTCAAGATAAAAATCTGTTTGGATTTTCTCAGGCTATTTTAAGTTCACAATCTTGTCCATTTGATATTCATTTTACATGCCTGGCTTTCATCACAATAATTACTATTTAATTACATTTTAGCTGAAACAGCCAGATAGCATTTCAGTGAGACTGAGGAAAGACTGAGACTCATTTCCAGGCTTTTCTGTATCCTTGTATCTCTGTTTTAACTTTAGGGGCTTTATTTTATAATACAGGGGCTACATTGTAGAAAATCAGTCTCCTTATGATGTCAAGTACATTAAAAAACGCCTTGATTTCATTTCCGTTCCACGCTAAGCTTTCATACATGGATCATCCAAATATTTTTCCCCATTAGGAGCTTCTTCCAAGGGAGCCCACAGTCCAACTGCCAGAGAAGGGAAAGAAAGAAATGACTGAAACCTAACACACAACAAAAGGGGATTTCTTTTCATTTTTGTCCAGCACTCTCCCTCCACCTTGGCTGCTGAGTGCAAACTCCTGAAGTTCCAGGAGATGCCGAGGAACTCGCCCAGTCCTTCAGCCTCCTTGGAGAAGAGCTGGGAAGAAACGCTGCCTCTTTCTGGCTCCTCCCGTCAGGGGAGAGACCCACGACTCTTACCTGGTAGCAAGCAGATATGGTCTCCTGCCCGTCTCTTCCTTTCCCTTAGTAAACTCCACGAGAGGTATTTGTCAGGGTGAAGAGGAAGCTCTAGTTCAGCCTCGAGACAAGCAAACATCTCTCGGGCACTGGCTACACCTGAAAATAGAGCCGCTGTATTGCAGTGAAGCCTGGCTTCTTGTGTCTTTTTTGGATTGGTTCGGAATCTGGAGGAGAGACTAGGTGACAGGCACTACTGGCTCCTTTCAAATCCCAAACCTACACCAAGCACTCGCGAGAATTTGCAGGTAAGTAGATTACCGTAATAACTGGAAACCGAGTTCCTACGAGAACAAGTGCTTAGAAGACTGAAGCGAGGAGGAACTTAGGGACCCTTTTCTCTGCCATTCTTTTTCACATCCTATCAAACATAACATATAAGACAGTTCTAGTTGCAAGAACTGTATAAAGCGCAGTATTTAGTTAGATCTCCAAGTTCCCCTGTAGCTCCAGCTTTTGAGGTGCAACCATAAATAATTAAACAAAAACCACAATTCATGTCTGCAAAGTAAATGACTATCAAACATGAATACGATGATTACTATTTAAAAAACTAAAAATAATTCATTGAGAGGTAAAATAAAACGTAAGTGAGAAACATCATGTCCCTCAGGAACACTACATTTCATAAACATGTTAATTGTTCCTAATCAACTACTGTTTTAATACAGTTCAAATCAAAATCTCAGTGAAATATTTTGGAAACTTGCAAAATGATTTTATTTTCGCCCTACAAATTTTTATTATGCAAAGTTTTTGGACAAATAAAAAAGTTGGAAAAGGAGTTCCCTTTGTGACTCAACGGTAACAAGGCTGACCAGTGTCCATGAGGACTTGAGTTCCATCCCGGGCCTCGCTCTATGGGTTAAGGATCCGGCGACGCCGTGAGCTGTGGTGTAGGTTGCAGACGCGGCTCGGATCCCGCGTTGCTGTGGCTGTGACGAAGGCCGGCTGCTACAGCTCCGCTTAGACCACTAGCCTGGGAACCTCCATTTGCCGCAAGTGCGGCCCTAGAAAAGGAAAAAAAAACACAACATTGTCGCTGTGAGGATTCACGTTCAATCCCTGGCCTGGCTCAGTGGGTGAAGGATCCAGCATTGCTGCAAGCGGCAGGGCAGGTCACAGATGAGGCTTGGATCTTGTGTTGAGGTGGCTGTGGTGTAGGCCAGCAGCTGGAGCTCCGAGTCCATCCCTAGCCCAGAAATTTCCATATGCCACAGGTGTAGCCGTTAAAAAAAAAAAAAGGTCTGGGATTCTTATATCGTGTGAAAATGCAATGTAATGTAATGGAGGGATGCGTTAGACAAACGAGGAGGAAAAAAGACATTCATATACACAGGAGCTGCCATAAAAAAAAGTAAGAATTATTTCCCCATAACCATCCATATTTAAATTTCTTAATTGTCCCGAGAATGTCTTTACTGCTTTTTTTCTTCCTCCAAATCAGAATCTAATAATGGGTCAAGTTTTGTTTCATTATTATGTAAGTCTCTCTCTGTTTTGTTTTTGTCTTTTTTGAGGGGCCGCACTCAGAGCATATGGACGTTCCCAGGCTAGGGATCAAATTGGAGCTGTAGCTGCCAGCCCCAACATAGCCACAGCTCTGCCAGATCCGAGCCATGTCTGCGACCTACACCACAGCTCACGGCAATAGTTGGATCCTTAACCCACTGAGCGAGGCCAGGGATTGAACCTGCATCCTCATGGATACTAGTCGGGTTCCTTACCACTGAGCTATGACGGAAACTCCCCTATTATGTATGTCTCTTTAGGCTTTTTAATTGTAGGCAACAGTCCCTCCATTTTATTTTTCATGTCTTCGACTTTTTGAAAATAATTTTGAGATAATTTAAAACCAGTTTTGATGTTTGAAAAACATCAAGCCAATCTTTTTGGCCTGGATGTGCCTGATTACCTCTTCATGGTACTTTACTTTGCTCTTCTAGTCCCTGTATCTCCTAAAAAGGCTTGATTCAGTCCAGAGTCAACATTTTTGTTTGTTTGATTTTGGTGGGTTTTTTTTTTTCCTCCACATGCAGAATTAACAGAAAAAAATATATATCTATCCTCACCTCACCCCTAAAACGGTGCTGGGCTCTACAAAAAGGGAGATGGCATTCCTGCAAAGGCCTTTGTTCTGCGGTGTATTGCACCCTGATGGATTTCTGAGAGCAGGCTGGCGAGCAGGGGGGAATGGAAGGTAACCTGCTTTGTCTGTTGGAGTCGCACAAATGACGGCATGTGTGAAGCTATTGTCCTTCACTGGCCATCGCGGAACCCTACAAATGTTCCAAACAACTACCTCAGCCCTAAACAGGGTGGACTGGGTGAGCTACCCTGTGACTCGTCTCAGCAGGGGTCCTCCCCTCATTGGAGAGTCGCTCTCCTAGGACCGAGGGTTGATTCCATTGGCTTGACCTACACAACAGGTTATTTTCTGCTGGTCTAGCCACAGGGAGTCTCCCCTCATTGATGTTTAGGAATGAAGAGTGCACTTGGACTACCGCAATGCCTGCGTGGGTATTTGCGGAAAACGCTCCCCATTGCTCTGCTGACAGAATCGTCCTGTCACCTCCCCTTCCTCCTCCCTGAAGTCAGCACGGGCAGCGTGAAAGCGGAGGTTCAGGCAGCGGAGGTTCAGGCAAAAGCATGGGCTACACAGGATGTTAAGGGAAAACGGTGACCCAGACCATTATACTCTTAGATCATCTAGTTCAGATCATCAAGTTCCCCCATAAGGTTCACCTCTCCCTTTTCATTTTTTTTTTTACCTTAGAAATCACAGCTCTGGCGTCTCATTCTTGGTGAGGGCAGTATCTGGGTCCTAAGGAAAGGCATTCAAATCAGAGTGAGTGCTGTTCGCTTGTGTCAATGGATCCAGAAAATGCTCTTTGCCTTGGGATTGCCCAGAAACTCTTTGACAGCCACCCTCAAGAGAAAGCAATTATACAACGTGATTACATCTGCTGACCGTCTTGCTTTCATCATCCTGCAGTTAAATCTTTGCGGCATGCATTTTGAGCCCAGACTACAAGCTGTCCCAAAAAGCTTCCACTCAGTGGAAAAGAAATTTCCTTTTTTTTTTTTTTTGGTCATTTTAGGGCCGCAGCCGTGGCATATGGAGGTTCCCAGGCTAGGGGTCTAATCAGAGCTACAGCTGCCAGTCTATACTACAGCCACAGCAACGCCAGATCCGAGCCGTGTCTGCGACCTACACCACAGCTCAGGCGCCGGATCCTTAACCCACTGAGCAAGGCCAGGGACCGAACCCGCAACCTCAGCGTTCCTAGTCGGATTCGTTCCGCTGTGCCCTGACGGGAACTCCTGAAAAGAAATTCCTTTAAGGCACACATATTCCTTTAATAGCGATAGGCTACTGACCTTTGTAATAAAAACAAGACTGTGCTTAAAGCATAGAACCTAAATAATGGAAATAGTTATTAATAGCAATAATTAATAGTCCTGGGGCCTTAGGACCTTTAGGTACCAGGAATGTTACAAAAGCATGTAACAGTGTGCCATGCGCCCTAACCAATCAGAATTGACATTAGCCTTAACCCTCCAATTCCTACTACTTATTCAGAACCTGCTTGGTGATGGCGGTCATTTCTTTATACGTGTATCTTTTTTAACCTTCATCACAATCCTGAAAGGTAAGGATTGTTATCCCCCCCCCCATTTTACTCAAAAGGAAACAGACTCAGTGGAGTCAGGTATGTTCCTTAACATGACAAAGGAATTCAAACCCAAGGCAGCCTGTTGCCACATTCTGTCCTCGGTTCCTCAGGCTCTACAGCGTTATGCTTCCTCAGTATGAATTGGCAGGAAAAATTGTGAAAGCCTTTGAGGGGAGAAAAGGAAAAAAAAAAAAAAGGATTACTCAATGTCCTGTCCAGTACATCTTTCTGAGTTGTCCTCCCCTTTCCCTGTTTCAGAGCTGTTTTACAACTCTGTACATTTTTTCTTTTCTTTTTTTTTTTGTCTTTTTGCCTTATCTAGGGTCGCGCCCGTGGCATGTGGAGGTTCCCAGGCTAGGGGTCTAACAGGAGCTGTAGCTGCAGTTGCCGGCCTTCGCCACAGCCACAGCAACGCGGGATCTGAGCCGCGTCTGTGACCTACACCACAGCTCACGGCAACGCCAGATCCTTAACCCACTGAACAAGGCCAGGGATCAAACCCGCAACCTCAGGGTTCCTAGTTGGATTCGTTAACCACTGAGCCACAACGGGAACTCCACAACTCTGTAAATTGAGGAAAAATAATAATAATAACGGAAATGATTCTTGTCCAGAGTTGCAGATCAGTTGTGTCCGGTGGAATGTAACTGACAGTTGCCCCGAGGATAGATGGTTCTTTGTATCTATTTGTGAAATCATTTCATCATTCCTTTTCTGGCTTCATATGTATTAATTTGAATTCTCCTTTGAACCTGCTGAATACCTTACTGGTTCAATGATTAACTAATGAGTTCGTTAATTCCTTAACTAGTGTTTATTTTAGACAGGTATGACATTCCTGATTTTACCCTTAAAAAAATCTTTTAACAGAAGATATTTTGTGTGTGTGCATCAATTAAATCAGAAACAATGAGAGTGTTATTTCATTTTTTATGGTTCTTTTTCACAACCTAGGTGCCCATAACACTAGTATATCAAGCTGTATGAAAATCCTGGACTAAATATAGAACTACCACATGACCCAGCAATCCCACTCTTCGGCAGGTAACCAGACAAACCTTTCCTTGAGAGATATATATGCACCTGTATGTTCACTGCAGCACTATTCACAATAGCCAAGACATGGAAACAACCTAACTGTTCAATGACAGATGAATAGATCAAGAAGGTGTGCTATATATACACAATGGAATACTACTCAGCCATAAAAAAGAACAAAACAATGCCATTTGCAGCAACATGGATGGGACTAGAGAGTCTTGTACTAAGTGAAGTAAGTCACAAAGAGAAAGACAAATACCACGTGGTATCACTTATATCTGGAATCTAATATATGGCACAAATGAACCTTTCCACAGAAAAGAAACTTGTGGACTTGGAGAACAGAGTCCTTGGTTACCAAGGGGGAGGGGGAAAGAATGGGATGAACTGGGAGTCTGGGGCTAATAGAAGCAAAATGTTGCATTTGGAGTGGATAAGCAATGAGATCCTGCTTTATAATACAAGGAACTATACCTAATCACTTATGATGGAACATGATGGAGGATAATGTGAGAAAAAGAATGTGTGTGTGTGTGTGTGTGTGTGTCACTGGGTCACTTTGCTGTACAATAGAAATTGACAGAACACTGTAAACCAACTATATTGGAAGAAATAAAAATCATTAAAATTTTCTTTTAAAAGAGCCCTGGATTTAATATCTCTCCTTTGCATTCAAACGATTGTTTTAGTTGAAAAGGAAGTCTGAGGGAGGAAAAGTGAATAAGAGCCTGGCTTTATTTTTAGAAAACCTTAAGCCTTGAGGATCTCTTGGACTTTCAAGAATGATAAAGAGAAACAGGTATTGCTCAACACAGCCATCTGGACCCACACAATCGCGTCTACAGGAAGAAGCACATGTAATCAGGAACAGCTAGAGGGGGGCAGTCTAACCGAATCAGTAGCAAGGACCTGAAAGAGGCGGACTTCTCCCCCATCTGATCACGAGGCTGCCATCCATCCACTCTCTGGCGGACCCGCACCTTTTGGTCCTCCCCAATTTTCACACAGAACCCCAACCACACAAGGTAATCTCCACGCTTACTAGTTTGTCACCTGATGAAGTGTGAAGACAGAAGGCACCTACTTCTGTTACAGATGGCACATCTTTTTTTTTTAAACATCAGGCTTGGAAATTGCCTTTCCTCTCAGGCATAATTCACTGTGTGACCCGAGTAATTCAGAATCCCTTGGGGACTGTGTTGGGTGAACCTCCGTTTCATATATTAGCCTCCACTGAACTCAATAGTCAAGCCCTTGCCCCATGATTTTTAACCTTGCAGATATAATGGGCTGTTTAGTTGAGTAAAATCTGTGTCCCTACACAGGAAACAGCTCTAGGTAAGTGGGAGGTGATGGATGGGGCTTAAAGGTTTCTCAAACACATTTATGCCATTTACCACCAACACGGCCCAGAGGTGAGAGGAACCTCAATCATTTGTGTCCTAGTTGCAGATTCATGCAAAAGAGATGTCTTGTGTCAACAGGAAGTGAGCCACACGCTGGGAAGTCATGCTGTTTGTGAGGGCAGGTCTGCGCCCCAGCCCACAGGCGGGTACCCATAGCCTGCTACTGACATATGGTGCCCCGTCATTAGCCAGATGGTGGAAATGCTGCAAAGGGCCTGAACACACATGAATAATCTAACCTGGGCCATGGGAGGCAGTTAGGACAGACTGGGTAGGGATCAAAGCTGGTGTGAGGCCCTGGAAGCCTCGACAGGAGTTTACCTTTTTTTTTTTGTCTTTTTCCCTTATCTAGGGCCGCACCCGCGGCATGTGGAGGTTCCCAGGCTAGGGGTCTAACAGGAGCTGTAGCCACCGGCCTTCGCCACAGCCACAGCAACGCGGGATCCGAGCCGCGTCTGCAACCTACACCACAGCTCACGGCAACGCCGGATCCCTAACCCACCGAGCAAGGCCAGGGATCGAACCCGCAACCTCATGGTTCCTAGTCGGATTCGTTAACCACTAAGCCACGACGGGAACTCCTCAACAGGAGTTTAAAGTGGTAAAGCCGAGGCTCCCGGCCAGCAGCATGACTCTTTATCATCAGAATCCCCTCAAGAACCCCTCCTCTATTTAGGGAACCCTCTGTGTCCAAAGGAAATGTCAGGGCTTCAGGACAAAAAAAACTTGCTGCACATAAAAGATAGACTATTTTGGAGTTCCTGCTGTGGTGCAGTAGGTTAAGGATCCACTGTTACCTTTGCAGCAGTTTGGGTCACTGAGCAGGGTGAGGGTTTGATTCCCTGGTGCGGCACAGTGGGTTAATGGGGCTGGTGTTGCTGAAGCTGTGGTGTACGTTGCAGCTGCAGCTCGAATCCCATCCCTGGCCTGAGAACTTCCATAAGCTGCAGGTGTGCCAAAAAAAAAAAAAAAAAGTAGACTATTTTTTTGAGACTGAATCATGGAACAAACTCTCTTGAGATTTTTTTTTCAGTAAAGGTTTGTTCAGAGTCAGAGTTGATTAGATGATGCTTGACAAGCTCTAGAGAATTCAGAGAGCTGCTAATAGCTTTGAAATTATATACAAAACAGTGTGTGTAGGATCGCATGTTCATCTTTCTGGGAAGAGAGTCTAGCTCTTGTCAAAGAACCTCAAAAGATCTGTGATCCCAAAATATGTTGTAGCCACTGGTCTAGAAGCCAGAAGAACCCAGGCTTTCTGATCATTATAGAAATAATCCTGAAGGATCATTGCATGCCTTGTTTTCAGTGGTACCCGAGGCACGTGGAAGCAAGTTCCTGGGCCAGGGATTGAACCCTTCACCGGGTCAAAAATAGATCCACAGCAGTGACAACTGCCAGATCCTTAACCTACGGAGCCACCAGGGGGCCTCGTTTTTTGCCTGGCCTCGGGGTACTTCCATCGCCTTGCAGCTGAGCCAGATGCCTGTCCTGTTCCAGATATAAGTAGCCAGACCCTCTTAGGTCCTTCCAACCAGCTCTTAACACAGCCCTTACCCCGTATCAGCTCTGTGAGCCAGCGCCCTGGATGACATCCTTTTAATGAGGTTATACTGTGGCCAAAAGCAAACGGACGATGCCGATGGAGGGCCAGGAGCAGACGTCCCAACAGGACAGGCTGTGGCACAGTCAGTGACTTCCAGTGTGATGAGGGCCAAGGTAATGGAAATAAATTGAAGTCCACATTCCGCACTGGGCAGCACCTAGCATTAGGCAATTCAGCCTCGTGCATTTGTTTCAGTTTCCCAATCTGCAGAATGGGTAAGTTGGACTAGATTCCTGAGGCCTCTGGAGCTGAGGACCTGGCAGGCTCTGTACAAACGTCATGGGGTGGCCCGGTCTCCAGAGAGGCACTGGGGGAGGAACGGGTCCTTCATTAGGAGCCGCCTTATTCTTTTATCTTAAACACCAAGCTAGGAGTTCCCGTCGTGGCGCAGCAGTTAACGAAACTGACTAGGAACCATGAGGTTGCAGGTTCAATCCCTGGCCTTGCTCAGAGGGTTAAGGATCTGGCATTGCTGTGGCTGTGGCGTAGGCTGGCAGCAACAGCTCCGATCAGACCCCTAGTCTGGGAACCTCCATACGCCGCGGATGCGGCCCTAAAAACCAAAACAAACAAACAAAACAAAACAAAAAACGCCAAGCTCTGTGCTTTAAGACCTGCTGGGTTTTGCAATCTATAGAAGGATTACAAGCAAATACACACACCCGAGGAGAAGAATGTCACTTGTGTGCACAGCAGCAAGATTTCAGTGATGGGTCAAGGTGCTAGTGGGGCTCAAAGCTAAAGATTGACCAGTTCTGATTATAATGAGAGGCCTGCTCTGTGGTTTCCAACTTGGAAATATAGTACAGAAATCTCCCTTCCCACCTCCAACCTCCAGTTCTGTTCTTAGCGGATAACGTATATTTAGATTCTAGACTCTTCAGCGTACGATCTCTAAGGTGTCTGAATCAATACCTTGGCATATTGGTCAAACACAGGTCTCCGGGTTTTTTCACTCTCAGCCCAAAAGAGGCCTCTGAATCCTTTAATCTGTCCTGGATTCCTTTCTTCTCATCTCCTCTTGGGTCCTGGATGTCACACCCCTAAATCTCCTCTCCACCCTCACTCTGCCTCCTCCCCTGCGGGCTCCAGTCTTGCCTTCCTCCCAGGCTTTTCCTACTCCGCCCAGATTGTCTCAGGTCTTCCCCACCATAAACATTAAACCAGTTTCTCGGCTCTGTTTGTCTTTGTAGTCAAATGAAAATGTTTTTCCTTCTCCCAATCGCCAAATCCTTGGAGTGATTCGCTTACACCTACTGTTGCTACTTCCTTTGCCTTCAGCTTGCCTCTGCAGTCTGGACGTGCTTTTTTTTTTTTTTTTTTGGTCTTTTTGCCTTTACGTAGAGCCGCACCCGTGGCATATGGAGGTTCCCAGGCTAGGGGTCTAACAGGAGCTGTAGCCGCCGGCCTACACCACAGCCACAGCAACGCGGGGTCCGAGCCGCGTCTGCAAACTTCACCACAGCTCACGGCAATGCCAGATCTTTAACCCACTGGGCAAGGCCAGGGATCGAACCCGCAACCTCATGGTTCTTAGTCGGATTCGTTAACCACTGAGCCACAAAGGGAACTCCCAGATGCTCTTTCTAAATAGAGCTGCTGTGCTCTAGCTTCCTGTGCCTCTGGCATGCCATACACCTGCAGGACTCTGGTGCCCTGCATTGAATGTGATCTAGCAGTGACTCAGCAAAACTTTGTGGAATAGTGAAGCTCTGTTGCCTCTTCCTTTCAGATATTTCTTTCTTTCTTCCCTCCTTCCTCCCTCCCTACTCCCTCTCTCTTTCTCCCTTTCTCTCCCTCTCTCTTCTTCCCTCCCTCCTTCCTTCCTTCCTCCCTTCATTTCATTCTTTCTGCATTTTTTGCTTTTTAGGGCTGCACCTGCAGCCTATGGAAGTTCCCAGGCCAGGGGCTGAATCAGAGCCACAGCAATGCCAGATTCTAGGCACATCTGCGACCTATACTGCAGCTCGAGGCACCGCCAGATCCTTAACTCCCCGAGTGAGGCCAGGGACTGAACGTGCATCCTCATGGATACTAGTTGGGTTTGTTACTCACTGAGCCACAAGGGGAACTCTCAGATACTTCTCATCCATTTGTCCGGTGCCTCTGTTACTGAATGCCAACTCCATGTGCCTGATGCACAGTGAGGCCGAACAATTCTGAAGCATCAGAGTTTGGAGCAGGGAAAAGTTATTGCAGGGCTATGCAAGGAGATGGATGGCGCCTGCCCAAAATACTCCCCGAAGGCTCTTAGCAAAGCCCTTTTAAAGGCAAGGTGAGGGGGGGCATGGCTAGTTGTTGCAAATGTCTTGGAGTCGGATCCTTTGTTCTTATAGCTGTCTGTGTAGGTCAAGTCACCACGTTCCTGTAAACCTCCAACAAAACAAATGTTATTCTCTGCTCTGCAACTTTTTAATCTAAAAATGTAATGTTCTTGGAGTTCCCTTTGTGGTTCAGCAGAGTTAAGAACCTGGCATTGTCTCTGTGAGGATGCTGGGTTCCATCTCTAGCTTTGTTCAGTGGCGTAAGGATCCACTGATGTTGTGGCTGTGGCGTAGGCCAGCTCCTGCGATGTGACCCCTAGCCTGGGAACTTCCACATGCTGCAGGTGTGGCTGTAAAAAAAAAAAAGTAAAAGTAACTCTTAAATATCAGAGCCTTAAGAATAAGGCTATCCTGGAGTTCCCATCGTGGCTCAGCAGAAACAAATCCTACTAGGAACCATGGAGTTGAGGGTTCAGTCCCTGGCCACGCTCAGTGGGTTAAGGATCTGGCGTTGCCATGAGCTGTGGTGTAGGTTGCAGACGCGGCTCGGATCCCGCGTTGCTGTGGCTGTGGTGTAGGCCAGCAGCTGTAGCTCTGATTAGACCCCCTAACCCGGGAACCTCCACATGCCACGGGTGTGGCCCTAAAACGACAAAAAGCCAAAAAAAAAAAAAAAAGAATAAGGCTATCCTGTATATTTCAGGCTATCGGTAGCTTCCTTTTGCAAAAGGTGTGGAGCCAGGATGACTAAGCACAAATGACAGAGGACAAAGATTAAAGTAAGGTTAAAGGAAAAGGAACTGACCTAATATGGAGTCCGATTTGTTCTTCCCTACTACATCTCATTCTAACTCAAGCCCTCGTTGTCTCACCTCTTTTCACTATAGCGATATTCTGGCTCACTTCTTCATTACTAATTCACCACACAGAGCACGATATCACTTAAATCTTCCTCAGGACTCACCAACAGTTCTCCAGTGACTACTGATCCAAGCTCCATCTTCTCAATGAGTATTTTTTTTTTTTTTTTTTGTCTGCACCCACGGCATATGGAAGTTCGTGGGCCAGAGACTGAATCTGACCTGTGCCACAGCTGTGGATCCTTAACCCACTGCACAGGGCAGGGCTGGGGATGGAACCCGCACCTCAGCAATGACCTGACCTGATCCACAGCAGAGACAACACTGGCTAAGAACAAATCCTTAACCCACTGCACCACAGTGGGAACTCCTCCTCAATGTGTATTTCAGAGCGATTTTTTTTTTTTTTTTTTTGGTCTTTTAGGGCCACTCCTGCAGCACATGGACATTCCTGGGCTAGAGGCTGAACTGGAGCTACACCGGCCTACACCTCAGCCACAGGAACTCAAGATCTGAGCTGTGTCTGCAACCTATACCACAGCTCTCGGCATCGCCGGATCCTTAACCCACTGAGCGAGGCCAGGGATTGAACCCGAGTCCTTATGGATAGTAGTTGGGTTTGTTACCAGCTGAGCCATGACGGGAACTCCCTCCTTGATGGGTATTTTAAAAATGTAATTCATTGAATCTAGTTACTTACGATGAAGCATGATAGTGGGAGAAAAAAAAATGTATACATGTTATGTGTGACTGGGTCACCTTGCTGTGCAGTAGAAAACTGACAGAACACTGTAAAGCAGCTATAATGGAAAAAATAAAAATCATTATTTAAAAAATGTAATGAATTGCTTAAAAAGAGGTGCACACGTGAAACATTTAAACTGAACAAAGGCACCGGAGAAAAAGTTTCTCTCTGCTCCATTCTCCCAGTTTTCCTTCCCATGAGCTCGCTCTTAGCAGGTTCCTACACATGCTGACACGTGGTGGCGGAGAGAGTCGCGCCTACCGTGCTTCCTGATTGGCTTAGCGCTCACCTGCCGGGGGCGCGGCCTGCATCCAGCCATTGGGGCTGGCGCCTTACCTGCCGGGCGTTTCTCCCAGAGCTGCACGCTACCATATGTACCTCCACTCACTGGTCTGCGGTTTGCTTCAACTTGCGCGACCTGAGGCTATCCTTTGCTCTCACTCAGTTGCCTGGAGCTTCCTGTGGCCGAGGGACTTGCAGACAACAAGGCGCCCCCGTGGCTACGGATTCCAGGACCGCCCGCCCTCCGTGGGGTGAAGCTCCTGTCCTGTCCGTGGTTCAGTCTGAATCGTCTTTCTGCATCGGCCAGAAATCGAAGAAAGTCCTAACTTATTTATTTATTTTTTTAGTTCTAACTCATTTTGCTTCTGCAACACAGTGGGTTGTGCTACCCGTGGACCTCGTTCTCAGGAGATAAGGCTGCGATGAGAGCAGTTTCTTTGTTTCTGCATTTCGGCCACATGGTGAGGATTTATTCCCAAGTCGACGTCTGACCCCTCTTCGAATGATGTCTGGAATGATGTGACTTACACCTGAGGCTGCGCACGCGTACTGTCCAAAACCCCGTGCACCCCGTGATAGCATCTGGGTGTATAAAGCTTCATGTCCTCAAAGCTAGATTGCGTTTTCTACTAAATCCGGGGAGAACAGTCACTCTGGGAACCATCCTGTAGTTCTGCATCTGACCAAGCAGTAATGACAGCCTTGGGTTCGGAAAATATCCCCATAATGACATCAAGAGTCTGAAATCTGCCTTGAGGGAACATAGAAATTAGTGTTTTAGTTAAACGCAATGTACCTGAAGTTCAAATCGGAAGACTTTTTTGTTCTTTGAAGATCCGCCTAATGAACAACAGGCCTGGAATGGTATTTACTGGAGGACCTGCATTAGTGATGCTGACCTTGGTTTGGAGGTAAATTTTGATTCTTTAGATATTATGTATGTCACATATGTTAACATATATAACACAAACACATGCTTTATATGTTAATATATATGTTAATGCTATATATGTAATGTTATACATGTAACATTAACATATATAAATATATATATAATGTTTCTCAGTGTGCGGTCTAAGGATAACAGTCTTACAAGAAGAGATTTATTAGTCAAAGATCTATAAGAAAAGCTGGATGTACAGTATTGCTCCCTCTTGCATATTCACAATGCACTTTAGCATATCAAAGGCTCTGAGATGCCTCAGAGTAAAACAATTTCTAAATTTTTTATAAACCCAAACTTATTTGGCAGCAAAACTCATTTTGCACAGCGCCTATTAAAAGCTTAAGGAATAAGTTTCAGAGGGATTTCGGTTTATCCATGCAAGATAAGTATTTATTTAAAAAAAAAAATAGTTTCCCTTAAATATTTCACATATTAGTTTTGTTTTGTTTTTATTTTTTATTTCTTGATTTTTAGGGCCACCCCCAAGGCATATGGAGGTTCCCAGGCTAGGGGTCGAATTGGAGCTGCACCTGTCAGCCACAGCCACAGCCACGCGGGATCTGAGCCGTGTTTGTGACTTAGAGCACAGCTTGCCGGATCCTTAACCTGCTGAGCGAGGCCAGGGATCAAACCCGGGTCCTCATGGATACCAGTCGGATTTGTTTCCACTGTGCCATGAAGGGAACTCCTGTTTTTATTTCGTTTTGTTTTGTTTTAACTAATTAGGACAGATGCCATACTTCCTGAGACCACCACTGTATTTTATGTATTCTTTATATTATAAACCAATAACATAATATGCGTTATATTATAAACCAATAAAATGATATAATGAATAGGTGAAATATTTAGGGGAAATAATCATAGTAAAGATATTGTCTAGTATTAGCAATCACATATTTTTTATTTTCTTTTTAGGGCTAGACCCAAGGCACATGGAAGTTCCCAGGCTAGGGGTCGAATTAGAGCTGCAGCTACCAGCCTACACCACAGCCACAGCCACGCAGGATCCAAACCATATCTGCTGCCGACACTGCTGCTTGTGGCAACCCCGGATCCTTAATCCACTGAGGGAGGCCAGGGATCGAACCTGCATCCTCACAGAGATATCAGGTTCTTAACATGTCGAGCCACAATGGGAACTCATACAATCACATCTTTCAAAAGGCAGTTGCTTAAAAATATGTTTCTTTATAAGTTAAAGTCCTATTAGCTGGTGCCCTTCTATCCTTAATGACCAATGACTTTTCCCCTGGGATTCTCTTAAGAAACTTCTGACAGGAGCCAGAGAGTCAGCTGTTGATCACTGATATTTTTTTCCCTTACAGTTTATTTAAGGAGATATCAACTTCATTAAACCAAAGAAATTCTTCTGTTACAATCAGTTTCTCACCTCAGTGATCCAAGCTGTATTGTCTTCATAGTTTCTTTCAAAATGCTAGTATGTCTCATAGGCGCTGGTTAGATGCAAAGTACCTTAAGTAGAAATAGGAAGACACTCTATGTCAGAATGTTGTTTTTCTGCTACACAATTGGTTATGACATCTTATATATACAATTTTAAAACATTGTTTAAAAGAAATGAAAAGCACACAAAGGGAGTTCCCATAGTGGCTCAACAGAAAAGAATCTGACTAGTGTCCATGAGGATGCGGGTTCCATCCCTGGCCTTGCTCAGTGGGTTAAGGATCCAGCGTTGCTGTGAGCTATGGTGTAGGTCGTAGATGTGACTTGGATCTGGTATAGCTGTGGCTGTGGCGTAGGCCAGTGGCAACAGCTCGGATTCAGTCCCTAGCCTGGGAACCTCCATATGCCGTGGGTGTGTCCCTAAAAAGACAAAAAACAAACGAAAAGAACACACAAAATTGGCATTTTGTCCTAAACTCAAGTATATTTATGAAATCAAACACAGAGAAAAACCCGTAACATCCACTTACTCACAGACAGCTCTTTTCTCATCATTCAGAGGGTGGTTCTAGAAGGCAGCCTCTTTGAGACGGTTATTTTGATGGCCCAGATTTCGTGGCTTCTTCATTTAACAGGAGCAGCAGTGGAGAGGAGAGCATAAATAAAGTCTCCCTGGTCTGGAAGCTACAGCTCTGCTTTGTCTCTGATAGAATAGGGAGAAAGGCAGAGTCGGGACTGGCCAGAGAGAAGCTTCTGGGGCTTTTCTCTGTGAGGAGCGCAAATGAGCACCAGGGAATGAGGTTGAGGGTTTGGTTGGGAGGCTGGAATGGAGAGGGCAAAAAAACTGGATCGGGGTAAGGGTCAGTGGCAAAATAGTTCAAAATCCAAAGGCAGGCAGGTTTTCCTGTTCAGACTTATGATCAACTCTGGAATGAGGACTCCTAGAAAATAGATTGGGAGTTGGGGTGACGACCCAAACAAACCTTAACACTCTCACAGAGATGTGAGGCATTCCATTCAGTTACAGTTTGGTGTGAGCAAAGCTTGAGAAAAAGATTGAAGGCGGGTTAAGTAAGATTAATTCCTCTCTCTCTTCAGAAAACTGAGACTCTAAGCCAGCAGTTGGTAGGCTTTTTGATTTCACAGATAAATAACATTAAACAAATTAGTTTGGGAGCTGACTCTAGTAGCCTGGTTTTTTTTTCACTTAATGTTATTTGACTAGAATTTATTATTACCGTTGTTTTATTTTTTCCGTGAGAAAAAAAAAATAGCAAAGCACAGTCTTCTATTAATAATAGCAAAGCACAGACCAACATTTATATACAATTCTTCAAACTGAATACATTCTGTGTTAATGAAAAACTCGGGACATTGTTCTATTTTGTTCTCATTTTGCCAGGTTTGCTTTGTCAGATTTGTGTTTTGGAATGCTAGGGAGAAAATCTCTTAAATATGTCCGAGATAGTATTATCATCTTCAGAGAAATTCACATTGGTGTTATTAATTGCCTTACAATATGCAAATATCTCAGACAGACATTATTTATTGAAACTTCTAGGGAAAAAAAAGGACTGAGAGCTGCATTTCATGTACTTAAAAGCTAATGAACACAAACCCACATGCTCTGATCATTTACAGAGAGACACTTACTGAAAAATATTTATAGGTACAGTACAAAGAGAATACTTTGGAGAGAGTAACCAGAAAAGGGCAGAAGAGGGAATATTCTTGCTCCTTTTTTAGAAAAGAGAAAACTGAGAGGTCGGAGAATATCCAGGTAAAAGATGTAAATAAGCCCTGATTCTTCCTGCCTTTGGGGTCAAATGCCTGTTGATATTTGCCTATGGTTTTGGAGTGCTTTTGCTTAAATTTTTAGGAGAGTCCAGGTGGTATACTCACCTGCTGTGGCTGGAGGGGGCAGCGAGGACCATGAAAGACACATTTACCTTGGCATACATCTGGAGAAGACACTAATTTGAAAGGTTACATGTACCCCAAGATTCATAGTAGCACTATTTACAATAGCCAAGGCATGGAAGCAACCTAAATGTTCATCGACAGATGAACAGATAAAGAAGATGTGGTCTATCTATCTATTTATCTATCAATACAGTGGAATATTAGCCATAAAAAATAATGAAATTACAGCAGAAATTGACACATTGTAAATCGAATATTTTAATTAAAAAATATGAGATTTGGAGATACAAAAAAAGAATGAAATAATGCTATTTGCAGCAACATGGATGGACCTAGAGATTATCATATTAAGTGAAGTCAGGGAGACAAATATCATATGATATCACCTATATATGGAAACTAAAATAATGATAGAACTTATTTACAAAACAGAATTAGACTCACAGACGTAGAAAACAAACTTATGATTACTAAACAGGAGAGCAGGGGACTGGGCTGCGGGGAAAGGGATAAAATAGGGGTTTGGGATTAACCTATACATACGACTACATACAAAATAGATAAATAAAAGGGACCTACTGTATAGCACAGGGGACTATATTCAATATCTTATAATAACCCATTATAGAAAATAATCTGAAAAAGAGTATATATATATATATATATATATATATTTATGTTTTTCTTTTTTTTTTGTCTTTTTTGTCATTTTAGGGCCACACCCACAGTATATGGAGGTTCCCAGGCTAGGGATCGAATGGGAGCTGCAGCTGCCAGCCTATAACACAGCCACAGCAATGTGGGATCCGAGCCGTGTCTACAGCCTAAGCCATAGCTCATGGCAATGCCGGATCTTTAAGCGACTTAAGGATCCTTAAGTGCCGGACCTACTGAGCGAGGCCAGGGATCAAACCTGAATCATCATGGATACTAGTTGGGTTCGTTAACCACTGAGACACGACAGGAACTTCAAGAGTATATATCTGTATAACTGAATCACTCAGATGTACACCTGAAAATACTACAACATTGTAAATCAACTACACTTCAATTAAAAAAAAATAAAATAAAAGACACATCTGGCTGACCATGCCCGCTTTTTCTTTTGTCCTTTTATGGCTGCACCCGCAGCATATGTAGGTTCCCAGGCTAGGGGTCTAATTGGAGCTGTAGCCGCCTACGCCACAGCCACAGCAACGCCAGATCCGAGCTGCATCTGCAACCTATACCACAGCTCACAGCAACGCCGGATCCTTAACCCACTGAGCAAGGCCAGGGATCGAACCCGCAACCTCATGGTTCCTAGTTGGATTCGTTAACCACGTGAGCCTAGTTGGCTTAGTTCCTAGTCGGATTCGTGAGCCACGATGGGAACTCCATCCATGCCCTCTTCTTGAGCAAATGTTTTCATCCCCTTCCAAATGAGGATTCTTGGTGCTTTTCTGAGAAGGTGGTATGGGCTGAATAGCCCTGTTAGCCTCTATCTTGATAAGTTTGATTTTTATGAGCTTGTCCACAATTCCATTTTTAAGTGAGAATAAAAGAAGGAAGTCTTAAATGTGGAAGAGTCTATATAATCTGGTATGTTTTCTGAGTACAATAATTAAAAGTAAGTTCTAAACATTGTTGATTTATTGATGAAAATGATCAATTTTCTCCTATTAGCCAATATTTTAAACAGGGAGTATTCCTAGTTCCCCTATTCTCTTAATCCTTTGAATCCTGTTAATTTGGTGAAATGACTGGAAAGTACTAAAGACAAAACATGGAAAAAAATCTGCTGCCATCATTCAAACAGTTTGTAAAAAGGATCATCAAAAAACGAGTCTATTTGGAAAAACAAGAGGGAATAAATACTAAAATATGGCAAATTAAATATATTAACTAGAACTCTTGGCTGGATTGACAGAAAACCAAAAAAAACTGACTTTAGCAAACTGTAGAATGTATTATCTATAAGCTACTGGCTATCTCAGAGAAATTAAGATGGGAATCGGGAACAGTCAGAATCTAGGTTTCGAACACAGTCAGGGTCCTCTGACCCTCCCAGTGCTCTGTCATCTGGTCATAAGTTCACTTCCGGAATGACCACGACTGGGAGCCGGGTTGATGTAATAACACAGCTGTTATCAGGGGACTATCTGCATCGCGTGGAAAGTGAAACAGGAAGAGGGGTCTGTTTTCAGAAGAAATAGGGTATTGAACAAAGCAGAGGTGTCCACCTTATTTAAAAAGGAAAATAGCGAAGAAGCAAGATAGCAAGAGAAAATGGCTGTTAAGTTTCTGGAATATTTATAAATAGCCAAGACCAGTTTCTTTCTTTCTTTCTTTTTTTTGTCTTGTTGCCTTATCAAGGGCCGCACCCGTGGCATATGGAGGGTCCCAGGCTAGGGGTCTAACAGGAGCTGTAGCCGCCGGCCTTTGCCACAGCCACAGCAAGGCGGGATCCAAGCCGCGTCTGCAACCTACACCACAGCTCACGGCAATGCCGGATCCTTAACCCACTGAGCAAGGCCAGGGATCGAACCCGCAACCTCCTGGTTCCTAGTTGGATTCGTTAATCCACTGAGCCACGACGGGAACTCCAAGACCAGTTTCAGGGGTCATGTATTCTCCCCATTTTAAGGAAAAAATTCCTTCATCAGGAACATCATAGGTGGCTTGGATCCTGCGTTGCTGTGGCTGTGGCGTAGGCCAGCGGCTGTAGCTCTAATTAGACCCTTAGCCTGGGAACCTCCACATGCCCGCCGGTGCGGCCCTAAAATGACAAAAGACAAACACACACACACACACACACACACACACACACACACACACACACACAAAGATGTATCAATAAATAGCCACCTGTAAAACACAGTTTTTATGTCAAACTGCCTATTGTGCAACACTTAATTACTAATCATGGGGCACTCATTATATGCAAAGTAGTTTTCTGGATTCTAGGATACAGGAAGGAAGTTACAAAGATGAATAGGTCCCTCCCTCAAGGAGTTTACACTAGAAATCTGAAGAAGGTAAAGCAAACTAGAATTACTAGGTCAACCTGACATAAGAATAGATTACTTGTTACAAAGCAAACCTTGCCTTTATAACCCATCATTTCCTCTAAAAAAGAACCCCTGGTCTTAAGAACTTATGCTCTATACGTTGTATCACCACAATTCATGGTCTAAACAATATTTGCAGTCTTCCAGAAGGTGTTCTCAACTGTAATCTCCATATGGCTCACACAGACTACCACTTGGTTTTAGCTGAAGACTTTGAAATGAAATTTGAAAAATTTTGAAGAATATTGAAAAATTTGTGTCGTTTCTCACTGGCTTTTGGAGAAAAGAATAGCGAGGAAAGGGAATGGTAGGTTGCTTTTTTATAGGTGCACTTTCATTATCATCATCACCATCATCATCATTTTTGTTTTCAAACCTGGGTTTTACAAATTTAGAAGGCAGAGGGGCAGGAGTTGGTGAGAGGGTGTAGAGGAGGAGGATACCAGCAGGTGGCGCTGTCTCTTACTTAGAGGTTAGAATGCTGTACTCTTCCTGGAATCCCATGGGAGACAAGGGCTAATTACTATGCAGGCAGTCAATGCTAGTGACATAGATCATGCCATACTTTAGGCCCAGCCTCGTGCTCAGGTCATCATCTTTCTGCAACATCACTTTAAAAAAAAACTGCCTCCCCCACTCCAAGCGTTGAATTATTTTCGCACTTGGCCCTCATGCTCGCTTCCCCGAGCTCAAGTCGCTCATGGAGGCGCTCGCTGCTCAAGCCTAGGGTGCAGAGCGAAAATAAAGACTCCCAGGGAACTGGAGCTGAAACTTTGGAAAAGAGTGAGACTTGATCAGTCTGCCAGCTGACCTGCCCCTATCGTGTCAGATGCTCTGACAGCTTCGGTGTGTAGGCGTTGGTCTGAGCTGAGCTGGAATTCACTTCCAGGCCGACACATCAGCTCCCATGCTCTGCAGGGGTAAGAGCCCACCTGGATACCCCCTGACGGGTAACTGTGCGCAGGCTCCAACTGTGACTGAGTTACTGGCTAGTTGGGGGTCCCCCACTTTTTGAGCTCTCCAGCTCCACCTCAGTTCCAAGCTCGGCCACAGCCAGCCCCTCTTCCTCCTGCGACAGAGGGTTCTGTCTACCATAAGGCTACCCTCATTTTGAAAGTCCTTTCTTTCTGTGTCTGTAGTTTTCTGCCATCACTCAGAAAACCTTCTGCTCTACTACTATTTGTTTGCAGTGGGGTTCGGCCTGAGTTTACAGGAAGGAGGGCGGCCCTAGAATCTGAAGGCTCTACTTTCGAAACCAACTCTGACTGCACGGACGAATTTCTGAACTTCCTCTGTGGAGTGGGAGACACAGTTTTTCTGCTCGTGGGGTCCCTGGATTAATTGAGATCAGTACTGTAGACGACCTAGGCTAGCGTCTGGCTCCTTGGCGGTGCCCACATGCCAAGGGTCGTCCGTTGGCCACACTTCCACGGTGAAAAACTGCCTTTGGGGGCTCTCTGGGTCAAAGAACCAGAAAAATTCGCAGAACTGAGATAACCTCTCACCTCCTCGTGATCTCACTGTATTTCAAATCTCATCTCTTGCCTTGCCACCGTCTCCTCAGACCCCCTAAAGCCCTCTAAGGAGCAAAAAGAAACCGGGAGAAACGTTCGGTATTTGAATGAAAGCGACCGCAGGGCAGGCGTCCAGCCCCCACCCCACCCCCCACGTGCTCAGAGCGAAGGGCCCCGCGGCGGGCGGCGGAGGAAGGCTCGGGGCTGGGCTGGCGGCTCGCGGGAAGGAGGAGGGGAGAGCGCCGGGAGGAGGGAGCAGGGGCGGGAGGAGACACATGCGCGCTGCCTGCCGCCGCCGCCGCCGCCGCCGCAGTCCTTAGCTTCCCGGGGACAGGAAACCTTCTAGACCGAGCTGCCGCTGCCGACTCCCCGTCTGCCCCTCATTCCGCGCGCCTGCCACACCCTCCTCCCTCTTCCAGCATCGTTCGGTGGAGCACTGCAGGAACTCGGCCCGGGCAGCTGTCTCCCTTTCCCCGGGTAAAGCTGTGACCCCCCCGCAGGAGCGGCGGGGCGGGGTGGGGGGGCCCGGGAGAAGATGGCGACGCCGGGAAGCGAACCCCAACCTTTCGTCCCTGCCCTTTCTGTGGCTCCTCTGCACCCACACCATCATCCGCACCACCATCACCAGCACCACGGAGGAACCGGAGCCAGCGGCGGGGCCGGGGGAGGCGGTGGCGGCGGCGGCGGCGGCAGCGGGGGCTTCAACTTGCCCTTGAACCGGGGGCTGGAGCGCGCGCTGGAGGAAGCGGCCAACTCCGGGGGGTTGAACCTCAGCGCCAGGAAACTGAAGGAATTTCCCAGGACTGCGGCCCCCGCGCACGACCTTTCGGACACGGTGCAGGCAGGTGAGAGAGGGCCGTGGGCGGACAGTAGGTGTGGATGGCTGTGTGGCTGGCCGTCGTGCCTTCCCCGACGCGGTGGCCGGTCTGAGATCTGGCCCAGCGGCCCTTGCTCTCCCGAGGAAGGGACCCGCGGGGGCGATAGCGCTGTGCGGCGCCGGGAGAGCCGGGCTGCTCCCGGCCGCTGCGCCCACGAGCGCGGGGGTCTCCGGCTCCGCACGCGGCGCTGGCCGCGCTGGGGAAGCGGCAGCCAGGCTGGGACCTGCTGGCGCGCCGCGTGCGCGCCGTGGAAGTGGGAGGTTTTCGGCCGCCGCAGCTGCTTCCTGGGCCCAGCGTAGGGTCTGAGGACTCGCCCGCAGCGTCTGCGCCTCCGACTCGGGCAAGTCCGCTTTGCATGGAGGTGTCGCCGGTCCAGATGGGGGAACCCCAGACAAAGGTGGCGCGCCCTTCGCCGACTCGAGGGCATCGGCTTGGTGCCGCGAGGCCCCCTCCGCGGCCTCGGGAGCGATCGGGCAACTTGGTGCAGCCTGCGGGGAGGTGCCGAGGCTCCCTCTTCCTGCGCCTGTGCGAGGAAGGAGCAGCGGCGGTGGTCTGCAAGACGAATCGCGGCCACTTGGCAAGGCGGTTGGCTGCCTAGTCTCTTGCCTCTAGCTAACCGCCCACGCGTCTTGGTTTCTGCCACCGAGGCTCCCTCGTTCTCAGTAACCCCATCTTTGCGGGGGCCCTGGAAAGGACGGCCTGGCATGTTTAAAAAAAAAAAAAAGGTAAACCGAGCCGGTTTTCCTCGGTGAGCAGGACAAGTTGTAACTCGCGCCAATGAGCATACAGGGTTTTCAAGTTATGTCATGTGTTGACATATTTCCGAGACGTCTGCTTTCTCTTTGGTAGCTGGAGTTATTGGAGCCGGGTCTATAAACAGGAAGGAGGGTGGTGGAACGCGATTCAGGCCTTGGGATCCTACAGAACTGACTCGGTTCCCAGCAGTCCAGTTTCAGCTCTTGGAGGGGGATGCGGAGGAGGGTTTGTATCTTGGCCAGCGCCTAGCGTTTCCCAGAGCAATGGGTGCCCCATTTTGGAACCACTGTCCGGACTTGCTGGATGTCATCACTTCACCGGCCGAGTGTCAGACCCCTTGGATCCTGAATGGCCTGTCAGGTCCAGATTTCCCTGTTTCCTCTTCTGTGGGAAGAGAAGGTGGGGGAGGGAGCAGGCGGTTGCTTTTTGGAGCTAGTTTTCCAGTGCTTTCTCTCACCCCCCCTCCTTAATTCAATCCACATTTAATGAGAGTCGTAATGAATATTTAGACAGAATTCTGAGTTCACTGGAGGCAAACAGGACACCTCAGGGTCATTGAACTTTGTCATTTGGATTCCGGGATAGTCAGGAATGGGCAGAAAAGAGGGAATTTCCAGAGTGGAGCTGTCAACAGCTGGGGAGTCTCTTGCTAGGCCCTCTTAGTTGCATTTTCTCAAGTGGAAGTTATTCCAAGAACTGCCTGAATCATTAACTTAAAAAAAAATCTGTTGTTAAATTCTACTTCCCTTTTGCCATAAAGCTATGGGAGAATTGGATATGACTACAGAAAATGGAGCTGGCGTGACCAATAATCATATGTGTTTGTACATTCAGAAGGGGACATCAAAAGTTGTTCCCCCGTTTCAGTTAGGCTGATGTTTATTTCCAAAGTGGGAGGAACTTGATGTGTCTGCTCTGCTGGCATTTTTTTTGAGCGCAGGGACCACTTTTTTCAGTAAAGACCTTAAACCATGTGAGGCATGGCAGTGCTTAAAAATATTTCCGTTTACCTCTCTCGCTTGCTTATGGCGAGCTGTGGTAGTGAGTTCTGCAGGTTTTTAATTATGAACCTCCCTTGCACATTTGGCGCTCAGGAAATTCTACCTAGTTATAACCTGGAGGCTTAACTCCACGTCAAAAAAAGGCAGTGTTAATTATGGGAGGGAGAGTGTCCCTGACGTTTTGTGGAAAGTTAGGGCAACTCCATAAAGAATATTCAATGTAGGCAGCTCTTTTACAGGAAATTAAAGTACCTGAGTGTGTTAAAGAGTTGCTTTGGCCAAACATCTTTGCCTTGGGTCAAAGCTGGGTGTAAACGAAATGTCTTCTGCCCTTTGTTCTATTTACCCAGCACTTTCCTTATTTGGAAGAGCAAAACTCAAAATAAAGCAGGAGTTAAAATCACCTCCAGTTTGGAAGTGTTGACATTTCCTGCATATAAAAAGCTCTGGTAGAGCGCAGAGGTCACGTAGTAACATATACAATAAAGACCATGGTTTCTCTGAGGAGTTAATATTTAGTTTACAGAACATCTCTTAACATCAGAAGGACACATGAAGGTCCTTAAAGACCTAAGATGTAAAGTGGACTTTTTCATAAATTTTGTTAAGACGGGGAGTGACATGGAAAGCTTTTTCTCACTGTACAGTTGTATAATACAGGCCATTTGGTTTATGCCTTGTAGAAGTAACTCTTCTGGTGGCCTCCTAAACAGAACTGCACTCTTGGGTGATAGAGCTTATCTGTGTCAGAGTTGAAAACCCAGCTGTAAACACTGAATAGAGAGGCCCAGGGCACCTGAGCAGGTGTCTAAGCTCTGTCCATCAAATGCACACACGTTTTTCCTAGGGGGAAAAAACGCTCAGGCCCTCATCCTCACTTTGAGCCTATCAGCTCACTCATATTTGAATCAAAATAGTTTGGCTGGGGGCTCCTGGCGTGGCTCAGTGGTAACAAACCTGACTAATATCCATGAGGATGTGGGTTCGATCCCTGGCCTTGTGCAGTGGGTTAAGGATCTAGGATTGCTGCGAGCTGCATTGTAGATCACAGATGTGGCTCGGATCCTGCATTGCTGTGGCTGTGGTGTAGGCCATCAGCTGTAGCTCCAATTTGACCCCAAGCCTGGGAACTTCCATGTGCTGCAGGTGCTGCAGACAAAAAAAAGAAAAAAAAAACAAAGAAAAAAGAAAAAGCAGTTTGGTTGTCAGGGTCTGGTCTTTTTGTAGATGAGGAGGGGAAAGAAAAGCTGATCTACACAGGTCTGTTGGCACAGGTGACACTGGCTCAATGGGAGAATCCTGAACTAAAGAGCCATGGTTAGCACTCGGTGTGTATTCTTTGCCAAATACTTTGTCTTCACTATGCAGCTCAGTCCTCACCAGAAGCTGGTTCCTGCCCTCCTGTACCGCTGGGGAGAGTCACGTACTATGTGCTCAAGATCATAGCCCTACTTAGATGGTGAACCGGGCATTGGACCCTGATGGCTTCACAGTAGTGTCCGCCTTCTTGGCCGTGTTCCCGTTAGGCAGAGAGGGGGTGGGGAGGAGCAGAATCTGGGAGGCCACCTGGAGAGCCTTCAACCAGCATTCATTCTGCAAGGTCTTACCAAGCACCGCCGAGTGCCAGAAAGTGTCCTGGTCCCTGCGGATTCATCAGTGACCAACGGAGAATCCCTGTCCAATAGAATGAAAAAATGGGGTTTTCATTCTAGTCAGAAGGAGGTGAGGAGATAAAACTGAAGCAGATTTTACAGGATGAGTAGGAAGACATTATATCTTTGTTTAGAAATGTAGCAGTTCCCTTTTTTGTCTCAGGGAGTTAAGAACCCGACATAGTATCCAAGAGGATGAGGGTTCAACCCCTGGCCTTGCTCAGTGCCTTAAGGATCTGGTGTTGCCATGAGCTGCAGATGAGGCTGGGATCTGGTATTACCATGGCTGTGGTGTCGGACAGCAGTCACAGCTCTGATTTGCCCCCTAGACTGGGATCTTCCATGCGCCGCAGGTGGGGCACTAAAACAAAAAAAAAAAAAGAAAGAAAGAAAGAAACACATGCTGCTTGTATGAAAGGTGGCTTGTAACAACCAAGGTGGCTTATAAAGGTGGCTCCTTACAAGTGGCTTGTAACAACAGCAGCACAAACGGTGGCTAGAAATAAATATCAACTGAAGCAGAAAATTGGGCGTAATAAAAAGAAGTTCACAAATGGGTGCATTATGAAAACAAACTTTTTTTTTTCCTCTAGTACGAATTTATTAAGTAGTGCCTCTTGGGGATATGGTAGTTCCAGAGGGTGTCTGTATGACTGAAATACAGAGGATTGAAAAGAGGAGTGGGAAAAGAGTCTGTCTCAGACTCTGATGGCTGGAAGTCCTGGAAAAGAAAAAGGAAGCTCTTGGATTTGATGTGCAAAACAGTTGTTGAAAGTTGATTTCATTAAGGAGAGAGTGGGTGTGTCGTTGCCAGTATCTTTTGGGGGAGGGCTGGAAGCAGGAAAGGCTGTTATGGGAAATGAAGGGCTTGCCTGGGCAGGAATATAGACCTGCGTCAGAAAAACACTCATTGAGGTCCTGTAGGGGCCAGTGTGGGTGTTGGAGGAGGTGCAAAGGATCAGACAAGACAGGAATGCGTGAGATACGAAGTGACGGGTCACGTCCAGGAAGCAAGGAGAAACTCAAGGCAGGTCAAGGTGAGATGCCAGTGGCATAGGTAGACATTGTCTGCAAATTTCAGAAGCAAAGGTCGTTTTAGTTGAAAGGGTTAAGAAGGACCCTGATAGCAGAGGTGGGCTTTAGGGCAGGTTTTGTAGGATGGCTGGGTTTGGGATGGAGGTGCCCGTGAACATTCTGTGCCTGGAAAGATGGTTTGAACACGTGAAGTGAGAACCCAAGATCCGCTGTGAATAAAACAGTGAGAGCGGGTGTTCAAGCCTGTTTGAGTTCCTGCCCTTCCACCCCACGGTCACCAGTGGGGTAGCAGCACAGGACTCTTAGGACCCTTGGAGGACACTGGGGATGGCCGGGGTCTGGGATGTGTCAGTCTGGGGGGCTAGTGTCGAGCCCGAGTGAGATACCCCTTCTCAAATGTCTACAGAGTCAGAGCATCCTTTCTGAGATTTGTGGGCAGGCTTATCTGCTAAAGCCTGACTGCCCGGCCCGCCTCGCATCCTATGGCAGCTTTGAGATATTAGAACTCTGGAGTCATTGGGATGCGACGGGACGTGGTGCAGTCTATTTGTCCTCACACACTATTCCATAATTTCAGCATCAAGATTTTTTTATAACCAATGTCATGCAACCTGCAATCCCATATGCTTTTTTTTTTTTTTTTGTCTTTTTGCCTTAATGTAGAGCCGCACCTGCGGCATATGGAGGTTCCCAGGCTAGGGGTCTAACAGGAGCTGCAGCCGTCGGCCTTCACCACAGCCACAGCAACGCGGGATCCGAGCCACGTCTGCAACCTTCATCACAGCTCACGGCAACGCCAGATCCTTAACCCACTGAGCAAGGCCAGGGATCGAACCCGCAACCTCATGGTTCTTAGTCGGATTCATTAACCACTGAGCCACGAAGGGAACTCCCCCATATGCTTTCTTAGAACGTATGATCTTGTATAGTTAGATCTAGTTGCAAATTATGTTTCTGCTGTTGAATTAAGTTTATTAGTCACGACTGTAAAGTTGCTTATGGTGGTAATCACTCATTTAAATGTCTATTGTTCATTGCATATATTCTGAATACTTCACTCAGAAAGTGAGTCACATTCTTTGCCTTCCTATTATTTTTTTCTTATTGCTCAGTTCCTCCCTTGTTAGGGGTGGATAACACTGTTAGAACTGCATGCGTTTGGTGGCTCTGAACCACCTCCAGATATGCTCGCTCTGCCACGTTTCTGTGTGTGGCTGAAACCATCTCCCCCTCACACCTCTCTTCTCATGCCTTGCATTCTGGGCTGCTCTCTATTGAAAAGGCAGGAGCACACTAATCATGTTTCTAGAATAATAGCACACTAGGCCACAAAACCTCTGGGAATTTTTGATCTGTGCCAGTTTATAAAGGTCAGCCCAGGGTTTGCCCTTCATCATTGAAAGGATTCTAACAGATAAGAGTTTGTTAGTCACCATGACTTCTTATTTGATTTGGGGTGAAAGTGTGTTATTAGGCAGAAATTCGGCACAACTCACTGTTTATACTTTTTAACTGAAATTATTGGCTAAGAATTTTTTTTGGGGGTTGGCTAAGAATTTTTTTTTGACCTCTGTTGCAAACTTAAATTTTTCATAGTGTGGTTTAGCAGTTCTTTGGTAGATGCCTTTTGAAATTCATATTGGTGTTGATCGGTGCAGAGGTCAGCTTCCTTTTGCTTTTGCGGTCCTGCTGGTGTGAACAAAAGCTTTTTCTATCCTGTTACACAGCTTCATCATTACTTATTTAAACATAAGTGATTTCCTCCTTTTGTGTGTACTTTTCTATTCGCCCACCCTTTTTTTTTTGTCTGTTTGCCTTTTCTAGGGCTGCACTTGCAGCATATGGAGGTTCCCAGGCTAGGGGTCTAATCGGAGCTGTAGCCGCTGGCCTACGCCACAGCCACAGCAATGCCAGATCCGAACCGTGTCTGCAACCTACACCACAGCTCACGGCAATGCCGGATCCTTAACCCACTGAGCGAGGCCAGGGATTGAACCCGCAACCTTATGGTTCCTAGTCGGATTTGTTAACCACTGAGCCACGACGGGAACTCCTATTTTTCCCCTGTTTCATATCTATCCATCTCTCTACCTGTGTCTATCTACTTTATCCATAAGTATATCTGTTTTCCTGTATCTATAGGTCTACCTATTTCCTATTAGTTATACACCTGTATTTATAGGTATATATCTGTATGTATGTAGACGTGTGAATGGTTTAACCAAAAATAAAACCCAGCTGTATTTACATATACGATGCTTTTATTTATGTATAGTTTATAGAAAGTCTAGCAGCATCTGTTATTGCTAGAGTTTTTTGTTGTGTGAAAGTTGTTTTGCGCTGGGATTTTCAATTGCTGTATATGTCTTTATAGATAGAAATATAGGTATGGAGACTTTTTCCGTTTAGGCTGGGCAGCATGTACTTTTTTCCTAATAGCTCTCCAAAGTCATCTCCCTCTACGTGCTGTATTGGGTGTGCTTTTCCGCAGGCTGGGCGATCTAAATGGCAGAAATGCTCTGCTCTACTTGAGGTGGTCATGGGTTCATCAGGCAGACCACGTGACTTGAACTTTTGTCTGTGCCTCACAGAAACCTGTTTGTGATGCTCCTTTCCAGGTTTGGCTTAGGTTTTTGGAAAATTAGACTTCTGCCTTAGAGAGACATCTGGGGAAACTGGTGTGGGCTTAGATCTGGTGCTGCCACCAAGATCACCATTTGTGGACTCTTTGAATGGTTGTGTCACTTGTTGGAATAAGGGTAATTTGGTGTTAATTGCCATGTTTATTTCAAATGATAAAATTTTAATCTATAATTGTAATCCATAAGAGGTTTAAGGATGTAAGACCCTAAACCCAGGTATTTACATATTGGATGCCTTTATTTGTGTGTAATTTATAGGCAGTCTAGAAGCTTCTGTTCTTGCTACTCTTTTTTCGTGGCGTGTAAATATTTTTTGGAGCAGAATTTTTGGTTGCTATGATGTTTCAGATGCGTTTTTGTGTGTGTCACGTGAATTGTTTAACGAGAAAAGAAAAAGAAAGAAAGAAAAGAAAAAATAAGGTCAGGATTTCGCGTAAGGCTCCATTCAAGAAAACTAAGCCTGCCAAGACAGACGCAAGCTTGAAGTATGTCTGTGTTTTCTTCATCTTAATTTCAGAGTTCAGTAGTATTGCTTCCATATACTGTAGTCAGAAGTCAGACATTTGGAAACCATCTGTTCCCACAAAGTAATTCAAAAATCAAGTGAGATTGTTTACACGAAAAGAAAGTTGAGGAACTGTGAGAATCTGGCGTTTCTTGCTTTTACTGAGTAAAAGGGAAATGCCTTGATAGTTGGATTTCTGTCTGGATTAATACTTCTCCCATCCACATCGTCCTTCACTGGCCATAAAGGAGGAGTAGAGGTGGGACCAAAAAACCAGACAAGGGAGTTCCTGCTGTGGTGCAACGGGATCCGCTGAGCGTCGGGAGCGCTGGGATGCAGGTTCGATTCCTGGCCTGGCAGAATGCGTTAAGGATCTGGCGTTGTGAACTCCACATGCTGTGGGGCAGTCAAAGAGGAAAAAGGAAAACCAAGCCAAAACAGAGGAGAACAGTGTTTTGATTTGCAGAACAGAAGCTTTTTTTATTTTATTTATTTTTAAATTTTTTTGTCTTTTTGCCTTTTCTAGGGCCGCACCCGCAGCATAAGGAGGTTCCCAAGGCTAGGGGCCCAGTTGGAACTGTAGCCGCCGGCCTTCGCCACAGCCATAGCAACGTGGGATCCGAGCCGCGTCTGCAACCTACACCACAGCTCACGGCAACGCTGGATCCTTAACCCACTGAGTGAGGCCAGGGATCGAACCTGCAACCTCATGGTTCCTCGTCGGATTCGTTAACCACTGAGCCACGATGGGAACTCCCAGAAGCATTTTTTAAATTCGTCTATTTATTTGCTGCTTGATGAGAAATTATTGCTCCTGTGTTAGTATGAGGTTGATACTGAAGCAGCTCAGTTTATGGTGCCTGCACCTCTCCTAGGATGTTTGAAGTCACCAGGGCCAAGCTGTGTAATTTTGGAATCTTCCTTGACACTTGCTTTCCTCCTCCTGCTCTGTTTCCTCAGTCTCTTTGATGGAGGGGGGCCTGAGACCCTGGGACTCGAAACAGAGCCCAGATCCCTCAGGCTCAGCGAGCCTTGGATTTCCTCTTCAGTGTTCAATCCAGTTTTCTTAATCCTTGGGCTTCTCCTGTGGCCTTGCCTTTGACTGCTGACCCCTGCAGTGCAGCTGTAAGTTCGCTACCCAGTGTATTTCTCTAACATCCTCTCCCGTTTTTTAGGTGTTCGTGCCTTAGAGTGTTATGAGTAGCATCAACGCATCTGACCTGGTTCCATCAGCTCGGCTCTGACTTGACGCTCTTTATCTCTGCAGGCGACAGGGACAAGTTCAAAGATAGCATCCCCGGCAGCCTGCCTGACCCGGCCTTCTTTCAAGTGCCTCCATTTCGCTTTTCCAGGTCGTTTCCCTCTCTTGGGCCCCCTCCCTGCCCTGGCAGAGTCTGCGTAGCCCTGTCGCACTGCAGCCAGTCCTGAGCCTACTCAAGTCACAGCCTCCCTGCCAGCCCCTCCCCGAAGAGCTGAGCGTTGTAATTAGTAGCCTTAGGGCACTTTTGCATGATTTCTTTATGGCATTTTGGGGTTAATTATTGCCTTCCTTGGTACTTTCCCCGTGTTTAAGCTTTTTTCCCTTTTGCCGGCCTGCAAAATCTGGCTAGGCAGGGCTTTTTCCTTATTGTCATATGTGCCCTCCAAGCCTGTCGCAGAAAGTGCTAGAAAAACAGCAGTGCACTCCTCTGCCTCCTCCTTCCTACTCACCCATCTCTTACTTAGTCCATACACTTTAGTCCATCATCTTGGATCTGCCACGATGCCATCCCCTACCTGTACGTGGTTTGCTGATTGGCTGCCTTTTTTTCCCTTTTTTTGGTTCTGACCTTATTTTTTTCACACAGCTTCCCCCCCCCGCCCCCAGTGTATTAGTGGGTTCAGGCTGCCGTACCAAAGTACCACAGTCTGGGTGGCTTAAACAACAGAAATTTATTTTCTCACAGTTCTGGAGGCTGCTAGTCCAAAATCAAGGTATCGACAGGGCTGGTTTCTCCCAAGGCGTCTTGTAGACAGCCACCTGGCCACCCTGCCTGAGTGTTCTTATGACCTTTCCTCTGCGTGAACATCATTGGTGCCTCTTTGTGGGCCCAGATTTCCTCTTCTTCTAAAGACGTCAGCCACACTGAATTAGGGCGTGCCTGTAAGAGCTTATTGAAACCTTTTTTTTTTTCTGACCTCGCCACAATGCCGGATCCTTAACCTGCTGAGCCGCCAGGGAACTCCCATAGCTCATTTAACCTTAATTGCCACTTTCAAGGCCTGATCTCCAAACAAATCACTTTCTGGAGGACTGGTTAGTTGGTGAATTTAGGGGGACACGATTGAGCCCAGCACGCACTCACCCCTGGTGTCTCTGTAGCTCCTCCCTGGGCCTGGGTGAAGTGACTTTTTCCGTCTGTGCAAGGCTGCCTTTCTCCCAGGCCCGGACCAGGCTTGCCTTGTCCATGGCCCCATCCCCAGAATCCAGCACAGTGCACGCCGATCCCACCTCGGCTCAGGGTCGACCCTCCCCCATAAATGCTGCTGAGCACATGAAGGCGCCGTGAAAGGCAAGGGCCACAGTCACACTTAAAAATGGGTGACTGTGGCTAGTCTGGGCCCCCTCGATCTCTCCCAAGTTGAGAATCTTCTTTTTGCTGGTGGTGGTGTAAATTGGATCCCAGATTTGAATCCGTGTGGTGGGCGGTCACGCCCAGACTCACCACCGGGGAGAACCACGGCTGCCGGTCACAGCCAGGCTTCCTCGGAACTTGGAATACATTTTCCTGAGGACGTAAAGTAGGAAGGGGTGGTTTGGTTTTCCCGCCAGCCCTCAGTTTAACCCTCGCAGAGGTCGGCCCGCGTGTGGATGGTGTCACTTTGGAAAAAAATGCAACCGACGGGATTTTGAGTCTGGAGAGCGGGGCAGCCTGGGGAACCACCGCTTCTTGGGGGTGACTTTCTCACCTTTGGTCATTTGCACCCAGTGTCAGAACGTTCCCCTCCGTTCCAGGCCACCTGGTCAGTGGGTCCAACAGACTGGGTGTCCCTTCCCCCTGGCGTGGGGAGTGAGGGCGGGCAGAAGCCGGGGGCCGGGCTCTGGGACCCTGAGGACTCCGGGCCAGGCGATGCCCTCCATGGGAGATGGGCGGGGTTGAAACGCCTTTCCACCCCATTGCTGCATTGTTTTTACTTATTATCTCCCCAGTTTATTCATTCTGGATTTGGAGATGACGGAGGCTCCTTCAGCTTCAGGTTTGTAATTTGTCAACAGTGAAAATAATCCCCCCCTCCCCCCAGGGTTGCCGCGATGTGCTGAGATGAGATCCAGCCCCCAGGACAGAGTCTGGGTCTGGCTCAGCAGGAGTGATGGATAGAGGTCTCCGGCCTTCCTGCGGCCTTCCTGCGTTCTCGTGGGTTATGTGTCGTTTTCTTCAGTAAAATAAGTACTTGGGCATCGTCAGCCTGTCATTGACACAGTGGCTGAGAGCACACATACGTGGTTGGGTCTCAGTCCGGGTCCCACCGGGACGTGGCTGCTATCTAACTTCCTGTGCCCCGATTTCCTCATCATGAAATGAGGGGTAATAATCGCAGGATACTGCGAGGAGCAGGCGGATGACTGTGTGTGTAAGGGGCTCCGGTCGGTGCCTGGCATCAGTGTTTGCCATTATTATCATGACAGTCCATTATCTTTATTTATTTATTTAAAAAAATTTTTTTTTTGTCTTTTTGCCTTTTCTAGGGCCACACCTGCGGCATATGGAGGTTCCCAGGCTTGGGGTCTAATGGGAGCTGTAGCTGCCACAGCCACAGCCACAGCAATGCAAGATCCGAGCCGCGTCTGCAACCTACACCACAGCTCACGGCAACGCTGGATCCTTAACCCACTGAGCGAGGCCAGGGATCGAACCCGCAACCTCATGGTTCCTGGTCGGATTCGTTTCCACTGAGCCATGATGGGAACTCCAGTCCATTATCTTTAGAAAAGAGAGTCAACTCAGAGTTCCTGCTGTGGTGCAGTAGGTTAAGAATTCAACTGCAGTGACTCTGGTCGCTGCAGCGGCACTGGTTTGATCCCCTCAGTGGGTTAAAGGATGCATTGGGTTAAAGGATCCAGTGTGGGTCGCAGCTTCGGCTCAGATTCGTCCCTGGCCTGGGTACTTCCCTATGCTCTGGGGGTGGTCATAAAACTTTAAAAAAGGAAAAAAAGAAAAAGTCAACTTTATGAGGCAGAAAAGATGAATTTCCTAGAAATGTTGTGACATTAATAAAACGGTCGTGATATCTGGAGAGCTTCAGTATACATACTTGCAGTAGGTGGAAGCAGTGTTTGTATTCTTTTGACAGTCTTTGGAAGGCAGCAGGGTAGGTGGTATTTAGTCTTCCAGCTCTTTATATTCAGAGCTAAATTATATGGAAGGAAACCCAGACATGAGGGTGAAATGTTTTATTTTATTATTACTGTTGTTTTTTTTTTTTGGCAGCGCATGTGGCATGCAGAAGTTTCTGGGCCAGGGATCAAACCTGGTCCAGAGCAGTGATGATTGCCAGATCCTTAGCTCGCTGAGCCACCAGGGAACTCCTGAAATGGTTTTCTTTGGGTTATGTTACTCCCTTAAGTGGGTGAGCCAGGACTCTGTCTTCTGAATTTTTTTGAAATTAAAAAAAAAATTTTTTTTTAATGTAATTTCCATTCATTCCTCAATATAGCAGTGTTTGTAGGGTTTGAATTGATTTTACCAGGGCAGAGAAATCCTGACGGGACAAGGCTGATGGAGAGGAATGAGTTCAGGCTTCTCTCAGGGGAGAAATGGGGCGCTTCTTGGGATCAAGGCCTGTTTCTGGCCTTGGAGGGAGGGGGACGGGGGGGAGGTGGCCCCAGAGGAGGGCTTGGCTCACAGCTCTCCGACCTCTGCGAGAGTCCAGTCGTGAACTTAAACGCTTTTCCAGATTAAAATAAATTGATCATCCTTTGATGCTCTTGGCAAAAGTCAGTTTGTGAGTCTTTTCATGTTCTTGGCAGCGGCTCTGAAGATGTACAGCAGACCCTTCTCTAAGAAGGAGGACCGATGAGGAGGCAGAGGTTAAAGAATAAATATATAGATGTTAATGGAGCTCTTCTTTTCTGTTTTTTTCCTGGCCTCCAGCATTTGTTTTGAACTCTCACGGGAAGTTATCAAAAGCCTGGCGATAAGTTCGATATCAGCCTGAAGCTGCTGATAAGGGAGTGGGAGGAGGGATGTGACCTGGGTCCAGGGTCCTTCAGGGCATTTCCTCATTCAGTCCTCACGGCCACCTGCAAGTTGGGTCCTGCCCTTGAAGCCGAGAAGGAAACATCAGTTAGGCAACCTGAGTACTTTCGTAGTGCTCATAAAGGCAGAGCTAAAGGTGAAATCAAAACTCTGGTTGAAAGAGTTCCCCTTGTGTCTCAGTGGGTTAAGAATCTAACCAGTATCCATGAGGATGAGGGTTCGATCCCTGGCCTCGCTCAGTGGGTTAAAGGATCCTGTGTTTCCACAAGCTGCAGTGCAGGTGACATACGAGGCTCAGATCTGGCGCTGCTGTGGCTGTGGTGTTGGCCAGTGGCTACAGCTCCCAAGAGTTTGGCCCTAAAAAGCAAAAAAATAATAGAAATAAAAAATTTAAAGACACAGGGTTTTTTAGTTTTGGTTTAGAATCTTGTTAGACTTTATGCTTTAATTGAACAGTCTGTTTAAAATTTTACTTGATTTTATTGCCTCCATTGAGAAATGAATGAATAGCCATTGGTTGAGTGACCAGGTAACTTACTTTCTAGAACATCCCTTCACGTTCATATTCACGAAGTTATTTTTTTTTAAGTAACTCTCTAGAAATGCGTTTTATTTTGTAATGAAGATTCTTCAGTGTGTTAATGAATTGCTTTTACAATCTTGTGAAATAGCTCAGCAGCCCGTTTTGGCTCAACTGGCAACACCATTTACAGCGAGAGAAGCCCAATTTTTTGTTTATGCAAATTGATCTCATTCAAAGGAATCTGATTGTGCAGTTGAAGGCAAATAGATCTCTTTGTGCAGTTTCCTTGGAGGTGAAGATGATAATCTCTGCCTGCAATTTAAGGCAATTACCTGTTTTTTCCTTGTCTTTAGAAAGCCCGGATAAATCAAATTTAATTTGAGTTGTCCCTGTCCTTCCAGTGGCGATAGCCTTGTAATAAACGCTTAGCCGTGATTTGTTCAGATATTTGCAGTTAATGCTCTCTGGTGTCTCTGCAGTACTTTAAAGGGTGCCATGCCATAACTTTATGAGTGTTCGTGTGCCAAAGTCTGATCTGTTTCATGGAGTGCAGTTGGCAGCTGTGAAAACTTGCTGCTGTTCCCCCACCCCCACCCCGGAGTCCTTGCAATCAGAACGTTCATGAAGACTTGCTCTCTCCCTAGGAAATCTGCACGGTGGGAGTTTGGAGGTAACATGGCCTGGAGTGAGTGACAAAGACAGGAGAGCCCAGCTAAGTGCTTTCACAGTCAGGCTGCCTGGATCTCTTCTGAAGTCATTTCACAGTTTCAGGGTGTACGCTGCCCCTGAACCCTCAGGGTGTGTCTCAGTGTTTCAGATCCCAGTTCTCTTCTATCAGCCAGGCCACCTTGCTTGTCATCTCTTAGCACCACCTGGGATTTGGAGTTGGATGAACCCCATCACCTTCTTAAAAAAAAAACAAACCAACAACAGAAGGCAAGATTCTTGAATTCTAATGTGCTTTACAATTTACAAAAGTTTCACACAGGTGATTTCATATAATCCTATTATAACCCTCACCCCCTACCCCTGGATTGCTCTCCCCACTCTCCCCGTGGTAACCACTAGTCTGTTCTTTATGTCTGTGGGTCTGCTTCTTTTTTCGCTTTATTCATAGGGCTGGCTGTTAGTGAAACTTTTCAATTAGTTATATACGTCGATTAAAAAACAATTTTTGGGAGTTCCCGTCTTGGCGCAGTGGTTAACGAATCCGACTAGGAACCATGAGGTTGCGGGTTCGATCCCTGCCCTTGCTCAGTGGGTTAACGATCCGGCGTTGCCGTGAGCTGTGGTGTAGGTCGCAGACGCGGCTCGGATCCTGCGTTGCTGTGGCTGCGGCGCAGGCCAGTGGCCACAGCTCCGATTAGACCCCTAGCCTGAAACCTCCATGTGCCGCGGGTGCGGCCATAAAATGACAAAAGGCAAAAAAAAAAAAAAAACCAAAAAACAAAAAAACCCAATTTTTGTAGTTTCCTTTTGTTCTGTTAGAAGCATGAACATGAGCCAAACAGTCCAGTGGGGAAGAGTCGAACCCACGAAGAATGTTCGATTTAGAGAAGGGATGTTCTAAGAACAAAGGCGAGGGGGGATAGATTCTTGAATGGCAGGTAGAGCCACAGAATTTTTTTTTCCTTTTTATGGCCACACCTGTGGCCTAGGGAGGTTCCCGGGCTGGGGCCAAATCAGAGCTGCATCTGTGACCCACGCTGCAGCTTGTGGCAACGCCGGGTCCTGAACCCACTGAGCGAGGCCAGGGACTGAACCTGCATCTTTATGGAGCCTGCCGCAGGTTCTTAATCCTCTGAGCCACAGTGAGAACTCCGGGAGCCAGATAATTTTTATCTTGAGAGATTGGCTTTATACCTTCCTGAATTTTACTCCAGTGGAGCAGGGACGTCCAAAATGAAAGGACGGGAGAGGATGACTTGGTATTTCTATTCCGACTTTGGAGTTGCTTGGTTAGCTTTCTCCAGGCAGCCGACCTCCCTACTTCCAACAGCCCTTTTCAGGTACAGAATTTTTTTTTTCTCTGTCCTTTTATGGCTGCACCTGCGGCATATGGAGCTTCCCAGGCCAGGGGTCTAATCGGAGCTGTAGCCGCCGGGCCTACGCCACAGCCACAGCAACGCGGGATCCTTATCCCACTGAGCAAGGCCAGGGATCAAACTGCAACCTCATCATTCCCAGTCAGATTCGTTTCCGCTGCACCACAACCGGAACTCTTCAGGTACAGAATTAAAAGCTGATGGCTGATGACCTCAGGCCCTTTAACTGGTACGCTTGGAGACCGTTGAAATTTACTCTAGAGCCCACCCTTCAAAGTAATTAATGATTTCAAAAATTTTTCCTTTTTAAAAGTTTTATTGAAGTGTGGTTGATTTACATCCATGCTTTTTTCAGATCCTTTTTCCATGTAGATTATCAGAGAATATTGGTAGAGTTTCCTATGCTTTCCTCTAGGTCCCCGTTGGCCAGTCATTCCATATACCTCGGTGTGCATAGGCCACCCCCGAGCCCCCAGTCTGTCCCTCTCTGCCCCACCACCTGTCCCATTTGGTAACCATAAGTTTGCTTTCAAAGTTTGTGAGTCTGTTTCCATTCTGCCATTATGTTTATTTGTATCTTTTTTTTTTTTAGATGCCGTATATGAGTGATTATTCCATGTTTGTCTTTCTCTGTCTGACTTCAACCTAATTAACTATTAAAAAAAATACTTGGGAATTCCTGTTGGCTCAGTGGGTTAAGAACCTCACTAGTATCTATGAGGATGCAGATTCAATCCCTGGACTCACTCAGGGCGTTGCTGTGAGCTGTGGTGTAGGTTGCAGACGTGGCTTAGTTCTGGCTGTGGTGTAGACCAGCAGCTGTAGCTCTGATTTGATCCCTAGCCTGGGAGCTTCCATGTGCCACAGGTGTGGCCCTGAAAAAAGAGAAAAAACCTTGGAGTTCCCTGATGGTGCAGTGGGTTAAGGATCTGGTGTTGTCACTGTAGTGGCTCCCTTGGGTCACTGCTGTGGTGCAGGTTGGATCCCTGGCCCAGGAACTTCCACGTGCCCCAGGACGTGGCCAAAAAAAGGGAAAGAAAAGTAAACAAAAAAGGAACTCCTTTATGTTCTAAAAATATGTTACAATACATTAGAATTTTGTTGATCAAAACACACACACTCTGACTCCCCAGTACAGCCTGTACCTCTTGTAGTTCTTCCTGTAGGTCACCCAGCCTGCAGAGATGACAGGTCTGCCTCAGATGTGGCTCCTTGCTCTTGGAACGTGTTTTCGTCAGCGGAGTGTTTCCGTGGCGTGCGCTGCATGCAGAGGGAACAGTTGGCAATGGTTATTCTCAGATGTGCGTTTGCGTGAGAGCCAGAAGAGACACAAGTGTAGACTCTTTAGTGGTGGGCACCTGCCCTGCCTTCCACACTTGGCCCTTTGTGCTCCGGGGAACCGGAGAAACGCCGGCTGTGTGCGCTGGGTTTTCTCCAAGCCCGTAGGGCCATCATCTCCCTGGCTGGCTCCCGAGGTCCTTAGACCTGTAGGTGCTGGGCGGGCTCTCCTGGAGTGAAACACCATGGGGCTCATCTCACCGTGCCTTTGTCACTGGCTTCCGTCTCTTGCGAGCTGTGACCATCCATGAGGTTTAAGACGAGTGTGACTGTTGAGGTAGTGGACTTGGAGTCCAGTGGATCAAGGTCAAATCCCTGTTCCTTCAGTTACTAGTTGAGTGAGTTGGAGCCATTCCTTTATCTCTCTGAGCTCCGATTTTTCATCTCTAAAGTGAAAGTAGTAAAACTTATCTCCTGGGGTTGCTGGGATGATTAAAATAACAAATGCTAAGTACATGGCAGTTGGCGTGCGTGCGCGCACGCGCGCATGTGCGTGTGACATTGGTAGTAGCTGCTTTTTTGAACTACGGTGGCCCCAAAGGGGGGCTACTTTTAGACCAGAGTGATCTGCTCACCGCCTCCCACCCCCCTCTGAGCGGGACCTGCATCTGTCTCCGTCACCAGTCTGGGAACATATCCCTTGGTTGATACAACTGTCACCCTGTTCCCTCTGTCAGCCCTCCTCGTCCTCGTTGTACCCCCCCACCCCACAGAGTGCCTGGGGACTCCCTGCTGCACACAGGGTGACAGTGGTACCCACTGAGCCTGGAGCTTGCTGAGGTGAGGACTTTGACTGGCTCCCCCTGGCTGCCTGGTCAGCTGCAGCCCCTCTGAGGTTTGGGCCTCTGACCGCATATAGTTATCATCTTATCTGAGCGTTCTGGGGACTCACTGCAACATTTCTTTACGCTGTGTGACTTTAATTTGGGGCCCGGTGTATGATATGGTGTGTTGTCTTAGCTCTTGGTAAACAGAGTGGGAGGGAAAGAGAAAGGGAGCGAGCAAGTGAGAGAGAGAAAGAGAGAGAGGTGGTAGCTGGAGAGCAGATTGATGTAAAGGGCAGTTCCGTTCAGCGATATGAATACCTTAGGGTGATGATGCTGAATGGACAGCGATACAGTTTGGAGAAGATATTTCTGAGCGTTATTTTCATTACAGTGACTAAAGAAGAAAGCTCAGTAAAATCTTGCCAGCTTGGGGAGCTCCCAGTGCGGCTCAGCTGTAACGAACCCAACGAGTATCCATGACGACATGGGTTTGATTCCTGGCTCCGCTCAGTGGGTTAAGGATCTGGCGTTGCTGTGAACTGTGGTATAGGTCGCAGACATGGCTTGGATCCAGTGTGACTGTGGCTGTGGCCGGCAGCTACAGATCTGATTTGACCCCTAGCCTGGAAACTTCCATATGCCTTGGGTGCGGCCCTAAAAAGACCAAAAAAAAAAAATCTTGCCAACTTGGGGAGCAATGCAGGAAGCAGAGTGAGAAGGCAGTGCAAGGGGACATGGGTGGACTCAGGTAGTAAAAGGTTTTTTTTTTTTTTTTGTCTTTTGTCATTTTAGGGCTGCACCCGTGGCATGCGGAGGTTCCTAGGCTAGGGGTCCAATCAGAGCCACAGCTGCCAGCCTACACCACAGCCACAGCAACGCGGGATCTGAGCTGTGTCTGCAACCTACGCCACAGCTCACGGCAATGCCAGATCCTCAACCCTCTGAGCGAAGCCAGGGATCGAACCTGCAACCTCATGGTTCCTAGTCGAATTCGTTTGCGCTGAGGCATGACGGGAACTCCGTAAAAGGCTTTTTATAATCTCTGCATTCAGACCTCATGCTTTATTACTTTATAACAAGTGCTGTTATTCACTCACTCACTCATTCATTCATTCATTCATTCATGCAGCAAGTATTTGTTGTCCAGTAGGCTGGACTGCTGACTGCTGGTCCTTCTCCTCTGCTTATCTCCCCATGTGATAAGGGCAGCAACACGCACAGAGGCTAGAACCTCACTGCCAAGGTTGGGGTTCCTGCGCCTCCACCTCCTGGCCTAGTGACCTCAGGCAAGTTATGTAATGCCTCTGTGCTCCAGTTTCTCGCTTGTAAATAGAAACAATAATAACACCTGTTTCAGAGGGAGTCAAATATGTCAGGCGTGTAGAACAGCGTCTGGAATACGAGAAACAATAATCATTGGCCATTATGTGTTTCTTACTTACTGGTTTGCCTCTGTTGTCATTTTCTCCCTCCATCATCAAATGCCGAGACCTTGTTTTTCCTTTTCTCTTGTAACTGGTAGCCCTAGTTCCCAGGACCCCTAGTCTGGCCCCTGGTAGAAACTTAGTAAATATTTGAGCTCAAGACATGATTGAATGGATGAATGAATGAACAGCGGGCTCCAGGCTGGACGCTTCGTTTACCCTAGTGAACCCCGCATAGTGCCTGCCTTCGTGGAGCTGCCAGTTCGTCCAGTGGAGGGAAACTGCAGATGTGTGACGACAAATGGCAACAGGGGACATGCAGGCAAAGAACCAGGTGGCACTATTCTGGTTGGGGAGGAAGTAGCATTTCAGACTACATTTCACCTTTTTTTTTTTTTTGCTTTTTAGGGTCACACTTGCAGCATATGGAGGTTCCCAGGCTAAGGTTCAAATCAGAGCTGTAGCCCCACAGCCACAGCGATGTCGGATCTGAGCCATGACTGCAACCTACACCACAGCTCACAGCAACACTGAGCCTTAACCCACTGAGCAAGGCCAGGGATTGAACCTGCGTCCCCATGGATGATAGATTAGTTTCCTCTGAGCCACGACGGGAACTCCTGCATTGCACGGTTGACTGATAAACGGGACATCTTTTTCCCATCGTCCATTTAAAGACTTAATTCTTTGTGGGATCCTCCCCCTGCTTTTTAAAGCATTTCTATCGCAATTATTCCCTCTCTTCAAACATATAAACTATTTATTATCTGTGTGTTCTAAAGTTTTTAAAAGGAAGGCAAACAAACTTTAATGATTTACGAGATTTTAAAAAGTAAACCTGTGTAACTTAAAACTCGTTATGAAACACTTGTTTACTCTTGGTGGTTTGGAATTTGGCATTTTTTTTTTTTTTCTGTTTTGGTATATAGGATATTTATTGGGTTTTCCTCATCTCTCCCTTGTCTGTTTGGGTAAATTCAGCCAGCAAAATTCTTTCCGGATGCAGTAATAATAAAAATTGCTTATTCTGGGGCTTTGGAGGAGATTTACCTTAAATATTTACAAGTACACTCTTGAATGTTGGTATTACAAGTTCTTTTGGTCAGTGGAGAGTGAGATAACAAAAAAAGAAAAAAATCAAACCAAAATATGCCTGATGGACAAGAACCACCTTCTTTCATTAGACAGAGTCTTTGCTGGGCCATTCCTGTCCTACCTTGGGAATGACTCAGACTGTGGACAGCAGAGAATTACTAGAAGGGCTGGCCGGGAGCTGCTGCTTCTCACCGTCATCACTAGCATGAAGGACTGCATTTCCTGCTGCAGATCAGTCATTTCATAGGCTTGAAGTTGGGGCTCAGCTCTGCACCCCGGACTCTGGTGAATGTTGCCTGTTGTACGGCTTTGCGTGGCACAGCCAGGAGACGTGTGGGCGGTTGTCTTCTGAATGAAGGGCTGTGCCGGGGAGGACTTTTCGTTCATCTGCACACACAGGGTTCTGTCTCCAAGTTGGAGACCTTGCTCTGTAGCCTTACATCTGCAAAACCGAAAGCCCTGCACCTGTGTTGGGTAGAAGGGGACAGAGTGGTCTCTGTCCTGCTTGTGGTCAGAAAGGGATTTTTCAAAGCTTTTGCGCAGGCTGGTGTTTTTCATCGTGTTGATTAAATATTAGCAAAGTTTCTCAAACCCTGTCTGGTTCCTTGAAAACAGTTGGAGATCACAGTGTGCTCAGGCGTCCTTTTGAGTTGAATTGAATGGTCGGATGTATTTAGATGGAAAGGTGCAGAAATCATCGGCCCATTTATATTGAGATTAATTTGTGTTTCGGTGTTGATGTTTTCCTTATCTTTATGGAAATTTTTCTTGAAATGCCTGCAGGAACTTCTTGGCTGAGCCCTTGAGCTCATGCCTCTGGTGAAATCAAAGGAAGTGCTGTTGGGGAGACAGAGGGGATGGAGGTGGTTAGCAGAAGCTGAAGGAGGAAAGCCCTGGCAGGGCTGATGCAAGATGGTACGTCGTCCAAAAGTACCCAGTGTCTACCTTGGGAATGCGTTTTTATTTTTGGCATTGGCTTTACCTCCCGCGTTCCGACACTGGAACTAGCCAGCATTCCGGAAGCACGTGCCGGTGACAGTCAAGAAAGTGGGAGCCCCGGAGTTCCCATCATGGCTCAGCGGAAACGAATCCGACTAGTAGCCATGAGGACGCGGGTTCCATTCCTGACCTCACTCAGTGGGTCGGGGGATCTGGCGTTGCCGTGAGCTGTGGTGTAGGTTGCAGACGTGGCTCGGATCTGGCGTTGCTGTGGCCGTGGCGTAGGCTGGTGGCTACAGCTCCAATTGGACCCCTAGCCTGGGAACCTCCATATGCCGCGGGTGCGGCTCTAGATAAAGGCGAAAAGACAAAAAAAAAAAAAAAGGTGGGATCCCCAAGGCGTGCAGGGACCAGGGCACAACCATTTGGATTAGACATTTGCCCTGGACTTTGTGTTCATGTAACTTCTCCCTAAGTTGCAGAAGTGAGAAGCTGAAAGTCACTTTGAGAGATTCTCTTGCAAGGCAGCATATTTTAGTAATAATGCTTCCTTTATGTTGGCCCTAAAGGAGAACTTTTTTTTTTCCTTTCCCTGTAGGGTTCAGGTTCTCAGTGTAAAACTTGTTAGAATTCCCTAGTGAAACAATTTAAACGCCCTTTTCATAATCTGAAGTTGTTGGTTGGTGCTGGCTGCAACAGAAATAATTGCATTCTTTATGCTGATTCTCTGTGTATTTTCAGACCCAGGATGCCTCTCCCAACATGGTCCCAAGGCTTTTGGTGATTAGAGCTCTGAGTTGTCAAGCTTTGAAAAGTTGGGGGCCGGGTGCTTGCCCTGAGATGTTCTCCACCTCCCCCAGCCAGAATTAGAGGCTCCCTCTCTGGTCCCATTGAAATCTGTATTTACCTTTTATCGTTTGTGTACACACACACACACACACACACACACACCCTCACTGTGCCCTTTTCACTGTTTCTTTGTCCCAACATCCCAGCACAGTGCCAGGTCCACGTTGACGTTTCTGTTAGTCTTCTATTGCTTCATAAGAAATTGCCACAAAAAAACATAGTGGCTTAAAAATAACAAATATTTATTATCCCACGGTTTCCCTGGGTCGGGAGTAAGGGCGTTCTTTGCTGGCTCCTCTGCTCTGGGTCTAACAAGACTGTAATCAAGGTGTTGGCTGGGGCTGCTCTCATCTGAGGCTGGGACTCCTCTTTCAGGTTCATGAGGTTATTGGCAGAATCCAGTCCTTGTGGTTGTACAATTCATAGAACTCATGGTGGCTTTTTTTTTTTTTTTTTAATTTAGTAGAAGGGTCCAAGCCACCTTTTAAAGGTGTTACCTGATTAGATCAGGTCCAAACCTCCCCCCCCATCACCTCCAGGTTGATGGCCTCAAAGTCAGTTGTTGGATCAAATGCTATCACTTACATGTGGTATCTAAAAAAAAAGGGACACAATGAACTTCTTTGCAGGACAGATACTGACTCACAGTCTTTGAAAAACATATGGCATCCAAATAAGACAGGTGGGGGGTGGGGGTTTTGCACTGAGGGTTTGGGATGGAAATGCTATAAAATTTGGTTGTGATGATCGTTGTACAACTGTAAATGTAATAAAATTCATTAGGTAGTCCACAAAAAATAAAAACTAAAAAAAGAAAAAATAAAATAAAATAAACTTAATTGACTGAAAAAAAAAAGTCAGTTGTTGGGATCCTTAGTTATTTTTGCAAAATCTCTTTGCTCTATGAGTTAACACACTCCTAGGAGTAATATCCATCGTATTCATGGATCCCCCCCATATTCAAGCCGAGAGATATACAGGGTGGGGGACATATCCTGGTGTGTGTGTGTGGGGGGGGGGCAGGCAGGTAACTTGGGGACCATCTTAAAGTTCTGTCTGCTGGATTGCTCACTAATGTTGAAAGAATAAATGAGTGAATGCTGAGAGGTGGCGTCACAGCAGGCAGCTAATTGTAAAAGGAGTGAGAAGGTACTGAGTTCCTCACTGCAAGGCAGCCAGTTTATCACTGGCGCGAGCTCCTTCCTGGCACTCTAAAAGCATAAGCTGAAGGGAGGAAGCAGCAGGAAAGGAAGGAAGGAAAAGGAAAAGAAGGAAATCCTGTCTTGGGCGGACTTCAGGTGGCGGTGCCGGGCACTCTACCCACCCTCCGGGCTGCTGACGTTAATAGTTGGTTAGAGGGAGTGCCGACGTGGCTCAGTGGTTAACGAATCCGACTAAGAACCATGAGGTTGCGGGTTCGATCCCTGGCCTTGCTCAGTGGGTTAAGGATCCGGCGTTGCTGTGAGCTGTGGTGTAGGTTGCAGACGTGGCTCGGATCCCGCGTTGCTGTGGCTGTGGCGAAGGCCGGCGGCTGCAGCTCCTGTTAGACCCCTAGGCTGGGAATCTCCGTATGCTGCGGGTGCGGCTCTAGAAAAGGCAAAAAGACAAAAAAAAAAAAAGTTGATCAGAGACCAAAGGCTGTGAGGCTCTCCTCACTTCTGTTCCTGGGCACAGCCACTGTGGATGCAGAAGCGCAGAGGCATCCACTTAAGGGAACCCCTTTTCAGTTCTGCTCTTAGTTTCCAGAGATGGAGTCTCTACCTTTGGCCGAAATGAAAACCCAGGGCTAGTCTTTCTTTTATCCCTTGTAACCGCGTGCACATGCCGAATCCCCTTGGAATAAGGCAGCGGGGGTGCATTTGGCGTGGAAAGGAAGCCTTCATTTCAAATCTCCTGGCTGTGATCGGCTATAAAAAAAATCAAATTGAACTGTGGTCGTCTGTGTTTAATTTAGAAGAGCAGAAACGATGTGTGCTTTGCGGTGCCCACATGGTATAAAAGCCTTCATGACATAAATACCCCCTCGGCCCAGCCCTAGAAGCTTCCAGGGCAGGCAGACAATGGCCCTGCTTCCTGACGGTTCCCAGGCCTGGGTGCCACCTTGTGTAAACACGGCCGCTTTTAGTGCCTTGCAAAAGCTAAGAGATGACACATTAATAGCAGCTGGAGGATCTCATTAGAATTCGGAGGAAAATGTGAAAGCTGGAGCCTGGAAATGTCCAAACAGTTAAGAGAGTCTTTGTTTCATCTGATTAACAATCGGATACATTCTAGGTGCTTTTCTGGATGGTAAGAACCAGACCTTCAGCCGGAGGAAGAACCGTGTTATTCTTTGGAGCAGCCTCGACAGCCTAACCTTGTTCTTCAGTTTTCCTTTTACCTCCCAAATTAATACACCGGATCTTCGGACGTCTTTGAGAACTGAAGTAGCTTGATCGCGGGTCCCTGCGAGCTGGTGCCCAACTGGCAGTCACTAGGTCGGAGGTGGGGACATCTGGATTGTGGGGTCAGATGCTAACATCCTGGGAGCTGGGAGCACAGGGCTTGGTCCTCCTGCCGGAAGGAACAAGGAAGCACACTGTCGGGGAGCTCCTTGGGGGGAGGGTGGGCATTCTCTTACTCTTATTAATGATTTTAACGGATGGAGCCGCACTGCAGCCTCCCAGCTCTGCAGGGGAAAAAACCCTAATGCTGGTGAAAGTTCCCTCATTCGTGAGAACGCTGAGACAGTTTGCCTGGTGGTGTGAAGATGAAGGACCTGCCGTGTGCAGGAAAAGGACTGCATTTTCAAGAATTTGCGTATAGGTCTTGGCATAACAATAGACTATGCCCAAGGACTGTTCTTTCGAAAGCTTGGTCCAGTGGACTCAGCGGAGCTGGAGTGTCGTCTTAGGCTCACCAGTAGCATCTAATTATGGGCAGAGTTTGCAGCCCGCACGGCCACCTGATGGGAACCTGCAGAGCACAGCTTAACTGTAGCTCTGACTGCCAGCCAACGTCAGTGTTCAGTTCTGTAACTCATCAGAGAAGTAATAATCACCATGCCTGCCTATCCGTGTGGCTCCTTAGAACTCCATGGAACAAGATGTCTATCTCAGATGGATTGCTATGCCCTGTCGCCCTCTCTCTCTCTCTCTTTTTTTTTTTCTTTTTTGGCTGCCCCGTGACATCTGGAGTTCCTGAGTCAGGGATTAGATCCAAGCTGTAGTTGTGACCTGTGCCCCAGCTGCTGCAGTGCCAGATCCTTTGACCCAGTGTGCCGGGCTGGGGATTGAACCTACGTCCTGGCGCTGCAGAGATGCTGTCAATGCTGTTGTGCCATAGTGGGAGCTCCTCCTTGTGTCTTTTTGCCCATGGTTATTTTTTCTTGCTGGGTAATAGTTTATCCACATATGCCCGCCTTTTGCTGGTGGGAAAGTAGAGTATTATTTTTTCCTTATATTGATCCCTTTTTTTGCCCAAGTTGAATAGAGGGTAGAGTCCGCTCCTTTTCTGGGGTTTATCACTAGCACTCTGATGATGTAAGTAATAAAGAGGTAGTAACACCTCCATGAACCCGACAAAGCAAATAATCTTATTTTCTTCCCTAAATTACCTTCTCATCGCCTTCACGTGTTTCAGGGTTAATTTTTCTGCAGACTCATCCGAAAGCACCTGCCTGCTTACTTGTCCCTTATGTACCCAAGCAATGTGAACAAGGGAATAATTGCCGGTTAAAAAAATCTAGTTTCAGAAACAGCTGTCCAGATGTTCATCCTCTGGCAACTTAAAACGCGGGAGCGTGAGGTGCAGGGTCCAGGAAGCTCAGCGTTGTGACGCTCTTATTAGTCTTGTGGGGCCTCAGGGTAATTTGAGGGGACGCCCAGTCTGTACCTTGGCAAAACGGGACAAAAGTGACTTCAAGAAGGAGTGAAACCTCTCTCTCAAGTGGGATGGGCCAGGGCAGCTCCCGGTGCGTTTTGGCACGAACGTTTGTTCGCTCAAGGCCTTTTTTTTTTTTTTTTTTATTTAAGCAAGAAGGCCTTTTTATAGCATTTGTTCCTCTCTCAGCTCCCTCTCCCCCCACTGCCACTGCCTCCAATTTTTCAAAAATTCAGTCCCATGTAACTCAGGCATTGTTACTTGATTGTCTGCTAGGTCTGGAAAAGCTTTATAGAACTATTTTCAGTGAAGGAGTTTTAAAACTGTTATCACTTGTCATCACGTTGTAAGTTGACCATAGACTGTATCTAAGTTCTAAAATAATAAAAAGAGCCACAGTTCCTTTTACTCTTTGTTTTCTTTTTCTTTTTTTGGTCTTTTTAGGGCCACACCCGTGGCCTGTGGAAGTTCCCAGGCTGTGAGGTCAAATCAGAGCTACAGCTTCCGGCCTATACCACAGCCACAGCAATGTGGGATCAGAGCCGAGTCTGCGACCTACACCACAGCTCAGGGCATCGCTGGATCCTTAATCCACTGAGCAAGGTCAGGGATCGAACCCGAAACCTCATGGATACTGTTGGGTTACTTACTGCTGAGTCACAATGGGCACTCCTCTTTTACTGTCTTATAGGACCCTTCTCTTATTACCGCCTTCCGGGACTGCTGTGTTTTCAGATTGAGGATATGAAATAATCCAAAGCGTAATTTGCAAGTTGCATCCTACCCCGCAGTTGCAACAACAATAGCAAACCTGTTAAGAAAAAAGAAACCTGTGTTTTCTTGTAATGACAGTGATTAGAGTTAGTGCACACTGCTTTCTGTTTCAGGGCCACTGACATTGAAGTTGGGGACTTTTTGATCTGATAAAAATCCGTAAGATTGCTAAATCACATGTTAATTCATATTTTGAAGCAGGGCTTGTGAGGTGAATGTGTTTGTGAAACCAGAAAGCAAGTCCCTTCCGTTTTTGCTGTTATTGATCCTATACTGTGGGTTAATTAGTGCTGATAGAGTGACAAAACGTACCATCACCTGTATGCAGCAGAACAAGTTGGAAAAGCTTAAATATGTTGCCGTGATATCAGAAGCGACAGAGCTTTTGGCACAAAGTTCTTTTCACAAAAGAGGAGCAGAACACAAGGGGAGTTGGTTAAAAAAAAAAAAATTCTAGGGCGTTCCTGTCGTGGCTTATAGCAGTAACGAACCCGACTAGGATCCATGAAGACAAGGATTCGATCCCTAGCCTCGCTCAGTGGGTTTAAGGATCTGGCGTTTCTGTGAGCTGTGATGTAGGTCACAGACGAGGCTCAAATCTGGCGTTGCTGTGGCTGTGGTGTAGGCCGGTGGCTACAGCTCCGAATCAACCCCTAGCCTGGGAACCTCCATATGCCGTGGGTGCGACCCTTTAAAAAAAAGAAAATTTCTGTAATTTCCAGTGCCGGATCAGTTCTGGTGAAGCTCTAAGGAATGGAATTTATGTACCAGGGCTGACTCTAGTTCTCTAGCGCTATTATTATCATTCGTAACGACAGCAGTGTTTCCCTGACCCTTCAGTAATGCAGTGTACCGCTGGAACTCTTCCTTGTGTTAAGAGATGGTCACCAGTATGCATCTGAGCATCGCCTTTGCTTAAATGAAATGAGGGGAAACAGCCCCTGCAGCACTGTTGTTCCAGAATTTGTGTTCATGAGGCTACTCCCTGCCGACCTTTGAACCTTGCAGGTGGGGTTGCGTTTGGGTCCTCGTCATTGGTCTCCTCATTCTTTCACTGCCTCCCTGAAGCCCCAAACAGCTGGAGAGCTTCTGCTTCCTGCCTCTCACTCCAGGTGCCCCTCCCCACCGCCGCCCAAACCTTTTCGGACTGAATGAAATACAGCGTTGACTGTGCCTTCGGGAAGAAATGAAGACAAAGCAACTCTAACAACAGCAGCAGAAGGGAACTGGGAGCTGGAGTGGAGGAAAGGGGGCGTGAAGGATTGGGAGCTGGGCATTGAGGGAGGGCGGTAGGTAAGACTCGCCAGCTTCCACTGGCTGTGTGCCACCTGCCATGCGTGGTCCTAAACCCTTAAGATGCCATATTTCATCATTATCAGCCGCGTGTTAGATACGAGGAACCTGCAGCACAAAGGGAAGTGATTTTTCAGTTGCCAAGTAACCTTTTTCAGGGATAAAACCTCAGCAGTTGGACTCTCTAGTTTATACCCTTAGCCATCATATTGGACCGAACAAAGGATGGAGTGAAAATCACGACTGAAGGCGGGCTGGGAGCTTGCAGTTATTCCCCCCACCCCAGCCCCCACCCCTGCATTAGTATTCCATCTTTCGAAGCCCACATACTCTTTTTGTTGGCTGCCGCCTGGCATATGGAGTTCCCAGGCCAGGGATCAGGTCTGAGCTGCACCTGCAGCAATGCTAGATCCTTAACCCACTGTGCTGGGGCGGGAATCCAGCGTGGATCCCAGTGCTCTAGAGTGGCTGATGATATATAGTCACGCTGTAGTGGGAACTCCAAGCCCACATACTCTTGTTCTTTTCATTTTCCCCTTCTCTTCATAATTGGTTGCCATTCCTTTATGTAATCCAAAAGAATTCTTAAAATTACTTGAAGAAATTGAAGGGTATAGCTAGAAGCTGCTTATTCCATGGGACCCTGACAGTTTTAAAAATCAGAGTGCATTTTGCAATACAAATGCACTTATTTCCAGGTTTTTCCACCCATGGGAAAACAGACATCCCTTTCATCTTTTTTTTGGCCATTTCATCCTTCCGGTGGCTGAGACCAACGTGATACTCTCCGCAGTTGCTTTGGGTTCCTTTGGAGGTTTTAACTGGGGTTGAGCCCTTTGCAGTTGGATGGAATTAAACTGTTAGTGTTACTAAGCACTGCCAGAGGTTATCGGGCTCGGAAAAAGGTTCCTACTCCCAACTCTTTACAATGCCTTACATCACAAAGACCTGCTCTCTGAGAAAGAAAACAAATGACAGTTCTAGATAGCCAAGGATGGAACCAGGAGCATGACACATTTCTCAGAAATGTATTTCCTAAGAACTCCACTCTGACCCAAGCCAGAGACCATCCAGAGTCTGGATCCTGCCATCTCAAGAACTCTTCTGCCTCAGATTCTCCAAGGACCGACCTGAATGTCATAAAACCGAAAACCTGTTTATCTTTCCCAAGTTATCAATTCTCACCCCACACACTTAAGTTGATAGCTACGAAGACAGGTCCGGTCTAACTTCTCTTAAAGGTCTGGGTGAAATTTGCTGGAACCTTATGTCTGTTTTCAGTCAACCACGTTGAAAGTGCGAATGTTCCCTTCTTTTCTAGGTGCTCTAGAAATACAGCCAGTGAGAGTGCTGGCCAAGTTAAAAAGAATGAGATTCACTGGACCAAGATGTTTTCCTTGCCAAATTAAGTCCATGGCCTCTCTCAGGCACTGGAAGGCTTGGTTGGGAGTATGGTGGTGTAGTTTTGTCTAACTTCTAGTCTTCTGCTCTTGAACTCAGAAGACACTGCATGGGAGTTTGGCTCCAGAAGATGCCTTCAGATGCCTGGGTGCGTTCGCCAGTGTCGGCACTCACCCCGGGGGAGAAGATCTAGCTCTTAGGTTCTAGGCAGTTGAGTGTAACTATATCCTCCAGGTTTCTTTTCTAGAATAAATGTTAGTGATGTGCTTTGATCCAACCAGATTACTACAAACTTTTGACCTTGATTATTATTATTATTATTACTTTTATTATTATTTGCTTTTCAAGGCTACACCTGCAGCATATGGAAGTTCCCAGGCTAGGGGACAAGTCGAAGCTGTAGCTGCCGGCTTACACCAAAGCCACAGCAGTGCAGGATCCAAGCTGTGTCTGTGACCTGCACCAAGTTCACGGCAACTCCAGATCCCTAGCCTACTGAGCAAGGCCAGGGATCGATACTAGTCGGGTTTACAGCCCACTGAGCCACAACAGGAACTGCTTGACCTTAATTATTGATTTGTATTTTGGTTCACATTTCCACGAAGGTTTTTTTGTTTTGTTTTTAAAAATTTTTTTAGTCATAGATTTTAAACTCCATGAGGTCATGTAACTTGTTTTTCACATAATGTGTTTTTCCTTTATCTGGAAGACTATTTTCTAGGGTGTTTTTTTTTCTCCTTTTTAGGGCCGCACCTGTGGCATATGGAGATTCCCAGGCTAGGGGTCCAATTGGACCTGCAGCTGCCGGCCTACACCACAGCCACAGCAACGTCAGATCCAAACCGCATTTGTGACCTATACCACAGCTCATGGCAACGCCGGATCCTTAACCACTGAGCAAGGCCAGGGATTGAACCCGCAACCTCATGGTTCCTAGTCAGATTGGTTTCCGTTGCGCCACGACGGGAACTCCTCTAGGTATTTTTTAGAGATGATGTGCGTAGGGGTTGAAGCCTCTGAAGTTTCCCTATTTAATGCAGGTCCTGGCCTGGCCACTTGCTAGCTGAGTGGCTTTGGGCAAGTTCCTTCATCGCTCTGAGCCCTATTTTCCTGTTCTGCAAAATGGGGACGCCAAAGGAAAGCAAGAGATTTAAGTGAGATCTTTCACCTAAAGTGCCTGACAGTCAACATTCAATAAATCAGAACTAGTATTACTGTGTTTCTATTCATGTTATTTTATAGCTTTTTCACAGTAAACAAGAGAGTGACACAGAGAGACCAATACAACGATTTTTCTGAATAGAGCAACTAAAATAGTGAAGTAAATCAAAACCTCATTATTCCAAGAATGGTTGCAAAAACCAGATGTTTAGCCTAGAAAAGAAGAAGGAAGTACAGAAACTATGGCAACTGTTTTCCAATATCTCAGGGGAACCCGCCCCTCTATTATAAATTTATTTTAACCATCAGAAAGACAAAAGAAGGTTGGAGAAGCATTACATTTGTTAGTAAAAATGAATCTTTCTATAACTTTTCCCAAAGTATGTATGATTCTGAAATTCTAGGCAACAGGGACTTGTACTCAAAGACTGAGGATAATTAAGACATTTAAATTAGAGTTTGTTCCGTTCATCAGAGGTGGCATTCTCATTTTAGTTACAGAGTGACTTTGTTCCTGGAACCTCAAATTCTTTACGCACATAGCCTCATCCTTTCCTATAACGTGGCGCTATGTTAATCCCATTTTTCCACATTTGATTTACGATCTTCCTGCCCACGGGAGTTCTCGTCGTGGCTCAGAGGAAACGAATCTGACTAGTGTCCATAAGAACGCAGGGTTTGATCCCTGGCCTTGCTCAGTGGGTTAAGGATCCGGTGTTGCCATGAGCTGTGGTGTAGGTCGCAGACGCGGCTCGGATCTGGTGTTGCTGTGCCTGTGGCCGGCAGCTACAGCTCTGATAACACCCCTAGCCTGGGGACCTCCATATGCTGTGTGTGTGGCCCTAAAAAGACAAAAAAAAAAAAAAAAAAAGATCTTGCTGCCCAAGGTATATTCTGTGGACCCGGCAGCCCTGGCACCACCTGGGCGCTCCCTGGGAAATGCAGATTCTCAGGCCCCACCCTAGATCTCCTGAATCAGAGCTTGTATTTTTAACAAGCTCCCTGATGATTCAAGTGCATATTAAAATTTGAAAAGCAGCGTTCAAGACACCAAAATTAACTGTGTTTTGGAGTCCCGTGGCAAGCAGATTTTCTGCCTGGTCTGGGATTCGTGGCTTTTGTTGCTCACGTAAGAGAGACACCTACTTCTCTTTTTCTCACCATGCTTCAGAGCCCCGTCTGCCACCCTGGGGCTTCTGATGGTCCCTGTGTCCCCTGTTTTCTTATTAGGCTTTTAATTAAAAAAAAAAAATTATTTCTGATTTTTTTTTTAGGGCCATGCTTTTGGCATATGGATGTTCCTGAGCTAGCGGTCGAATCAGAGCTGCAGCTGCAGCAACCCTGGATACTTAACCCACTGAGTGAGGTCAGGGATCAAACCCGAATCCTCATGGAGACTGTGTCTGGTTCTTTTGTTTGTTTTTATGGCCACACCTGTGGCATGTGGAGGTTCCCAGACTAGGGGTCGAATTGGAGCTGACGCTGCCGGCCTACACCACAGCCACAGCAATGCCAGATCTGAGTTGCATCTGCGACCTACACCACAGCTCATGCCAATGCAGTATCCTTAACCCACTGAGCGAGGCCAGGGATCGAACCAGTGTCCTTATGGATACTAGTCAGATTGTTTCTGCTGAGCCACGACGGGAACTGTTTCGTTCAGTTCTTAACCCACTGAGCCACAATGGGAACTTCTCGTTAGTGTTTTAGCCGTGCCCCCATGTTCTTTTGTTCTTTAAGATTTTGTCTGTTTAATTTCTTCTTAAGGGCTCTTGAACTTAAGCCTTTTATTTCTTCATTTTAACATGGCATGTCTGGTGGCAATTTTAGAGACAAAACTCACGTGGTACCTATTTAATAATGTTTTATAGAGCACCACTTGTCATTAAAAAAAAAAAAAAGAAAGGATCTTCCTGAGAGGAGGCTGCACGTAAAACATGGAAGGAATTTGTGCGTCATTTGGGAATGGACGGAGAAATATATCTCAGCCTGCTATAAAAGTTCCTTCCTCAGACCGCTTCCATACAACTATGCAATGCAAGCATGGAGAATTCGCAATTTGCTTCACTAGTGAAATGTAAAGGGAAATTTATGGGGTAATAGTGACATTGAGAAGAAGTAGTTCTTTAAGAAAACTGCATTTTTCATAGGTTACTGGAAACATTTCCAGCTTTTAAAATGAACAGATGTCTTTTCCTCTCATGATTAGTAAGCTTTTGGAAATGAGTAGGAACAACTTGGTGGAGTTCCTGACATAAATTTCAAAACATCTCGGACCTGCTTGTTAAGTATGATGTTTTAAAAGCTACTGGCACTTGTAGTTCTGCTACTCGTAAGAATGCATTCAGTATTTCTGTAACTTGCAGCTGTTCTGTAGAAATGAGTATGATCCGAAATTAGTGTTTCTGAATGTACTATACGTTCATGTGTATAGTTTACTTACGTAATTTTCATTCTTTAGGTTACATCTCTCTCCTCTCTTTTTCATTGTAACTGGATTTACTGAGGATAAGAATAAACATTGTCATTTATACCCCTCCAAGAATGATAAATGTAATTGCAGTACTGAAAAATCCTTTCCAGCTGAAGGAACAAACCGTGAAGGCTGTGGTTTAAGTCTTTGTAAATGTGTTTTTCTGCCTTTTAAATCTAAACCATACATTCACATTTGGTTGTGCTTCACAGGTGTCCATTTTTAGAATTTTCTTGACTTTGCCGTCTCCCTGACCCCTGGCAGGCATCTGTCCAGTCCTGGGGGGAAAATTGCACTTTTTTTTTCTTTCTTTCTTGGCCATACTCGCGGTGTATGAAAGTCCCCAGACCAGGGGTTGTATCTGAGCTCAGCTGCCACCTATGCCATCGCAGTGGCAACGCCGAATCCTTATCCACCAAGCCACAGCAGGAACTCCTGTGCTTTCAAATTTGTTTTCACTTTTCATTTTGAGGTTTTAAACCTTACAAGCACGATGCAGTCTTCTCACCAGGCTAACATTTATTGCCCATCTAACATCTAGAAATAGCTTGACTTGGAGGAGCTACAAAGTCACTGGTCGTAAAAATAAAGAGAGGGGAAGGGAGAATGACGGGCAGGGAGAAAGATCGGTGGGTGTGACCACAGAAACGGCACATTTTGCAAACTCAGCATTGTAATTGTTGCCCTTGAAGATTTTAGGAAGGGTCACACACGGGGTCCAAGGCCGTCTGACGCACGTGGTTGGCAGTCCAGGACAGCTCCGGCAAAGGCGGACGAGAACTTCCTTCATTTGTTGTTTCATTTGGCCAACTTTTATTGAACCCCTCCCTAGGCTAAGGAATTGTATTACAGTTGTGCTGTAAGTGTTGGGGGTGGGGATGGGGTCTTGTCATACTTTGTTGTTTAGAGCAGCTTTCCCCAACCTTGGGTCTCCCCAAGCAGAAAGGGCCGTGAGACACAGTGTGTAGACGTGGTTTGTCTCAGCTTCAGCAGAGGAACCATGACTCTCGTGGGCTCTCTGTTTCTTTATTAGGGAAATGAGAAGTTGGCCGTGATCACCCTTAGTAGTGGCTTCTAGCTCAGACCCGAGTGACTGTGTGGTTTGCTGAGGATCAGATGGCTCATAACAGATACTGGCAGAGGCTTATACGTCTAGACCTTTCTCTAACCACCTGGATTGCTTGTGTTGTAAATGTTCTATCAGCAGCATGGACGCTGCTTGCTGAAGGTAAAGCTTCACGTCCGTTGGCCCCGATTCTAGAGAAGAGTGAAGCGTGGTCTTCAGCGCCCTCTTGGTCCTTGGCTCCATTCATGGGCCACACTTTCTTTAGTCACTGGAATGGCAGTTCTTTGAAAGGAAACACTATCCTCAAATATGCCCTAAGCCATCAAAAGGGCCTCATAGGTCGCCCTGCCCATAGAATGTGCTGATTGCAATGCTGATTAAGTGAAAAAATGTTGAAGCTTGACAGATTTTTTGGCATTGATGAATTAAGGTGGGTTAGACAGCTTTTCAGAACACTTCTGATAACCTTGTCATATGTGAAAGACTTTTTCTTTTTTTTGTCTTTTTAGGGCCACAGCCTTGGCATTTGGAGGTTCCCAGACTAGGCGTTGAATCAGAGCCTATGGCCGTCAGCCTAAACCACAGCCACAGCAACACGGGATCCGAGCCGCATCTGCGACCTACACCGCAGCTCACGGCAATGCTGGATCCTTAACCCATGAGCGAGGTCAGGGATCGAACCGGTTTCCTCAGGGATACTAGTCAGATTCATTTCCGCTGAACCACAAAAGGAACTCCCCGAAAGACATTTTAGAAGAAGGATCAGAAGAAAGTAGGGTGCTGGAACATAATTATAGATGCCTGAGAGGAAGTGTTTGACTCAAGCTAAATTTTAGGTTTCCCCTGATTTATGAATGGGCTTCTTAGTAAATGCTTTCTTTGGCAGTTCTGGTTAGTTAGGAATTAGAGAGAAATTGTGGAGGGCATTGCTATTGTTGTTGTTTTATAGCAGACTTTTGGTAAATTTCATTTAATGCCACTGGTTTTATTGATGAAAAGTTGAAACCTATCTACCGTATTGTTAATATCTGTGATAATACAGACTTGAAATTAGAATCTTAGCACAGGTCAGAGAGCTATGAAAGATGGTAAAAATACATAAATCACTTCCATTATCATGCACAATGCGTGAAATTAATCATTTCTCCTCTTCTGCATCTCAATTGCTGAAATTAATCTTAGCATTTCTATTTAAGTTTTAGTATCACTGAGCAAGTTAATAAATGGCGGGGCTATGATTATGAGCGCTATGGGGATATTTAAATATAATTTGATATGAGGAAATTAAAGGAATGTGCAAACTTGAGGCTGTATTGCTCCCTTATGGGTAAATCCAGTCATGTAGCTCGGATGGAATTATAAATGCGGAGCTATTTGATTTTTCCTGACTGACTTATCTTGGAGTAATTTACAATTTACAACATGCTGTGCATGAAAGCATGAAAACCAGAACCATACAGTTTTGCTGTCATGAAGTGTTCTTTATTTACATAGCAAACCCGGAACAGATTAGAGCAGATAACTCCTACAAATCTAAGGTACTGAAAGTGGTAGCAACTTTCTGAGATAAATAAGTTACCTATTAGTCTGATTAAATGTCTCTGCTGGTTACATGATGAATAACACATACCTTTCCTTGTTCACTCTTTTAAGTTTCCTTAGAGATGTATTTACTTTCTGTTCACATGTCGAAAGTCTCAGCGGCATTTTTGCCACCTCTGCCCTTCACAGCTTTTTATTATAAAAAATTCCAGCATAGAGAAATTGAAGGAATAGTGCATTGAACATCCATGTATTTACTGCCTAGATTCCTTAACTGTTGACGTGGTTCTGCATTTGCTGTATCTCTGTGTGTGGGGAGGTGGGGTGGGAGGTATGTGTATCTGTATGTTTTTTCCTGAACCATCTACATCTGTGTCGCATCGGGGTAGGCAAACCTCATGAAGTTTACCCCCAACTTGGTTAAACACCAGTCTTAAAAATGAAGACACTCTCCTACCTAATGACAGTAACATGTCAAAATAGGAAAAGTAACAAGAATTTTCTCATGATCCCTGCTCACCAATCCGTATTCACATCTCCCCAGTTGTCTGCAAAATGTCTTTCATGATTGTTTATTTTTTCCCTAAACGAAGATTCCGTCAGTGTTCATGCATTGCAATGGTGTGGCCATAAGTGCTCTTTTATTTTAGAATCTGGAACAGCTCTCTGACCTTTTTTTTTTCTACGACATTGATTTTTTAAAGAGACCAGGCCGCTTGCCTTGGAGAATGTTCCACACCCAGGATGTGCCTGGTGGATTGTTTCCCTTGGGGCCATTCGCTCTTCTCCTGCCCCTGTATTTCCCACAAACCGGAAGTTGGCCACAAAGTTCGGTGGTTACTATATCTTTACTCTTTTTTGGGATTGGGGGAGGGAGATTAAGAAAAAGTGAACGTTGGAGTTCTCTTGTGGCTCAGTGGATTAAGAGCTTGACTAGCCTCCATGAGGACGCGGGTTGGATCCCTGGCCTCGCTCAGTGGGTTAAGGATCCGGCGTTGCCGTGAGCTGTGGTGTAGGTTGCACATGCGGCTCGGATCCCGCGTTGCTGTGGCTGTGGCGAAGGCCGGCAGCTACAGCTCCTGTTAGACCCCTAGCCTGGGAACCTCCCTATGCTGCAAGTGTGGTCCTAAAAAGATTTAAAAAAAAAAAAGAAAGGAAGAGATGGAGGGAGCGGGGAAGGAAGGAAGAAGTGAATCTTGTCTTTTCAGCGCAAGTGTCCTTAACACTCCTCTTAAATCAAGTGCAGAAAAATAATGGCTTTATTGGAAGGTAAGACATGGAAGTTTCTAGTCTTCAGATACTCCAGGTGAAGTGATAAGTACGCGTGTACCTCAGTGGACGTCCAGTTTTCAGGATAGATGTGTGTCTTCTCTGAACATAATTTTCTGTTGCCTGTGGTGTTTTGTTTTCTGTGAGGGCTCTGCCAGCTAGAGCTCCGGAGACACAGCCACCCTCTTTCACTTTCCCAGGTTAAAGTTCCTTCCTGCATGAACATTCCGATTGGCCCTATGGCCTTAAAATGTCAAGTAAGTCCACCTCTTATTGCGTGCCCTGCAGCTGAGCCTCCACTTTGCTATAAATGGCAAAGTTACTGAATTGCCGTGGCTCCATGCCAAATGCTGGAAATAATTTTAGGATCTAAAAACAACAGCTTTCGTAGGAAAATATTTATTTTACGGGCCGTCGATAAGCACGTAGGCATGCCGTTCGTTTTCATAATGAATTGGTTCCCTTTTTTCATTTGTAAGAAGGAACCTTCGTTACTGTCTAATTTGTTGGAATAGAAATGATTCCAGTAGGATTGTTATGACTTCTTTGTGACTCCCTTCTGGAAAGGCATAATGAAATGGATACTTTAATCAAATCTGAGGAAAGAGAAGTATGACTGTGACTATGTGTAGATAGGAAAGGCAGCTTTCAGCATTCGTTTTTAAATATCATTTTCTCAGCTAGAGCTCCAGGCTAGCCATCAGGTTCCTAAAGGCCATTAAGAAGAGAGTTAGGATTTTGGAGATCTTTGTGTCCCAAACCTAATTAAATTCAAGTTCTTAGACCTAGAAGGAGCCAGAGAAAGCCAGCTGGTCAAGCCCTTTGCCTTTAGGCAAGTACGATATTAATCGCTATTCTCAGGTAAGAATTTGAAAGCAATAAATGGTGTTTTGAAAAAATAAAGGAGCACAGAGGACTGGAGCCTGGGTTGTCTTTTTTTTTTTTTTTCCTGTTTCCTTCCCTAATAGTAGTTTTATTTGTCCATTTAATTCATTAGGTTAATATTAGGTTATTATCAAGGAAAATAACATCAATAGTTTGAGAAATTAGAGACGTTCAGTCATCTGTTTGCATTCATTTGCAACTTAAGTCTCTGTGATGCAGTCCTTCTTGAACTTCGGAATGGAACTGGGTGAAAAACGTCCCTGCTTTTCAAGGCTTCCCTGGCGTCACTTGGTGTTTGAATCAAAAATAGAATCTTGTTTTAAAACCATCAGAATAGGCACAGTTCCCGCCCAGCAGCACTGTCTGTGGCTCAGCCCTTATTTTGAACAGAGCTGCTCAGTGCCGAGGCCCAGCAAAGCTTTCGGCTGATGGGTTTTACGTTTGGTTAGATTTTTAAAGCAGATCATGTCATCAGAGTCTCACATTCTTAGAGAATAGGGGTCTCCTGCCTTTGGATTGCTTGTTTTTGTTAAAAATGGGAATGTTCGTGATTCAGATGGACCCATGGCTGAGAGGCAGCAGTTTCTGGGAGATCGCATCGCCACTTAGCCTCTGAAAATGTAATGCCCATGACCGTGTTTCAGTGATACATGGCGCTGTGTCATTCCATCCTTATAGCTTCTGGATTTGCCTTTTCCAGGTCAGAAGAGGCAGGACGGTGGCAGGGGTGGGGGGGAGAATTAGCATTTACTGCCTGCCCTGTCCCTCCCGAGGCGCTGTGTCCTTTGTATGGACATGAGGGTTCCCTAGGACGGGCACACAGGACTTTGGAGTCATAGTGATCTGGGTAATTTATTTGATCCTCGATGGCTCAGTTTCTTATCCATAAAATGAGATTATAGGAGTTCCCATTGTAGCACAGTGGAAACGAATCCGACTAGTAACCATGAGGTTGCCGGTTCGATCCCTGGCCGCACTCAGTGTGGTTGTGGCATAGCTGCATCTCCAATTTAACCCCATAGCCTGGAAACCTCCATATGCCGTGGGTGCAGCCCTAAAAAGCAAAAAAAAAAAAAAAAAAAAAAAAAAAAGAGATTATATGGCTAAAATACGTTGTGCATTTAGCAGGTCTGTTACAAGCGGTACTTAGCATCACCCCACTTACATTTCTGCCAGTTTTATTATTTTAAACCTCTCATGCGATCACCTCATTCCCAGCCCCTGGTCTTAGAGCTGAAAAACCTTGTATGACCCTGACTGCCGGAGGCTAGCATCTCAGCTCCCCAGTTTGGGGATTTCGCTGGTGGCTCGGCAGATTCAGGATCTGCCCTTGTTGCTGCGGCAGCTCGGGCTGCAACGATGCCGAACATTCAACGCAGCTGAGTTTCTGGCTTCCATAAGTTTGGGTCTTTTCTCCACCTAAAACCCCCTCATCATCTGCTTTCTCACACCATCAGCCACCGCCCCCCCCACCCCTGGTCTCCACCTGCTCAGAAATCCCCTGGTTCCGTCTGAGACTTGCACCCCCAAAGTAGTCTTTCTTGTTTCCCACTGTTTTCCTCTGAATTGCCAACTCCTGTATTTATAGCTCTCTTCAAACCCTAAGCAAGTTTATTTAGAAGTCCAGTCATTAAAAAAAATTAAACAAAGTTCAGGACTTCCATTTATTGAGTATGGAAGTTTATCAGTGTGTTTTCAAACAGTTTCAGAAAGAAGTGAAACAGAAATGTTTGTTTTTCCCAAAGAGTTTATTTTATTTATTTATGTTTTCGTCCTCCTAAAACCTGATTTTAGTTAGACAAATGTTAACTGGAACATGCCATTCTTCAGACATTTCCGGAAATCCCAAGACTTGGTGGCTGACTAGGTCATGCTGCAAAATACAAAGGCAGAAATGAAAAAATCCACATGGAGAGTCGCTGAGTCTGAGGGCTAGGAGATGTCTCCATGACTTTCGTGAACCATCACTGTGATCGGAATAAAGCACAATCTCAGATAAGTGAGGCGAGCTTCTGAATAAATGTGTTCTGCGGGCTGATCCAAATGGCTAGTTCTTCTCGAGGCTGCCTCGTGAACCACTGGGCACACCTGTGCATTTGCACACCTGTGCCCCTTAGTCCCAGTGCCCTGCCAGGAGCACGATCCAGATGGGGACCAACTGGTCAGGTGCCAAGGTGAGCCTGATGCTGCCGCTACATCAAGTCCAGGGGGTTTCCCCTGGCGGATGTGTATTTCACTGCCATCAGCTTCTTCTGCCCTTCTGAAACGTAAACTCATCCTAATCTGATTTTCTCTTTGTTCACTGTGGTAGTTTTGGTTCTGTTGGCTCACTGTAATGATAGAGAAAAAAACACCATATTTTTTTGGTTAGGGATTTTTCTCCTCTGTTATTATGTATATAGACGCATCTTATTTTAGTGCTCTTGATATACTGCACTCTGTAGATACTGCATTTTTTACGAATTGAAGGTTTGTGGCAAACCTGCATCTAGAAGATCTAACAGTGCCGTTTTTCCAACAGGACTCCCTCACTTCATGTCTCTGGGTCACATCTTGGTAATTCTCACAATATTTCAAACTTTTTCGTTATTTTTGTATTTGTTACTATAATCCGTGATCTTTGGTGTTAACTGTTGCAAAAAGATGATGACTCATGAAGGTTCAGATGATGGTTAGCTTTTTTTCTTTTTAAGCAATAAGGTATTTTCAGTTAAGGTTTGTGCATGTTTTATACATAGTGCTCCTGCACACTTAATAGACTACAGAATAGTGTGAACATGACTTTTACATGCACTGGGAAAACAAAAATATTATGTGACTCACTTTATTGTGATATTTGCTTTCTTACGATGCTCTGGAATTGAATCCTCATTATCTCTTCAAGGTATGCCTGTATAAAGCTAATTTTAATTTGATATAGTAAAATGCAAAGATATCATTATGAATTAAGTATTATCACTTCAAATGTTGCTAATCTGGAAAGATAAAGTCATCATTATCATTATTTATCATGGGGTTCCCATCGTGGCTCAGCAGAAATGAATCTGACTAGTACCCATGAGAACGCCGGTTCAATCCCTAGCCTCGCCCAGTAAGGATTTGGCATTGCCGAGCTGGTGTAGGTCACGGACACGGTTTGGATCTGGTGTTGTGGCTGTGGTGTAGGCAGCGGCTACAGCTCAGATTCGACCCCTAACCAGGCAACCATCATGTGCCGCGGGTGTGGCCCTAAAAAAAAGGAAAGACAAAAAAATTATTCATCATTATTATTATCTTTATCAGAAAGAGGCCCACCCACATATGGCAGTTACTCTGTGCTAAGAACAGTTTTTAAATGAAATTTAATATTTTTTTTATTGAAGTGTAGTTGATTTACACTGTTGTCTTAGTTTCAGATATACAACGAAGTGATTCCATTATATATATATATATTTCTTTCTGTTAGAGATTGTTACAAGATATTGAGTACAGTTTCCTGTGATATACAGTAGGTCCTGGCTGGTTATCTATTTTATATACAGAAGGGTATATATGTTAATCCCAAACTCTTAATTTATCTCTCCTTTCCCCTTTCCTCTTTGGTAACCATATGTTTGTTTTCTAGGTCTGGGGTTCTGTTTGTTTTGTATATAAGTTCATTTGTGTCATTTTAAATTTTTTTATTATTTAAATTTTTTTTTTTTTTTTTTGCTTTTTAGGGCTGAACCTACAGTATATGGAAGTTCCCAGGCTAGAGGTTGAATCGGAGCTGCAACTGCTGGCCTATGCCACAGCCACAGCAACTTGGGATCCAAGCAGATTCTGAAACCTTCATGGCAACGCTGGATCCTTATTAACCCACTGAGCGAGGCCAGGGATGGAAGCTGCATCCTCATGGATGCTAGTAGGGTTTGTAACCAGCTGAGACACAATAGGAACTCCCTGTATCATTTTTTAAAATATTCCACTTTTAAGTGATAGGGACAGTTTTTTTTTTTTTTTTTTTTTTTTGCCTTTATGTAGAGCCGTACCTGCGGCATATGGAGGTTCCCAGGCTAGGGGTCTAACAGGAGCTGTAGCCGCTGGCCTGCACCACAGCCACAGCAATGCGGCATCCGAGCCGTGTCTGCAACCTTCACCACAGCTCATGGCAATGCCGGATCCTTAACCCACTGAGCAAGGACAGGGATCGAACCCGCAACCTCGGTTCCTAGTCGGATTCGTTAACCACTGAGCCACAAAGGGAACTCCAATAGGGACAGTTTTAAATGCTTTATATATTTAGTTTATGCATTTAATTCTCACAATAACCCCATGGCTATTAGTATCCTCACCGAAGCACAGAAAGTTTCAGTAACCTAGCCAAGATCACACAGCCAGTAAGTGACAGGGTTGCGATTTAAACCCAGGCAGTCTGACTCCGGGAAACAAGTTCAAGACACTCATTGTCTTTCTCTCTCTTACCTATAGTCTTATTGTTTGGTACTGGATCCCTCCTTCATGTCAGGGGGGGAAAAGTGGAAAGTCCGTATTTAACAGTTAAGCATAGACTATAATACATTTCTGTGCTAATAGGGAATTGTTCAAAAAGTACATTTGCAGATAAGGTTTCTAAGAAAGCCACTATAGGACAGACATGGGACCCTAATTTTCTGACGAATGCTACTTATCCAAAGAAAGATTTAATGAAGAGATTCTTATAAAATAACCAGTGACTTTTTATCTCCCCAAAGAAGTAAAGACGCTTTGATTTAAAGCCACTGTTGTGTTCCCTCCTTGAAGTAGAGAAATTTTAGGGCCATGAGACGTGTACTCGCTGCGCTGGGAGTTTGGTGGAGGGAGAGGTGGCCTCCAGCCGAGTTTTGCAGTAGAATTTATTATTTGAGGTTTCTCGAGTAGACTTCGTAAGTGACTGCTTCACGTAGCTTTGATGATAAAAAAAATCACCGGAGTTCCCGTCGTGGCTCAGTGGTTAATGAATCCGACTAGGAACCATGAGGACGCGGGTTTGATCCCTGGCCTTGCTCAGTGGGTTAACGATCCAGCGTTGCCCTGAGCTGTGGCGTAGACCAGCAGCTACAGCTCCTGTTAGACCCCTAGGGTGCGGCCCTAGATAAGGCAAAAAGAGCAAAAAAAAAGAAAAGAAAAGAAAAGAAAAAAAATCACCAAATTATGTGGTCACAGATTCTGAAAAAGGCACTCACCCCTGCTTTCTAGTTGGTGCCTTGTAGAAATAAAACATGCCTTGGTCTGAAATGTGAAGACTATCATAAAATCAACTAACATGGGTGTCGCTTTGGAAAATCCGATTGCCTGCAGTTTATGTGGCTGTCCAGCCGACAGCTGTAAAGAAAGGCTCATAAACAGATTTTATCGGAGTCCCATTCACACTGCGTTCAGTGCTGCTGCATTAACTTCCGCTAACGTTTCAGCCTCTGGGTTTCCTCCCTACCTTATTCCGAGTTTACAGTCTTTATTTTTATTTTTTTAATTTTTATTTTCAGGGCTGCACCTGAGGCATGTGGAGGTTCCCAGGCTAGGGGTCGAATCAGAGCTACGGCTGCCGGCCTACACCACAGCCACAGCAACGCCAGATCTGAGCCGCGTACCTGACCTACACCACAGCCACAGCAACAGCGGCTCCTTAACGATCCTTAACCCAGCTGAGCGAGGCCAGGGATCGAACTGCGTTCTCATGGATCCTGGTCGGGTTCGTTAACCGCTGAGCCACAATGGGAACTCCTATTTATTTATGTTAAACGTTTTATTGGAGCATAGCTGACTTACAATGTTTTGTTAGATTCAAGGGTACAGTAAACTGAATCAGTTCTCCATAGGCATATATCCATTTCTTTTCAGATTCTTTTCCCATATAGATTGTTACAGAATATTGAGTAGATTTCCCCGGGCTATTCAGTAGGTCCTTGTTCCTTATCTCTTTTATATCTAGTAGTGTGTGTATGTTAATCCCAACCTAATTTGTCCCCCCGCCATTTCCCTTTGGTGACCAGAAAGTTGGTTTTGAAATCTGAATCTGTTTCTGTTTTGAGTAAGTTCTTTCGTATCGTTTCTTATTAGAGTCCACGTATCAGTGATCTCTTGGTATTAGGCTTTCTCTCTCTGATGAGTTCACAGTCTTGATTGAATGACCATTTTCAGGATGATCATTTTCGGATTTGCTCTTACCCCTAGTTCACTGTAGGTTAATTTTATACCATCCCTGATCCTTCCTGGCTGTGTTCTCTCAGCTGCCCGCTCCCCGACTCTGTGAGAACCACATTTGCCCGTGGCAGGCGGGTGGGAACGTGGTGACACTGGGTGACACGTTTTCTTTCTCTGGAGAGCCAGGAGGAGGAATAGGCCTGGTGGCAGAGTTGGGAGAAACCATAGCTTTCCCAGTTGCGCTGCCTGCGAAAGTGCCCCTGTCCTGTCATCTGCTCGCTTCCTCTCCACTCACGCCACAGACCTGCCCTGTGTCTCCATCCCATTTCTGGATTCTGCTCTGGGCTGCGTGTCTGCCTCCGCATGACACACACAGGATGGGTAGGAAGTAACTGGGATCCGCTGTTCAGATGCGTGTCAGCATTTTCACCTCGGAGACGTGATGGTGGTACCCGCACTTCTTGGCTGTCTGAGGTCTGTCACTGACATCTCTTCTGCACCAGCATCTCCAGCTGGCACTGAAGCCGCATGTGCGCCTGGCACTTCCACCTACCTTTTTGTTTTAAATGTAATTGAGATTTCATTTGTTTTTCATGGTGAACTCCGTAGAGGAAGGGGGCTTCCAGCAATGACTAGGCTGAGTTCCCATGTCCTAATTCTGCATTTCTGGAGTGTTTGCACCTGACAGGAATTGACTCAAGGAAACAAAAAGAACAGGAAAGGCCCTAGGCACACACTGGTTGGCCCAGACACAGAATTTTTGCTGGCGACTGGCAAAATCAGTCACGTGAAATCTTAAGGCATGGTTCGACCTTTTTTTCTCTGAATATTTTATGTAGCAGGAAAGGGGACGTTAAAGTTGGGAAAGTAATTAAGAATGACAGCCATCTCTTTACACATAATAAATCATAACTTTAATGCTCAGACTTTTTTAGTGGTAACATCAGAAGGCTTTAGACAACTGTAAAAAAAAAAAGAAAGAAAAAGACTATAAAAACCAACGTAGCTTCTCCATGGTATTTATCAAATTGTTGACTATTAGAAATGCAATGTCGGTTTCTCCTGCCAGACTTTTTATAGGAGACTTTATCTTCTCCTGACCAAGAACTCATGAAATTCCACAGGAGTGGAATAAAGGTGAATTTTGGGGCGGGGGGGGGCTTTACAAAAGTAACCGGTTTTGAGACATTCAAAAAGCAGAAGTTTCTGAAAGCTGTGGTTCCTATTTTAGTCCTGGGCTGGAAGAAGGCGGAGCTGAGAACTGAATAGCAGTGCTGGGGGAGGGGGTCTGAGACGCAATCATAAGCACATCCTGGGTGCTTATTGCTCTCCTTCCAAGCGGGTGTTGGGCTGGTGAAGTCTGAACTTTCCCTGCAGTTCTGAAGAAACACTGTGATCTCAGGCTACCCGCTCCCCCCGACCCCTCCGGGCACCTGCAACCTGTCCTCTGCCCCTGAACATTTTCTGCCTCAAAGAGGCAGTGTGGGAGTTCCCTTCATGTGCTTAACGAATCCGACTAAGAACCATGAGGTTGCAGGTTCGATCCCTGGCCTTGCTCAGTGGGTTAAGGATCCGGCGTTGCCGTGAGCTGTGGTGTAGGTCGCAGACGTGGCTCGGATCCCGCGTTGCTGTGGCTGTGGTGAAGGCCGGCGGCTACAGCTCCTGTTAGACCCCTAGCCTAGGAACCTCCATATGCCGCAGGTGCGGCTCTAGATAAAGGCAAAAAGACAAAAAAAAAAAAAAAAAAAGATGCAGTGTGATTTGGTGCGATCTGATACAGTGCCGATAAATCCACGTCTTTATTTCTCCAGAGAGATAAAAAAAAATCATTTGTTATTTTGCAAGGATCTCGTATCAGTTGCATTATGTCTGTCGTATGTTTCCATTTCCGTGATGGAAAAATGCTTGGTGTGACCATGAATATAAATAGGAGAAAACTGGGCATCTTTTAATCCTGAATTTTATCTTAAGCATATGGGCGGAAAGGAAATATTCTGTAAAACAGAGATATCTTTGTTAGAGTGTGAAAGAATACCAGAGACTTCTAACTTGAAGTTACATTCAGATGAGACTTTAAAGGCATGAATAGACAAAGGGAATGATTTTGAGGAAGTGCCTTCTGGAGATGGTGGGAAATCCCGTTGTGGGTAGACAGGCGGCTGGTGATTGGATCAGAGTCCCTCAGATGTTGTGGTGGCAGATGCTGGTGGTCAGACCGCGTTAGGTCCATAGTGATTGGCGCTTTGCCCAGTGCTTTGCCTGCTGGATTTGGGGGAGTGATGGGTGCATTTCCAGTGCCTCCCACAGATGGTCATTTGTTTGCACTATATGCGGCTCAGAACACCCGAATTTTCAAATGGCCTTTAAAAGGTTTGCATAGATTTCATATTAATTACTCTAAGTCTAGGAAAGTTCCCAAGTTGGCTAATACAGTTAATCCTTGTTATTAGCGGATTCCATATTTGTGAGTCCTCCTACCTGCTAAGATTTATTTCTTGCCCCCAGATTAGTACTTCTGATGCTCTTGGGCTCATTTGCAAACATGTAGATTGGTAAAAAAAGAAAGAAAGAAAAAATTGAGTTGCTGGAGGCAGCACTCTGCCTTCTCGTTTTCAGCTCTCGCAGCATGCATTTCTGAGCTTTCCTTCACTGATTTCACCGTTGAAATGCCCCCAAGCGTAGTGCCGAAGTGCTATCTGTTTCTCTAAGTGCGAGAAGGCTGTGAAGTGCCTTTTGGAGAAAATACATGTATCAGGCAAGCTTTGCTCAGGCGTGTGTTATAGTGCTGAGGGCTGTGGCTACAACGAAAAGGAAGGAATCAGAACTGTCTGTCGTATAAGGTGTATTTAAAGGGAAATGCACGTGAAACAAGATTGCTTGAGCAAAAGGTGCTGACCAGAGGTATTCAGGGACCCTGGTATTTCCTCTTGTAGCCACAGTCCAGTATATGCTACTTCAGCGTTCAAGTGGACTTTCCATAACGGAACAGAACCAGCATATGTAATGAGGATCAGCTTTAGGTAGGAGCTCCTCCCCTCCTACCCCGTAGTTAGATGACAAACCATATGACCCTCCCCAACAGCACCCGAAGTTCTGGGAACCCCTGGGAGGTTCTTGATACCGTTTTATAGTTGGCCTGTCACTGCCAGCGTGGGTCTCTGTTGGTGTGCTGGTCCACAACCGCAGATACGGTGAAAGGCCAGCAGAATGCAAACTCCACCGTATTTGAGGCAGTTTCAAAGTAAGTCAGTGTTCCAGAAACACCACCGCTATTTCTTTATGTGTGAAGCGGCCTCTTGTGCACAGCTCTCGCGGGGTTTCCTCCGGCCTTCTTGCAGCCGGGGTGCCTCAGTTTAGCATACACTCAGAACAAAAATAGACAACACAGGAACTTGCCTGTCTAGGAGAAAGAGATGGTTGCAGATTTTTAGAAGCCTTTGCATCTGAGTGGCTGAAATATTACAGGCTCAAAAAAAAAAAAAATCCAATTTCAGAAAATTCAAAGGAGAAATTTGTCTGCTTTTCTAGACTCCCCCGACTTTTTCTTTTTCTTTTTCTCACCGGACTTTTTCTTTTGTAATTTCACACCCCATCCCCACCCCTGAAAGAAAAAAAAAAAGGGACACAAACAAAACAGCCCTGTTCTGTGTTTTGAGGAAATGGTTTGGGGAGGCTGTTTGGTTAGACAATGAATTAAAGATCCAGCACTTCCTGGATGGGCTTTTTGGAGGGGAAATGTGTGTGGCTGCAAAGAATGGGATTCAGCTTCCACAGGACACTTGAAAAGTTGTTCTTGGGGGTGCTCTGATGGCCTAGCGGGTTGAGGCTCCTGCGTTCTCACCGCTGTGGCTCTGATTGCTGCTGTGCGGCGTAGGTTCAATCCCTGGCCCAGGAATTCTCACGTACTGCCTGTGTGGCAAAAAAGAAAAAAAATACAAAAGAAACAAACAAACAAAAAACCCTCAAGAGAGAACCTGAAATAAACGTTGCAACTGTGATTTAAAAAAAAAAAAGTTGTTCTCTGGGTCAGAGCCATGGGTGACACTGGTGCGTAAAACTCCAGAGCTAAACATTTTTTGTGTGTGTGTGTATTTTAGTTGTGGTAAAATACATATAAAATTTACCACTTTAACAGTTTTTAGGTATATGGTTCAATAGTGTTGGGTATTCACAAGTTGTTGTACAGCAATCTCCAAAACTCTTTTCATCTTGCAAAACGGAAACTCTGTACCCATTAAATACTAACTCTCCCCACCCCTGAGAGCTTAGGCATCACCCTCGACCTTCCATCTCTGTGAATTTGCCTGCTCTAGGGAGTTCACGTAGGTGGAATCATCAAGCATTTGTCTTTTGGTGACTGGCCTATTTCACGTAGCACTGTGTCTGCGAGGTTCATCCAAGTTGTAGCATGTGTCAGAATTTCCTCCCTCTGGGAGTTCCTGTCGTGGCTCAGTGGTTAATGAATCCGACTAGGAACCATGAGGTTGCGGGTTTGATCCCTGGCCTTGCTCAGTGGGTTAAGGATCCGTTGTTGCCGTGAGCTGTGGTGTAGGTCGCAGACGCGACTCGGATCTGGTGTTGCTGTGGCTGTGGTGTAGGCTGGCAGCTGCAGCTACAATGGACACCTAGCCTGGGAACCTCCATATGCTGTGGGTGTGGCCCTAAAAAGCAAAAAAAGCAAAAGCAAAAGAATATATATATATATATATATATATATATATATATATATATATCATTTCTTCTGTTCTAGCTGTGTAGTCTTGAGGAAGTCAATCTCTCCAAAAGGTGTCAGGAAGACGAAATGTGACTGTGTACAACTGACCCTGAGAAATTTGGGGTTCAAATTGAATAGAGCCTGGATTTTGGACGTGCCATGTCTTTGGAGATGATCTGGCTTCACTGTCTGAGAGCCAGAAAAACTTAAGCATCTCCTCCTTTTACTGTCTCGACCGTAGTGTCACGACTACCACTCAGAACACACGTGTCATTTAATCTGGGGTGGGGTGTCCATTCCGGGTTAAGAGAGTGACTTTGGATTAGCCTACCAAGAATCTGAATTACTCCCCCGCGGTTTACTGTGCCTGCACCTCACACAGGCTGCTGCATGTTGAATGTGATGAAAACTGAAGGAGATAAATTTATGCAAAACTCTTAGCACTATGGCTGCACCCAGAACGCACTCATCAACATCATTATTCTTTCTTTCTTTCTTTCGTTCTTTCTTTCGTTCTTTCTTTCTTTCTTTCTTTCTTTCTTTCTTTCTTTCTTTCTTTCTTTCTTTCGGCTTTTAGGGCCAAACTTGCAGCATATGGAGGTTCCCAGGCTACGGGTCGAATCTGAACTGTATCCTGCAGCCTACACCACAGCCACAGCAACGCAGGATCTGAGCCATGTCTGCGACCTACACCACAGCTCACGGCAATGCCGGATTCTTAACCCAGTGAGCGGGGCCAGGGATAGAACCTGCAACCTCATGGTTCCTAGTCAAATTCATTCTGCTGCGCCACAACGGGAACTCCCATTATTATTTCTTCATCAAAGGACATTGCCGTTGATCCCCCAACAGACTTCTCTGGACAGCAGCCTGAAATTCTGCTTGGTCAGAGGGTTGGTTATTAATAGTCATTGCTCAGTACTTTAGAAAAAATAAGTGAATTTAAATAAATTTACTTCTTGCTGAGTAAATGGCGGTGTTTTTTTTTTTGTCTTTTTGCCATATCTAGGGCTGCACCCGTGGCATGTGGAGGTTCCCAGGCTAGGGGTCTAACAGGAGCTGTAGCCGCCGGCCTTCGCCACAGTCACGGCAACACGGGATCCGAGCGTGTCTGCAACCTACACCACAGCTCACGGCAATGCCGGATCCTTAACCCACTGAGCAAGGCCAGGGATCGAACCTGCAACCTCATGGTTGCTAGTTGGATTCGTTAACCACTGAGCCACGACGGGAGCTCCAATGGCAGTGTTTTTATGATAGAATGTCTGCTTTCTGTGGCTCCATCTTTTAAATGATTTATACCCCTTGCACTTTCCATGATCCGGGGGGGAGGAGGAGGCGCCTTCTTTTTCACTATATGCATCAAACAGAGATACAGACAATCTCCAGATTCCTTCTTTTTGGCCTGGCTTTGTATTTTGAGCATGGGTGTGTCTGATCGCTCAGGGAGGAACAAAGCCGTGCTGCTGAGATCTGAGGAGCTAAAGCCGTCCAGTTTCCTCCTCCTGACCCTGACTCAGTTCTTCACTGAAATCTGTCAGCGCCATTCTCTTTCTATCAGCCACCCTCCTGACATAACCCCAAAGGGCTGTTTCCAAGGCTGGGGTCCAAAGGTGTTCTGTGTCTAACAAAAGTAGTTTTTTTTTTTTTCAGGGCTGCACCCACGGCATACGGATGTTCCCAGGCTAGGGGTTGAATCAGAGCTGCAGCCGCTTGCCTACACCACAGCAACACCAGATCCGAGCCGCATCTGCGACCTACAGCACAGCTCAGGGCAACGCCGGATCCTTAACCCACTGAGCGAGGACAGGAATCGAACCTGCATCCTCATGGATACTAGTCGGATCCTTAACCCGCTAAGCCACAACAGAACCTCTTTGATAGTGTCATTTTAATTATTAATTGCCTGCCTTTGTTTTCACATGATGCTGACGGCATGGATTATAAGTGGAGCAGACCAGGTAGAACTTGGGTCTTACTGGTCCTGTTCTGCCTTCAGCCTGTGACTTCCTATGTTTGTTTATCTTTCTCTCTTTCTGTCTTTTTTTTTTCCCAAGACCCAGAAAGATCTGACGGGAATTTGTGAAATTCTTTGAGCTAGATGATCTTAGGGCCCAAGGACTTCTAGGTCATTTATCTCATTACAGATTCTCATCACAGAGTGTCTGACCTTTATTCTCAGGAATCAGACATTGTAGTGACCGTCATCAAATTAGCAAATAGTCCTAGTGCTTCGATGAGAGGAAAGGGGGCCTGAGAGAATGTTCTAGGCCGTGTTGGCTCTTGGTTGAGGGGTAATGAGTGAAAGATCACAGGGATGAGAAGATTGTCGGGCCGGGAACAGGCGATTACATCATGGTGCTGCTTCCTCAAGAAATCAGTCCATTCATTCTTCAGTTAGGAGAGACCCTCTGCTTTCTCAGCCCGGAGTGGCACTGACAAGTGTATGGAAATAGCACCCCCCCGCCCCTTTCCAGATCTTGACTCTTCTGAGTTTAAAGCACTTTCTTTTTGCTCAGGAAAGTTGGATCGACATAAAAAACACTCATGTCTGGAATTCTCTCTCCGAGTCTTTTTTGTAAACAAATAAGCCGAGACCTGGAAGGGCACACCTCAGGTTACAGAGTGTTTTCCTGGGCTGGGCTCCAAAACTTCCTGACTCTTGAACAATAATGGGTTCTTTCCATGCTACTTTATGTATTTATTTTACCGCGGTCTTGTGCCTTTTATCCATTCACATCCACTTGGAAAACATACTTGGGTCCTGCAGGAGCAGAGGTGCAAAAATTTGTGGACGATTTTCTGATGCTCCATAGGCTCTATGTGTTGAGGAAGAGGGAAAACCTCCCGGTCCCCGTCCCAGTCCTGTCCCCGTGGTGTACCCCCCGACACCCGGCTTCTCTCCTCCCTTCCCCCTCCTTTCTGCTTTCCCCTCTCTCTCTCCCCCCTGCTTCCTCCTTCCCTGCCTTTTTTTCTTTTTTTTTTTTAATAATCATGAGGATATTTTTTTCTCAGCACGTGCCTGTAAATATTTTTGTTGGGAATTATTATTATTATTATTTTGCCTTTTTGTCTTTTTTTAGGGCTTCACCTGCAGCCTATGGAAGTTCCCAGGCTAGGGGTTGAATTGAAGCTGTGGCCGCCGGCCTACACCACAGCCACAGCCATGCCAGATCCGAGCCTCGTCTGCAACCTGCACCGCAGCTCACGGCAACGCTGGATCCTTAACCCACTGAGCGAGGCCAGGGATCGAATCCGAGTCCTCATGGATACTAGTAGGGTTTGTTACCCCTGAACCCCGACGGGAACTCCCGGTTCCTAAGTTTTAAATTGTGTGCCCTTCTGAGCAGCGTGACGAAATCTTTCATCATCCATCTCTGTCCTGCCTGGGGTTCCTAGCCGTCAGTGTTGTCATGGCTCCTTGATCCGGGATAACCTGAAGCAGGCATCCTCTGGTTCTGAGGACAGAGGCAGGGTCAGTCATAGCCAAGCTCTGCTTCACGGTGCCCACGTCTCTAACCTCACTTTGTTTCATTATGTAGGCATTTTACCATCTCGTGTCATCACAAGTAGGGTGGGTACAGTACAGTAAAATGTTTTAGAAAGAGAGCGACCACATTCACGTGACTTTTATTAGAGTATATTGTTATAATTGTTTTATTGTATTGTTATTGTTGTTATTCTTTTACTGCGCCTTGTTTATAAATGAAACCTCATCATAGGCATGTGTATATAGGAAAAAGCAGTGTATCTAGGGTTGGGGGCTACTAAAACTCCAATGGGAGTTCCCGTCATGGCTCAGTGGCGATGAACCCGTCTAGGATCCGTGAGGATGCAGGTTCGATCCCTGGCCTTGCTCAGTGGGTTAAGGATCTGGTGTTGCCGTGAGCTATGGCTCTGATTCGACCCCTAGCCTGGGAACTTCTATATGCTGCAGGGAACGGCCCTAAAAAGCAAACCCCCCCAACCGGAAAAAAAACGAAAAACCTCCTGCACATCAGGCTCCTTAATGCATAGATCTGAACTTAAAAGTTTTTGATGTTCTTTCTCATTGTCAGTGTCACCTTTTGCTGCCTTATAATCGCACTTTGTACGTCTCACTTCTCTACATTTATCTCTTTGGTGAACCAGAAAACCCCAAAACTCTTGGAAATGTGTGTCTTTTCATAGAGATTTGTCTGGAAGAGTCAGTACCTTTTTTGTGAGTAGTGGGGTTTGGGGTGGATTTTTATTTTTATGTTTTCTATAAACTTGGGTTTTTTTGAAAAACAAAACCTGGATAGCTTTATAATTAGAAACAAGGCTATTTTATTTGGATACACAGTGTGCATAGTGATAAATAGATACTGAGTGAGGATTTTTCTTGTCCTGGGACCCATGATTCATTTTCTTTCTCTTCCTTGGAGAGGTTTTGTAGTGAAATTCTACGTGTGACGCTAAGCCTGAGTGCTCCCGCTACGGTGATGTCATTGTCTGAAGAGCTGCCTCTGACCGCCTCTGTCAGCTCAGACTGCAAGCATCGTTTTTGGACTTCTTGTATGGTATTTACCGCCTTTCGGTTTTTTCCTGTGTACACTTATCTTTCCTCTGCTAAGCATGGTCCTCGCTTGTGTTTTCTCCTGAGTGTAGGGCAGAGCCGTATGCTCGGTAGGTGTCCGGAAGTAAATATTTGTCGAATGACATCTATAGTGGCTTGTCATTTGCCATTGTTGCTTATCTGCTGGATGTCAGATTTGTCTTGATAATGGAGGCCATTTGCTTAGTGACTCCTGGAGAGTAAGAAACGACTTTATGTAGTGCCTGTTAATCTGTCTATAATATGTAAAATGTTATAAAACATTACTTTAGACAGGACTGACTCAGCATTTCTGGGTCTCTTGGGGGTAATCTTGTTTTTAGGGGTGGAGTAACTGAGTCAGAGGAAAGGAGTGACCAAGGTCATAGAGTGAAAAATAGTGAATCAAAAAGATTGCAACCTAATCTTATCTGTTGGTAGGCAGAAATTATATATTTTATTTGAATGTACCTCCCCAGACCCAGAGCCTTTAGGAATGACACTGAAATATAATTCCTTAGTGAGGTAGGTCACATAAGGACCACTCCCAACCCCAGTGGATGTTGAGGTCCTGATCTTGGAACTAGTGAATATATTACCTTACGTGGCAAAAAAGGACTTTGCAGATGTTAACGATCCTGAAGGAGAGAGATCGTCTTGGATTTTCCCAGTGAGCCCAGCATCAGATCAAAGTAGATGTGATGACAGAACAGAGGCAGAGGCTGGAGTGATGCAGGGCTGAAAACAGCCTCTGGAAGCTGGAAAAGGCACAGAATGAGCCTGCCGAAGGAACCCAGCTCTGCCAACTCCTTCCCTTTGGACCTATAAGATCCATTTCTGACTTCTGACCTCTAGAACTGTGAGTTGATAACATTTATGTTGTTTTCAGACACTGAAGTTTGTGGTCATTTGTTATAGCAGCGGTAGGAAACTAATACAGTCTGCATTGGAAACTTATACACTTTCTTAATTCCTATTGGGCAGTGAGTGCCCGGGAAACTTGGGCTTAATGAAAAGAAGGGCTAAGCTGGGAAACTGATTTCTGCATCATCTCAAATGATCAGAACAAGACCTCTCGCATTCCCCACCCCTCCACACACTCTGCACCAACACACACACACACACACACACACCCTACACTTTAAAGGGAATAGTTGAGAGAAAGAATGCATGCGTGTTTCAGTTGGTTTTAACCAGCTGAGTGCCACCAGTGTGCTCCTGCTGCCCAGATTCTGAAAGATGCTCGGGTGAAAGAAGATACAGCCATTGCCTTTCCGGCGTTGAGACCCAAACATTTCGTTTACATTGTCAGCATTAGACCTTTTCTGTCAGAAATAGCCAACCCTCCGCTTTTTAGAAATTTCTGCTCTCCGTGCAACCGTGTAAAAAGCTGCTTGGCATGTGAAAGACTTTTATTGATACCATTTAAAGCATCTTATGGGAGTTCCCGTCATGGCACAGTGGAAACAAATCCGACTAGGAGTCAAGAGGTCGTGGGTTTGATCCTGGCCTTGCTCACTGGGTCAACGATCTGGCATTGCCGTGAGCTGTGGTGTAGGTCGCAGACGCGGCTCGGATCCCCCGTTGCTGTGGCTGTGACGAAGGCCGGCAGCTACAGCTCCTGTTAGACCCCTAGCCTGGGAACCTCCGTAAGCCACAGGTGTGGCCCTAAAAAGACAAAAAAAAAAAAAGCCAAAGGCTGGCAGTGGCCGGTGGATGACTGTGACCCCATGGGGCAGTCGAAGAAGTCAGGGGTTTGTGAAGGGTCTCAGGTCATGAATGCCTTTCCAAATTTGCCTGAACCCAGGGACCAGTGGACATTTAGTTCTTGATCTGAGTGCAGGTTTGTTGTTTCTTCTTTCTTTCTTTCTTTCTTTCTTTCTTTCTTTCTTTCTTTCTTTCTTTCTTTCTTTCTCTTTCACAGTTATTAAAGGTTGGTTTAATATCAGCAGTCTTCCATTTCCCTCAATGTTTATTTTTTTTTCATTTTTTAAAGTTTCATTGAGGGATAGTTGGCTGACAAGGTTGTGATAACTTCTGCTGAACACCAGCATGGTTCAGTTACCCATATACGCATAGCCATTCTTTTTCAGATTCTTTTCCCATACAGGTTATCACAGAATATTGGGTAGAGGGAGTTCCCATTGTGGCTCAGTGGGTTACGAACCTGGCTGGTATCCATGAGGATGTGGGTTGGGGCCTTGGCCTCGCTCACTGGGTTAAGGATCCAGCGTTGTGTGGTGTAGACTGCAGGTGCAGCTTGGATTCTGTGTTTCTGTGGCTGTGGTGTAGGCCTGCAGCTGTAGCTCCGATTTGACCCCTAGCCTGGGAACTTCCATATGCCGCGCGTGCGGCCCCAAATAGCAAAAAAAAAAATGGGTACAGTTCCCTGGGCTCTTCAGCCGGTCCCCACTGGCCAGTCATTCTGTGTACCTCCGCGTGCGCGTGCCAGTCCCGAACCCCTGGTCCGTTCCTTCCCCCAGCCTGTCCCCTTCGGTAGCCCTAAGTTTGTTGCCAAAGTCGATGGTGTTTTTGTCCTGCAAATATTTGGTTAACATCAGTTCACAGCAGTGCAGAAGAAAAGTGTGGCGTCTTCCGTGTCTTTTCTAGATGTGGTGCAAACTCAGAGAAGGAAGATGGTCATTTCATCAGTAGCGCTGATTTGCTTTGGAATTAAAGAAGGACTCTGACACTCTGTCCATCACTGATCCTATTTTCCATGGACAGAGCCTTGTGCCATTGGGGACAATCTTGACTTTTATTTCCACCAAATGTGAGGAAAAGACCATAAGACATCACTGGAGTAATTTCTGGGAAAAAAAGAAGTATATGTTTAGTGGAGTCTTGTCTTAATATGGATTTGATGAACATGCTTTTAGGAACCATACTTCCTCAGGAAAGCAAACCAGTTCTCGTCCTGAGTATGCAGAGCAGAGGGTTTTTAATGTAACCCGTACCCCTCCCCCTCCCTCTTTTCTTCTTTTCTTTTTATATGATTAGAAAGCAAAGTTGAATTCCAGGTGGGTACTGTTAACGTTTACTGACGTTTGTCAGTCAGTTGTCAAAAGAGTTAATAGTGTGACCTTTTCCCTTTGGATTGATTTTTATACAGTATTTTTATACTGGGTTTTTGAAGGTAGACGAGTTTTCCGTGTAATTGAGAATCAACTAAGTTACACTCTAGCGATTTAAATTCTCCTAGAAACTGCGATACGCTGTGCATCCCTCTTTTAAGGAGAATGGACAGAATGCAGTGTCATTCTCTTTTGGGAACTTGCTTTTCCTCCCTCTTGCTCATCCCATGAAGAGAAAGTGCACAGCACGTCCCTGTGTGATGCGAGCTGTATAACCTGCTTGAGTGAACCGGTAGAGGCGACCTCTTCCCTGCGGTTCCTTAGCATCCACCGAGCCTCACTGACTTCAGGTTAGTTGTTCGTGACCTTTAACTTGGCACCGTAATTTAAGATGGGCCGATCATTTCCACATAGAGAAGGTGTTGAGCATGACCTTGTCTGCCAAGGTCCGCAGCCTTATTGGCTCCTCATTTGGGCGTGAGCATAAGGCATGAAGGCTATGTGCCTTTCCCTGTTTCGATGTGGTTCTGGGCTGGAGGTCCAGGGCTGTTGCCTTAAACAAAACATCGACACTCTTCATCCTTAGAGGGGGATGGTTTTGCTGACAAGACCATTTTTTTCCTCATGTTTTCATACCACTTGTGTCCCCTCTTTAATCAGTTTTAAGATTAAAGTCCGCATTTTGGAGTTCCTGTCGTGGCTCAGTGGTTAACAAATCCAACTAAGAACGATGAGGTTGCGGGTTCGATCCCTGGCCTTGCTCAGTGGGTTAAAGATCCAGCGTTGCCGTGAGCTGTGGTGTAGGTTGCAGACACCGCTCGGATCCCGCGTTGCTGTGGCTGTGTTGTAGGCCGGCAGCCACAGCTCCTGTTAGACCCCTAGCCTGGGAACCTCCATATGCCGTGGGGGGCGGCCTTAGATAAGGCAAAAAGACAATAAATTAAAATAAAATAAAATAAAACCCGCATTTTGCCTATAACCAAGACATGGAAGCAACCTTCCATGACATGAGAGATGAATGGATGAAGAAGATGTGGCATATATGTACAATGGGATATTACTCAACCATAAAAAAATGAAATAATGCCATTTGCGGCAACATGGATGGACCCAGAGGTTATCATACTAAGTGAAGTAAGCCAGACAGAGAAAGACGAATATCATAGGATTTCACTTATATGTGGAATCAAAAAAAAAAAGATACAAAGGAACTTATTTACAAAACAAATAGATTCACAGACATAGAAAACAAACTTCTGGTTGCCAAAGAGGATATTGAGGGACGGGGGGATAGATAAATTAAAGATTTTCAGATTAACAAATATACACTGCTGTGTATAAACTGGGTAAACAACAAGGAGCTACTTCATAGCACAGAGAACCATAGTCAGTGTCTTGTATTAACCTATAATGGAAGAGAACCCGAAAAAGAATATGTATATATGTGTCTGTAACTAAATCACTTTGCTGTGATTCACACTTCTAACACCACCTTGTAAATTAACTATACTTCAGTTAAAAAAAAAACAAATGAACCAAAAACCCTGCATTTTGAGGAAGCCAGCGACAACAGTGCAAGGTGAAAATCATATACTTTTGTTTTTCTTTGAGAAAAGAACATCATTTTTATTCAGAGATTATATGACTGTACCCTGAAAAAAAAAATCAGATACTGTATAAATCAGCTCGCAATTTGTGTTGAGTATTGTTACTGCACTCCAGATCAACATACTAAAAAAAAAAGCTATCGCTCTTTATTTTTTTAATTAAAGTTTAGTTGATTTACAGTGTTGTGCCAATTGCTGCTGTACAGCAAAGCGACCCAGTCATGGTCTAATCCCAAGAGACTGGATAGAGTTCCCTGTGCTGTACAGTAGGGCGTCATTGCCTGTCCATTCTAAATGCAATAGTTTGCATCTGCTAATCCCCTGTAAACACACTCAGCTGCTGATCTTTTTTTTTTTTCTCTTTATTCGATGGTGAAGCCTTATTTAAGGAAGGTCTCATAGAGAGTTTTAGAATTTCAGAATGAAAAGAGGTCTTAGATGAACTCACCAAATAGCCAATTAAGTCATTCAAACAGAAAGACTTAGGGAACACCTACTGGGTGGAGGCTTCTATGCTGGGAACTGTGATTACACGGTGAACAAAGTGGCCCTGGTCCCCGTCCCACGGGGCTCATACTCTACGGGGTGATGGATAGTATTCAAATAATTGGAAAAAAAAATCTCTAATCATAAACTGAAACAAACTATGGCAAGTCCCCCATAGGAGAGATGAGGGAGCTCTGAGAGGATGTCAGGCGAGGGGACCACATCAAGTCTGGGGGGAAGGAGGTGAGGGGTGTTTGAACAGATCTGGAAGATGAGCAGGAATCAATCCGAGGAGCAACCGTCTTGAAGTCCTAAACACTCATCTCTCTTTTTTTTTTTTTTTTTTTTTTTTGCTTTTTAGGGCCATCCCTGTGGCATATGGAAGTTCCCAGGCTGGGGGTCGAATTGGATCTCCACCTGCTGGTCTACACCACAGCCGCAGCAATGCCAGAACCTTAACCCACTGAGCGAGGCCAGAGATCGAACCCGCATCCTCATTGATACCAGTCGGGTTCATTAGCGCTGAGTCACAGTGGGAACTCCTCAGCCCGCATCCTTAAAGAAAGCTGGCAAGTGAGGAAAGGAGAAGAGGTGGCGTGTTGTGAGTCGTGGTTATCAAGATGTCCAGGAGCCCGTTGGACGTGCCCGTTTCGTTTCTCTCCTCCTTTTCACGGCTGCCGGTTAGACCTTTGTACTGTTCACTGGCTCCACCGTCCACAGAAAACCAAAAAGAAAGCAGAGGCAGTGGAATGCTCACGTCTTAGGCTTTGCTTTAAATCCTGGTGGGGATTCATTTGGGAGAGAGTTTGAAATGGCAGTCCAAAGTGATCTCTCCCTGTACACCTTAATCATTTATTGGAATCTGGTTTTTAACACTTTGTTGTATCCAGTTCTGTATTTTTCGGACCCTTGTTTTATGTTCAAAGGCAAATTTCCTAGGGTGGTAACGGGTACATTCTGCCTCTGCCTTCGGTGCTCTTTAGGTACGTGGTGTAAGATCTGAGGGCTGGAATATGATTGGCTAGAGCCACAGTTGCTCAACTCTGGCTGTTCCTTAGAATTGCTCTGGGAGCTTTAAATACAGATGCTTGAAATACAGATGCAATTACATTCTGATTTAATGGGTCTGGTGCAGGTCCTGGGTGAAGCCCTTTTGAAACGGGTTCTTTGTAACTTGTAGCCAAAAGCATTTGAATTAGACGCAGCAAAAGTAAGGTGACTAGAGAATTGATCATTTGACTCTGATATGTTCCTCAGCATCTTCTGAATTCCTGCCTCCCACTCTCAGACTTTTGAAGTGGTTTGATCCAAACACAATTTTTTTCACAGCATCAAAAACATGAGTAGGTTGTTTTGCTTCATCAACGTGTTCTTAGCTAAACCAAGTGGTATGTGTTTTAATCTCTTGACACTGGCTTCATTAATTATGCCTTTTGAGGTGAGGTAGTGTGATGGTTGTTGATCACTGAATTTTGGGAGGCTTTGTCTGGTTCCAGAGAGATGAAATTGATAAAGCCTAGAAGGAAGAATATGAAAGAGTATAAAGATGATCTGCGAACTGAATCCTAAAACTGAAGTTGGAAACATCTGCCAAACAAGTCCATATAAGGAGAAAATGAAAAAAGAAATATTGAATTCATAAAAGGCTAAATAACAAATATATTCTTGGAAGGAAAGGTGTGTACAATGAAGAAGACATTTAAAAAAGAAAATCTGAATACAGTCTGACCTCTGGTTGTAGATACTATGTCACAATTACATCTAGAATTTTACCCTGAATCATTTTTTCAGGTTGACAGTTGGTTCATTTTTCCTCTGAAAATAAATCATCAGTCGATTCTCTTTATTTCAGCTCTCTTATATTTTATTGTGTTAAGTCTCTCTGCCAAACTCGGATGAAGGGCACTGGGACGTAACAGTGACGTAAAAAGCACTTCCTCTAGTGTCTGTCAATGTGACGTCAGAACATTTTGCCCTAGGAATCGAGAACAGCAGTTCAGAAAATCCTGTTGGAGTTGAATGATAATCTAAGAAACCATTTCAGAATTACGGTCTGACACATTTGGGCATCTGAGACACTGACCTCATTCCAGGGCCTCACCTCCTTATGAATTTGTGAGGGTGCTGTTGTTTTTAGCGCGATGACAGGTTTCCTGTCCACATTGCTGAATTCCTTGCAATGAACCTGAGTTATGGCTACCGCCGACTGGGTGCTTATTGTCTCTTTTTCTTTTTTCTTTTCTTTTCTTTTTTTTTTTGGCTTGGCTCCATTTTGTTTCCTCCTATTATTTAATTTTTTTTTTTTTATGATTCCTAAAAATGTTTCTTCCACGACGAAGTGGCCTGAGATACAACTATGGCAATTTTTTTTGTTTTTTTTTTTAAATCCAGCTTTTAACTTCTATTCCCTCACCCAGACCTCACCCGGCCTTCATTCTGATTGTTTCCCAAGAACAAAAGGGACCTTAAGTGCAAGAGTTTCAGGAAGGCTTTGTCCCCAAGCTGGAATATTTGCAATTGTATTTTCTTTGAGTGTTTCTGACATGTATAAACAGGACCCATTACGGTATTATTCTGTGCGGATTGTCTCAAAAACTGAATTATTATTAAGAGTTTGATGGGAAAATTTCCCGGGAAGCCTTACGCCTTGAGTGCGGGCGAGGAGAACCCAGCAGATGAAGCACAGCAGATTCTGGACCCGTCCGTTTCTTTCCCTTGTTTGCATCGCTGTGAGGCTACCCCCGTCCTTCCAGTTTGTAAACAATCTGAGTACCCTCCTCCTATATTCCTCCTGGGGTAATTAGACTTCGTTTCTTGGAAATGTAAACATGAGACCTCGAATTAAGTTGCGGTAATGCAGTTGGCAGAGGAATTGTGTGCTGGGAAAAGAAAAATATCCTGGAGTGAGTTGCAGTCTTGCAGATAAGGAAACTGGCTTTCTTTAGCCGGTTGGAACAGGACGAGACCTTCTGCCCTGATGTCAGGACTCGCTCTTCCCAGATGAGTCTGCCTGGGCACGAAACCAACTTCCAAATAAAACGTGAAGATCGGTGGCACAAAATGGAACCAGAGCCCTGTAAACGAAGTTTTTATGCTGCAGCTCCATAACAATAACTTATTTGCTGTCAAAGGAAGCTTGGCACAGAACTGCTGTCTGAGATAGCTTTGCCTCTGCCTATAAGATGACAGTGTCCTTCACCCCTGTCCTTGGTTGTAAGCCTGACCCGTAAGGAAATCACAGGGTGGATGGGATGCGAGGGCCTGGTGGCGAGGCGGGGAGAGCGGCTGCTGTTTATCTGTTATTTAGTGAGTTTCTCAAAATGAAAGTTAAGTGTAATTTCTTAAAGTTCCCAGGGAACTTTAGTAACTGTATTGAAAAACAGAAGTGAACTGTCCTTTGCTTTTTTAAAAAAATGCCCTGGAATAAATCTCTTTTTCTGTTTTGTGGGTAAGTGATCTGAATTCTTTTTTTTAGTACCTGTTTTTCAGAGGTAGCATAACCCCATGTTGAAAAAGCGTCAGACCGACTGGCAGGTGACTAACCTTCCGGGCAGGCCTCTGGCTGACGGCAGGTGTGATTTTGGTGGCGTGGGCTCTGGGCGGGGAGAATCAGGGAGTCGGGCTTTTGTTCCAGGCGGAGCAGTGAGGTGAAATGAGACACAACTTTGAACCTGGGCCAGGAGAACTTGGTTCTCATCCCGGGGCCAGCGACTTACTAGCTGTGTGGGCGAGTCACCTCATTTGTCTGAACCTCCCTTTTTCCTTTCGTGAAATCAGGATGTCGGCTCGTCTGTGTGGTCCCCTCCACCACTGTGCGTTTGTGACTTGGAGCCCACACACTGGAAGCAGGGGCTCCCAGCTCACCAAAGGTCAGCTGAGCTGTCCATCCGTAGGGGCTGCTCAGGCAGGCCGAGCGAGGCTGCCGTGTGACCTGGCAGGGCCAGTCTGGACCCCAAGTCCCCCACAGTCTCCTAATCTTGGATGCTCTTGGTCCTTGCCTAACCCTTCTCTTTAGAAGACAGATATCCAGGCTTCTTTCTGTTGCAGTTAAGTGGCCTGTCTTTGACTTATTTACTCAGATTCTCCTTAGAGAATGATCACTGTTTAAAAAGTGTTTGAGGGAGTTCCCCTCATAGCTCAGTGGAAGTGAAACTGAGTAGCATCCATGAGGACGCAGGTTCGATCCCTGGCCTCGCTCAGTGGGTTAAGGATCCAGCATTGCCCTGAGCTGTGATGTAGGTCACAGATGCAGCTCGGATCCTGAGTTTCTGTGGCTGTGGTAGGCAGGCAACTGTAGCCCTGATTCAACTCCTAGCCTGGGAACCTCTTTAAAAAAAAAAAAAGTTTTTGAGGAAAAAATAACAGCTCTCTCCTCCAAGACAGGCCCCAGAGCTTTTTTTCATACTGATAGAATGTCATTTCCTCATTTCATATTTTTCACTTATTCAGTTTTTTGATTAAAAAAATTTTTAATGGAGGTCCAGTTGATTTACAATGTTATGTCAGTTTCAAGTGTACAGCAAAGCGATTCAGTTCTATATACTATATGTGTTTATATCTGTATAATGCCCTAGAGAGGCAGCCTCTAGAGTGACTGGGGCCCAGGCTCGGCCCCCATGCCTTGTGCGATCATTTCTGAAATTTTGCTGTAGCAGTGATGCTGTTCTCAGGATTTCCAAGAGTTCTCTCTGTTCCATTTTTTTTTTCATTCAGAATGAAACGAAATTTTTTTTTTTAGTTTTGAAATAAAATATATATATTCTTTTCTAGATTCTTTTCCCTGATAGGTTATTGTAGGATATTGCGTAGAGTTCCCTGTGCCATACAGGAGGACCTTGTTGATTATTTTATATATAGTGGTCTGTATCTGTTAATCCCAAGTTCCTCATTTATCCCTTTTTCCCCTTTGGTAACCCTAAGTTTGTTGTCCGCAGTGCTCTTTCTGCTTTGTAAATAAGTTCATTTGTATCGTATTTTATAGATTCCACCTATAAGTGATATCAGATGATATTCATTCAATAATAAATTTTTTTCTTCTTCTTTTTTTTGGTCTTTTTTGTCTTTTTAGGGCCGCACCCGCGGCATATGGAGATTCCCAGGCTAGGGGTCTAACAGGAGTTGTAGCCGCCGGCCTTCGCCACAGCCACAGCAACGCGGGATCCGAGCCGCGTCTGCAACCTACACTGCAGCTCACGGCAACGCCGGATCCTTAACCCACTGAGCGAGGCCAGGGATCGAACCCGCAACCTCATGGTTCCTAGTCGATTCGTTTCCACTGCGCCAAGATGGGAACTCCCATTCAGTAATATTTTTGAGTCTGCTGAGTGGCAAGTATTACTAACAGCTGGACACAAAGATAAATCAGACACAGTCTGTCTCTTTCAGAAGCTTTGTACTCTGCTGGCGGCACCCTCAGTGTGTTGCATAGTCTGTGGATGGGTGTTCCTCTAGGTAAAATGATAGCTACTTCAAATTGTAGCAAAGCCTGGTGTGTAGGAAAATTATCCTTTTGTGTCGGTTGCACTGAATTTTGCTTTGATATTTTTTGCTTAGCTCACAGTAAAAAAGAAAAGTTGCTGTCCAAAATTGTGGGTACAGAGCCGTCTTCTGCACTTAGGGTAGAGAGGATGGATGCCGAGGCCGTGGGACGTGACATTATACCACCGCGGCCCTTGGGAAGCCCTCTGTGGGCACTTCTTAAAAAGCTAAGTGTAGGAGTTCCCGTTGTGGCGCAGCGGAAGCAAATCTGACTAGTGTCCGTGAGGACGTAAGTTCAATCCCTGGCCTGGCTCAGTGGGTTAAGGGTCCAGCGTTCCTTTGAGCTGTGGGGTAGGTCGAAGGCTTGGCTCGGATCCCGTGCTGCTGTGGCTGTGGTATAGGCTGGCAGCTGTAGCTCCGATTCGACCCCTAGCCTGGGAACTTCCGTATGCCATAGGTGTGGCCCTAAAAAAAAAAAAACAACAACAAAAAATGAAGTTGGGTTTGCAGCAGTGACCACGTATTTCCCGGGAAAACATTAAGGAGCGAATCATTCAGCAAAACAGGCTCAAAGTGAGCACCCCGGCTTATAGGACAGAGGCAAGGAGATGGGGATATTATAGAAAGAGAAGATACTTCAGTGTAGAAACCATCGTTGGGGTAGTTTTATTCTTAAAAAGAGATCACATACAATGCTTGGTGTTTTAAGTCAGAAGAAAGGAAAGTGAACATTTGGCTGAAGAGGCTGTTGGATTGGCATGAATTTTACTACTATTTTTCCTTTGGAAGATGGAGCAAATTGTGAGCCTTGTGGATTTCGTGTGTTGCGAATTTTAGCTAAAATAGATCCTTATGTTGAAACATTTCCTAAATTCTATACCCACACACTCAGTCCTGGAATTCCTGCCAGTAAAACATTTTCTAAAATGCCAGAATTGCATTCTAGTTTTTTTAATATTGGATGAAATATACTTTCAAGAGAAAGAATACATTTAATTTTCCTTTTGGTTCAGTAATAATTTAAATTATGAATGGAGATCATGTAATTCTGGTGTTTGTGTTGGGTTGTTAAAACACTTGGACTCAATTCATTTACGTTTTTAAGTTTGGGGAGTTCCCGTTGTGGCACAGCGGAAAGAATCCGACTGGTATCCAGGAGGATTCGGGTTTGATCTCTGGCCTCATTCAGTGAGTTAAGGATCTGGCGTTCCTGTGAGCTGTAGTGTAGGTTGCAGATGTGGCTTGGATCCCGCATTGCTGTGGCTGTGATGTAGGCCAGCAGCTGCAGTTCCGATTGGACCCCTCGCCTGGGAACCTCCATATGCCGCAGGTGGGGCCCTAAAAAAAAAAAAAGTGACAGATAGGAAGAGGTATAAACTCCTTATCAGATCTATCCCCAGCCACCCAGTTTACCTCCTTCTAGGCAATGTCACCAGTTTCTTACATAGTCTTCTGTATGTAATAACAGATACAAGAGTATTATTTTCTTCCTGTTTTTACTCCACGGTGACATACTGTGTTCATCATCTATGGTGTATGCACTTAAGTTCAGGTAATTCCTGAGGGAAAAAATGAAAAGTATAGCATATGTTCAAAGCCTGTAGTGTTCTCCACTAGAAGCTGGTGTGAGGCTCAGGGGACAGTGTCTCATCATCACAGAAACCTTGGTTCGGTAATTAATCAGAATGTGCAGCCGTGCAGTGGTGAAGTGACCCGTGCAAGATCTACCGTATTTTTCTAAAGCAGCGATGAGTTGTGTAGCCGAAGTCTACAGGAACTTGCTTTTTTTGGCTCATTATTTAGGGAGAATTTTGCCTTTGGATTGGGTCGTGTTCCCACACTTCCGAAATGGAATTTTATTTTTTATTTTTGCATTATAGCTGGTTTACAGATTTCTGTCAGATTTTCCAGCTGCACCGCGTCTAAATGGAATTTTAGTTATGACCGTACTCAGCACTTATTTCTTTTTCCATTTTATAGGGGTACTGAGTAAATCATTAGCTGACAATAGTTAACTACTTTCTATCACACGCTGAAACGTTTTGGGGGACATACTACCTTTCTTGGCTTCTCTGAGAAATGTGTGGTTCATTGAGTCTGACGGCATTCGGGGTGAGTAGGGTTAGGCATCGTGCGCGCTGAGAACAGGTGCTGGGTCTTGTCTGCCTCGACCCCCCAGAGGCTCTTTGTCTTCATGTTTCGAGCCACAGGACTCAGGACATCTTGGGGTCATTACAGTAGAGCTATGCTTGAGCACCTTTTCTTGTATCTAACAGCCTTTCCATCCCCCTTCCCCAGCCCAGACAGAACCTAGGCCAGCATCATGTAAATACAGTCAGATTTTTCTCCATCAACATTAGCCAGACTGTGGGAGGTGCACAGCAGGTACCAAGGTGCGTTGTCTGCGCATGCTCGCTCTTACATCGCTCTTTCCCGCTTAGCACCTAGTGGCTTCAGGGTGGGCTGTGTTTGCCCCCAGACTCTAGCACGTGGTAGGAACGCCTTGCAGGTTGAATGAATGGAGACCAAGCTGACTCTCCAGAGGCCAGCTCTGAGGGTAAGCGCCTGGATGTCATACAAACAAGTTTAGACCACAAGTTTAAACTCTGTAGGAAACAGTAAAAGATTATTGAGCAGGAGATTGATGAGCTTCCACGTGCATCCTCAGAAGTTAATTCTCACAGCCTTAGATGAGGGGAGGGGTTGGATTAAGGCTTTTGAAAGAGTCTAGACGTGCATTGATGGAGCTCTGCATTGCTTATTTCTCATTGCTCTAAATTTCTCAGAAAGATGAGTCTTATGTTTGGTATATACAATAAATCTGACATTGTAATACCCTTCATATCGTAAAGTTATTGAAAGCCTAGTATAATAACGAAATACAGGGAGTTAGTAACCACCTTATAATCGGAAAGGATAATATTTTATGAATGGTTGATATTTTTTACAGTGTCTTATGATAGTAAAATAGAAAACTCGTCAAGTGGGTAAGAGTGTTGCTTTGAGAAGTTTGCATTCATCTCCTGGTCCCTTCATCTAGTCTCTTCTCCATGGTCTTAGAAGCTAAGAGGACTTAAAAGATGGATAGGATACAGGGCTGTTTGGGTTCTAGGCACTGGACTCCCAACACAAAACATATGCTGCATTATTCCTCCTTAGGTAATAGAAATGTGTGTGCAGGTTGTGTGTAAATCAGTCCTCTGAGTGTATTGAATTCAGTGGAATTTTCTAACCAAAGTTACTCTTTAAAGAAACCCGGGGATGAAACTTCTGTGAAATAAGTGCACTCTCATTTCTGTGGTTGTTTCCCAGCCGGGGTATCCTGTAGCTTCTGTGTGGATTGAATTCTAGTTGGCTAACTACCTGCTTGGCGTGTACCATTAACCAACTCAGTGACACTGGAGCCCTCCAAAGGAAATAAAACAATCTAGCATTGTACAATCCCGGCTATTAAATAGATTTTAATTCTCTTCAGCTTGGGTGGGTGTGATTTGCATCTTTCCTAACAGACAAGTGTTTTGCCTCCAGAAGCTCATTAAAAATCACTGCAAAGCCTGACAGTGACTCTAACAGCAGGCATTCACTTGCAGCACCCTTGTAAGTGGATTGCGTTTCCAGTATCGGTGAAGCTTCCTCATTTGTTTCATGCTTGCCGTGAGAGTCCTGTAAGATTTAATATCACTCCAACAATGCTGATTTTTTAATAAACCCCAGGGGAACTGCCAAAGAACCTGTAGAAATGAGAGGGACAGCAAAATCCTCAGGTCGTTTATTTATTGGAATTAATGTATGCTCTGAGTTAAGCTAAAAAAAAATTACTTTCAAATATGAACAGCCGGACAGCCTGCAGAAATTTCCAACAGTGTTCAAGAACACTGGTAAAGCCGGCGTTTCTGCGGCAATCCTTTAACACTCCCTTATATTTTTGTAAAAAAAACTTGGCAATTAGTGATTTCAGTGAAGCAGCTTTGTTGTTGTGTCATCCTGTCCACTGAGCTGAAGCCTTTTGGGAAAACAGCATTTGGAGGGGGACCCCGGGTGTAATAGCTGATCCCACTGGCACGTGTCCCAGAGTGAGCAGGGCTGGAAGCTTTTCGTGTAGTTAAAAGATGCCGGTCTGTCATTTGCATCCATTGACACTGAGCAAGGAGGTTTCAGCCTTCAATTTTTAGTCTGCTTCCCAGGAGAGCAGCTGGGGACGAGCTTCGAATTCCATGTGAGCTGGGGACCTGTCATCTGGTGTGCTTAATGCAATCCCGCAGCATCTTGGGAGCAGTTTCTGGGACCTGAGAATAATAATAATGTATGCTCGTTGTGAGAGATAATGCTTGTGGTTTTGAGAACGTGCAGACTGAGTAGGGGCTTTGGCATAACGGTGGCAGTGGTGGGAGAAGGTAGATATTTAATAAATGGATGGTGACGGGGAGAAGGCAAATATTTTGGATACGGAAAGCCACAAATACATGATTAAGAGGCTTAGCAGTGTTTATAAAGTGAAAGCTTTTCAGTATTAGTAAAATGAGTGTCCCGTCTCCGGCTTCCTTTATAAAAGTCTGCTTCATCCTTGGAGGGTGGTTTTTTTTTTTTTTTTGGTTCGAAGTCATCCTTTCCCTCCAGGGATAATGTTTAATTAATCCCATCATCTTCCATTAGTGATTGTGCCAATTTCTTCATTCTTTTCCCTTCTGCTGCCCAGCCCCCTTTTCTTGACTCGAAGAATAACTGATGCAACCGTGACTCTGTTTTTCCCTCCAGTACATTTTCTGCAGACTGAGTTTGTGTAAGATTGTAAGATTTGTGGACGTACTAGCACACTCCACTGTGAGAGCCGCCTTTCATTGGTTTTGTTCTCTGGTGTTTGATTTGACTGGCGTGGAGTTTGAAAGCGGTTGTGATCTACACCTTCGTTCGAAAGCACTTTGGGAAGCTTCCAGGACCCACCAAACTGATGAGAATGAGCTCACTTGACAGCCCCTCAGCTTTCCCCATTCCGGACCCGCGCTCACTACGATGCGGGGCTGTTGTAGATGATAAACCTCCGTTTTCATTGCAATACACTCTTTCATATTTTTCCTCCCTAAGAGGACACAGATGCCTCTTAAAACGGTTGGACTATCAGGAGATGCACAGAGGTGAAGAGTCTTGCGGGGAATCAGTGGAGCTTGAAGGGGTTCTCTGGCGAGAATGTCCCAGGACAGGTGCAGTACTGAGAGCAATTCCTGTCGCAGTTAGAATTCAGCTGCTTAGCTTGTTGACACAGTCTGGTTTAGCCAATCTGAAGGAAAAAAGAAAGAAAGAAAGAAAAACACGGCTGACATCCTTGGAATGACCTAGTGGTATTATTGATGGGAAAATTCTCAATATTGTGAGCTTAATCCAGCCACTCCAAATATGTGAATTACTTTTTCAAGACACATTTTAACCCTGTTACATCAGCATTTACTTGTGGAATGGAACGCTGGATTAGGTAGATTCATTGTGATCAGTCTTCCAACCACTGAAACTCTTCCTGTTACTTTCTTCCTTTTTAAAAATTTTTTTAATTTTTTAATTTTTTTAGGGCCGCACCTGCGGCATATGGAGGTTCCCAGGCTAGGGGTCTAACAGGAGTTGTAGCCGCCGGCCAACGCCACAGCCACAACACGCCAGATCCGAGCTGCGACTGCAACCTACACCACAGCTCACGGCAACGCCGGATCCTTAACTCACTGGGCAATGCCAGGGATCGAACTCGCAACCTCATGGTTCCTAGTCGGACTCATTTCCGCTGCACCACGACGGGAACTCCCTTCCTGTTACTTTCTTACTTAAAAACCTTCAGCAGTTCCTTGATACCCTAGTCGTTAAGGAAGGATTCCGAATTGTCACTACTGTGGTTTGGGTTCGATTCCCGACTGGGGAATTTCCACATGCCGAGGACGCAGTCAAATAAATAAATAAATGAATAAAATTTAAAAACCCTTCAGTAGCTCCCGAGGCCTCAGGGTCATGTGCACGGAGGGAGAGTCTGTTCACCCTCACATTCGCATTACCCCTGTTCTGACCAGGTTCTAACCCCACCGGCCTGCTTTTCCAGTTTGCATGCCCAGCTGCCTCCCCAGAGCACATGCTCAGTGACTCGCTGTCGGCACGTGGGCTTTAAGCTTAAGTGTCTCCCTGGGTCTCCGTTAGGGCTGCCTGCCTCCAGACTGCCCCGGCACCCTCTGCGTAGTCTGTGTTCCTGCTCTCCACTGCTGTGGCACCCATCGCCCCACACAGCAGCTTAAAACAGGAGCAGGCATTTATTTTGCCCGTGAACCTGGAGGGTTGCGGCTGGAGTCTCATGTGGTCACAGAGGGTGCTGGCAGGTCCTCATCAAAGATGAGGCTCCTTGGGAGTTCCCTTTGTGGCTCAGTGGTTAACGAATCCAACTAGGAACCATGAGGTTGCGGGTTCGATCCCTGGCCTTGCTCAGTGGGTTAAGGATCCGGCGTTGCCGTGAGCTGTGGTGTAGGTCACAGACGCGGCTCGGATCCCGCGTTGCTGTGGCTGTGGTGAAGGCCGGTGGCTACAGCTCCTGTTAGACCCCTAGCCTGGGAACCTCCATATGCCGTGGGTGCGGCTCTCGATAAAAAAAGGCAAAAAGACAAAAAAAAAATAAAGGCTCCTTCGCTCACTGGTCTGGTGCTGGGGCCGGGGTGCGGGTGGGGAGCGGATCCCCACAGCTCAGGGCTACAACCGCTGGGGCTCCTGGGACTGCCCTCTCTGTGTCTGTGTCATTTCTACGTGTGGCCTCAGATAGGTCAACCTCTTCCATGTGGCCGCAGGCCCCTGGAGTGGGTGTCCCAAGAGAGCCTGGCAGAACCTGCCTGACCTTGAAAGTCACTTCTGCCACATGGTGTTCACTCAAGGGGTCACAAAGGCCCCCTGTTTAGGGGAGGGGTGTAGACCCCACGTCGCGATGGGAGGGGTATCTTAGGGGAAATTTTTTTTTTAATTTTAATTCTTAACTGTAAAAATACAGATAACAGAAAACTTACTGTCTTAGCCAGTTTTAGGTGTACACAGTTCAGTGACATTAGGTACGTCACATTGTTGTGCAACCACCATCACCTCTGTCCTCAGAGCTCTTATCTTGCGAAACCCGAGCCTCTGTACCTGTTAAACAACTGCTTTGCATATTCTCATTACCCACCCGCCCACCAGCCCCTGGCAACCACCATTCTATTTTCCGTTTCTATGAATTTGACTACTCCGGGTATTTCCTGTAAGTGGAATCATACAGAAGTTTAATTTCTCTGTCAGGCTTATTTCATGTAGCACAATGTCCTTAAGATTCATTCAAGTTGTAGCCTGTGTTAGAATTTCCTCTTCAAGGCTTACTAATATTCCATTGGCTGCATGTACAGTGTTCTGCTTATTCGTTCATCTGTGGACAGACAGGTGGGTGGCTTCTACCTTTAGACTTTCGTAAATAATGCTGCTGTGCAGTGGAGGACATATTTTTAAAACCGCCAGGTTGTTATGGTAAATTCTGTGTTTTGAGGTCTTTTCTCTACTGGACTGGAAATACTTGACCTCAAGAACAGTGAGTGTCCATCTTTCCATCTCCAGGGCCCAGCTACGCACAGAGGTGTTTGTTGGATGAGATGGGGGGATGGATGGGTGATAACTGCTGTAGAGGGAAGATGGAAGGTTTGATTTCTGAAGTGTGACCAGAGCTGTATTGTGTCCTGCTGAAGATGGGCTCATCCCGTGGCGAGCGTCCTAAAGATGGTTGCTGCCAGGCTCTGCTCTCTTATTTTGATACACATGTTGGCTCATGTCAGGCACAGAGTGAGCGTTTTATAAATACGGTTGAGTTAAATTACAGTTGGGAAATGGCCTATGAACTTGAGAGGTGACATTTTAAGAATTTTTCATCATTACAGTCTTCCACTGTGCTTTATACTTAGTCCTACATTGAGTACTTTTCTGGGTAGTTCAAGGAGTTGTGAAGAAGAACCACTTCCTTTGATTGTTGGTTAGTTTCTACTTAATTACATTTTTTTTTTTTTGGTCTTTTTGCCTTTTCTAGGGCCGCACTCGCAGCATGTGGGGGTTCCCAGGCTAGGGGTCTAATCAGAGCTGTAGCCGCCGGCCTACGCCACAGCCACAGCAACGCGGGTCAACTTAATTACATTTTAAGCCTGGCAACCTTGCTAATGACATGTTATATGCAAACCCTGTGATGATAGACTCAGTTTTCATTAGATCAGTTTTAACCTTTTTCATGTGCTGAGATGGGTGGGAAGAAAACATATGTTAATATATCAAATAAACAACCACTCTTGCTTTTCTTCACTTGCTTTCGTTACTCGCCCTTATTAGTGAATTTCTGCAAAAAAAGAAACCCCCCCAACAAAAGTGAAAGTGATAATATCCTGATGTCCTATTTTATTATACATTGGATGAATGCTAGGTAGTGTTTCCCTTTCATTTATTCATGTGAGTTCCTTAAATTAATGTTGGAGGAATGGTTAGGCGTTTTCATATACCTCATACATCTTTTATGTAGACAGGTGATAAAATGAGAAGAGCCTTGGATTTGGACTCAAACGGGCTTAAGATTGGGTTTTGGTTCTGCCATTTACCTGTAAACGTGCTACTTGGAAAAAAGGGGAAAAGCAGAAATAATACTAGTTTCTCTTGGCCAATTGGAAAGTCGGTTCAGCCCAGCCAGTCCATGTCTGAAAGTATATGTGCGTATTCCAATTATGACTGTAACATTTTGGTCTTCAGCTTTTCGGGCTTCCGTGTCTGCTGGTGTTTGTAAATGTAAACGTGACGCCAGCTGAATCTTCCATCTTCCCTTGAACGTGGGAAAGGATGATTCTGTTTCTGACGCTTTCCTTTTGTTTAGTATCAGAGAGTTTTAGACACGGCTGGATTTTTACTTGAGTGATGGGGAAATTGAGGCCCCGAGGATTAAACGAACCATGCAATTCTCTGTAGCACGGAAGAAGCAGAGGTGGGGGCTTTGTCCAGTGTTTTATTGTAGTGTTAGGTCGCTGCTTGTCCTCCCGTTTTCCTGGTCTTTCCCTTCCCTCCTCCCTCCTTCTCGATCTGGTCCGCCTTTCTCGGTGGGCGTGCGCATGCGCGCACCCAGACATTGCAAAGCTCAGGAAGCGTGCGGGGTCCAGGCACCTTTTCTAAAGGAGCTGCCAGTACCGTTCCTGGCTAGACGTGGCTCATGGTTGTAGGTCGCTTACAGCAATAACGTATTTTGAAGGGCTTCATGTAATTCTCTCTTTTCAGGTTTGCCTTTTCATTCGTAGTTTTTTTTTGGACACAGGTCACATCTTGGAGGCACCAACATTTTTTCTTTTTCTCAGTTTTCCTGCCCTGATTTACCGTTACAGATAGCTCAGCAAAAAGCTTGATCCACACCTTCCTGAAAACCTCACATTCCGCCAAATCATGCTTTCAAAAAAGACCACAGCCTACAGGAAATAGAGGCCTGAGCCCACCGCTCTAAATCTATGCTAATTTGCAACCAGAGCTCTAACAAAACCCCCAAAACCAGAAATAAAAGATAGCATGATTCAGAAGACATTAAATTCCTACTGTATACAGACATGCTTTTATAAATATGACTTTAACTTATTAAAAAATGGAGGGTTGGAGCTCCCTGGTGGCTCAGTGGGTATTGTCACTGCTGTGGCTCAGATTTGGTTCCCTAGTCCGGGGACTTGTGGATGCCGAGGGTGTGGCCAGACAAATGTTGGGCTGCTTCTGACAAGGAGAAAACCGTGATTCTCCAAGGGGGAGGGAATTGGGAATGGGTGGAAGGGGAGGTTGGGGCTAGCGAGGTAACTATTATACATGGAGGGGATAAACAGCGAGGTCCTGCTGCATAGCTGAGACTATATTCTGTGCCCTGAGATAATGGAAAAGAATATAAAAGAGAGCGTGTGTGTTATATATATGTGTGTGTGTGTGTGTAAAACTGAGTCGTTTTGCTGTGCAGCAGAAATTAACACAACATTGTAAATCAACTGTACTTCAATAAAAGCATGTAGGGCTGCTTCGTGGAAGGGGAGGTAAGGAAGGATGTGAGTATTGGGAGACAGGAAAAGAGCACAAAGCTTTTGAGATTCTCACAGAGCAAATGGCACAGAGGGCACTTCTGAGACATGGGGCCCAGCAGCCTCAGGTGGCCATCTGTCAGCTTCACTGTTTACTTTGTGTCCGGCTGTGGCCACTTGGAGGTTCAACGCAGTGATGTTGGGGGGCGGACATGGACGCAGCAGTGTGACTCCTGCCTCACGCTGCCGCCAGTCCCGTCTCCTGTCTGACACTGTCTAGTGCTACTGAGGCCGTGAAACGTCGCTGGCCATGCCCACTGGCTTACCCAAGGGGCAGTGTTTACAAAGCGCTTTGAACGTCGTATTCCTTCTGAACGTGACCGTGGCCCACACTGCGTGCCCCCAGCACCGGAAAGTAGAGATATCTCAGAGGCCTTTCCTGAGAACTTTAATGCCACGTTCCTGGTAAGCAGTGGAAACGAAAAAGACCAAGGGCCACGCTGCAGAGTTTGTCCAGGGGCTCCAGCCTTGGGCAGAAGCAGGGAGCAGAGCTGCGGACCGGTGAGATCAGGCTAGAATCCTTTAGGGGGAAAAAAAAAGTCGTCTTTCCTCAGTTAATAAGACAGTACTGATGAAAATGGTCTTCTCAGGCCCGTAGCCCATGTCTGTCTTTTACTTTTCACATCTCACTTGTTATTCTTTACTGTTGCTCATCCTATGGAAATGTATTTTGTGTTATCCTGTGCTCCAGCATCCTAAGAGGATCCGTTGTCCAAGAATCCAAGACACCCTTCCCGCGTCTCTGCAGCCCCACTGTTTGATGAGAGCTGCATCCCGTAGTCCGTTCTGTTTCTCTTTCAGTTGTTCTCTGCCGGGCTTTTGGGTGCATTAAGAAATGGGGATTGGAAAAGGACGGCCTTGTTTGTTACAAGGGAACTACCCTCAGCATGCAGGCTTTGAATGAATAGGGAGAGGGGTATTTTGACTTGCCTTCCTTTTGCAGATGCAGTTACACTGATATTCAGAACAATGGTGAGAACGTTGTGATTGATCTAGGAAAGCTCGTACAGTAAACAAAGCGGCCAGTCATTTACAGAAGACTTTTTCCCTCCATGTTTTAAAGTTTTATTGAAGTATAGTTGATGTGCATTGCTGTGATCATTTCTGCTGTACAACAGTGATTCAGTTATGCACGTACCCACATCCATTCTTTTTTTTTTTTTTTTGGCTTTTCTAGGGCCGCACCCGCGGCATATGGAGGTTCCCAGGCTAGGGGTCTAAGAGGAGCTGTAGCCGCCGGCCTTCGCCGCGGGATCCGAGCCGAGCCTGCAACCTACACCACAGCTCATGGCAATTACCAGATCATTAACCCACTGAGCGAGGCCAGGGATCGAACCCGCAACCTCATGGTTCCTAGTCAGTTTCGTTAACCACTGAGCCACGACGGGAGCTCCCCCACATCCATTCTTTTTACAATTCGCTTCCCACCTAGATGATCACAGGATATTGGTAGAGTTCCCTGTGCTAGACCGCGGGTCCCCATTGGCCAGCCATTCCTTATACCACAGTGTGCATATGCCAGTCCCAAATTCCTAGTCCATCGCTCCCCAACATCTGTCCCCTTTGGAAACCATAAGTTTGTTTGCAAAGTCTGTGAGTCTGTTACAGAAGGCATTTATGAACTTCACTTTGAAACCACAGGCTTTAGGGAGATCTGCTTTTCTCTCGTTTTGTGTTGCTCCCTTCCAGTTCTGCTGCCTAGATCTGTGGGAATCTTGCTGTCTGAAGGCCTCCAGGAGACCTCAAAACTGGGATCCGTTCCCTCCTTCCTCTCCCTGAACTCTATTTTAGATCTGCAGTAACGTTTTGAGGCTTTTTGCAAGTCTTCAACTCTGAGGTATTTTGGAGAACTGTAATTTTGTTTGTTCTCTGCTGTGTGCATGTGGTTTCTTAAAACATGAGTGTGATTATTTTCTGCACCCTTTCCACAGCAAACATTTCCCCCTAAACTACAGGCTCCAAAAGTGGGTTCTGGGCTGCACTTGGCGGCCTCCCTTGGAATACTCAGGGAGAGACTGTCTCACAGTGAACAACTTGTTACAATTTTGAGGGTTTCTAGTTGGCTTCCAACCTTGTTTTGGGATTTGCCCCTCAGGTGCTCCGCGGCCAGCCCTGCCCAGTGTATTCCGTGTTTTCCAGCAGGCTATGCAGTGCTATTGAGTTCCTATGAAACCTAACTTGAAGTGGTATAACACTGTGGGGAGTTTTTATCCATAAAATAGCAATTTGTGGAAGACAATTAGCATGTAGCCTGGGCTCTAAAGCTTGATTATTTGGGTTTGAATCCCAGCTTTGCAGTTTTTGTTTTCCAGCATTTTCATTGTTTTTTTTTTCCCCTTACTGTTAAATTATTTCATTTCATTTATTTCATTTCATTGCCTACCTGTGGCATATGGAGGTTCCTGGGCCAGGGGTTGAATCCGAGCTGCAGTTCCTCTGACCTATACTACAGCCGTGGCAATGCTGGATCCTTTAATCCGCTGGGCTCCTCTTGCTGTTAAATTTTTAATCTGCTTGGAATTTATTTTGATATAAGGAGTCAAGTTTGGCTCCAGCTGTTTATTCTTTTTAAAGTAATATTATAAATGTCTTTGGGGTAACATTACATAACACAGAATTTACTATTTAACGGTATACAACATTCACAACTTTCCCACCTTTTAGCTGTGTGTTATAGGTCAAAATATTTTACCTCTCTTTGTCTCAGTTTCTTCATCTGCAAGTGTGTGGGGGGGTAACATCCCCTTCAGGTTTTTTTTTTTTTTTTTTTTTTGGCTACATCCACAGCATATGGATATTCCCAGGCTAAGAGTGAAATTAGAGTTAAGAGCTGCCAGCCACAGCCACAGCAACAGCAGCTCAGAATCCGGGCCATGTCTGCAGCCTAAACCACAGTTTATGGCAACACCAGATCCTTAACCCACTGAGTGAGGCCAGGGATTGAACCTGCGTCCTCATGGATACTAGTCAGGTTCGTTACTGCTGAGCCACGCTGAGAACTCCCCCTTTAGGTTTATCTGAGATAAGTTAATTCATAGACAACGCTCGATGTGCCTGGGAGACCATAAGTGCTCAATAATGGGCAGTAGACATGGCAGCTTGTATTATGGGCAGGGAGGACTGCCATCTGCTTATAGGAACTGTGGATGAGCTATATATATCCTGTGCATATATGTGAATGCTTAGGTGGGGCAATTACTGCCCGTGGAATCAGTGTGAAGACCCAGAGTATTATCATTGTAGACACTTACTTGATAATTTTGCATCACGTGTGTGTTCACTTTAGCATGGGACTAAAATGCAGTTTGAACTTTAGGGGGAAAAAAAGATTTTCTAATTTGAATTTCAAATTGTTTGCAAGACAATTAATAATAAAAGATAGAACCTATTTTGTCCTCAGTTATTATTATTATTATTTTTAGGGCTGCCCCTGAGGCATATGGAAGTTCCCGGGGCAGGGGGTTGAATCAGAGCTGCCTGCCGGCCTACACCACAGCCACAGCAATGTGGGATCCGAGCCACATCTGCAATCTATACTGCAGCTCGTGGCAACGCTGGATCCTTAACCCACTGAGTGAGGCCAGGGATCGAACCCGCATCCTCATGGATAGTTCTTAACCTGCTGAGCCACAATGGGAACTCTCTTTATTTTTTTTTTTCTATTTTTGTCTTCAATTTTAAAGTGTAATTCAAGAGGCTTAATAAAGAGAGTAGACTTCTGAATATATTCCATTAACATGGTAACATGTATTAGCTCTTTTTAGAAACTTTGATAAAAGCACCTGCTTTAAAAAATGTGAGCAACAATTGTTAGGCATGAATTCTCGATGAAGTCAATTATGTGACCAAAAAGAGAGGAAAAAGAGAAGTCTCGAGAGTAGACATTTTGTTTGCATTTACATCTTCCAGAAATGATATATTTGTAAACGGTATGCCAGTTAAATATATTTTCATCACTAATTTATATAAGCAGGAGTTCCCATCATGGCTCAGTGGTTACTGAATCTGACTAGGATCCATGAGGTTGCAGGTTCCATCCCTGGCCTCGCTCAGTGGGTTAAGGATCTGGCGTTGCCGTGAGCTGTGGTGTAGGTTGCAGACGCATCTTGGATCCTGCATTGCTGTGGCTGTGGCGTAGGCCGGCAGCTATAGCTCCAATTTGACCCCTTGCCTGGGAACATCCATATGCTGCGGGTGTGGCCCTAAAATGACAAAAGACAATAATAATAATAATGATAATAATAATAATAATAATGATAATAATTATATATATATATATATATATATAAGCTGCCTTTCTGTTATAGTTTCTAGTAAGTTCTATTTTAGTATCAATAATCTCAATACTCTTTAGTTCAGCAAGAAGCTTCCAACTAGATCTGTAAAAAAGGATACAGAACTCATCTGAAATAAACTATTTCCAAACTTAAAATTCATGTTCCTACAATGGAATATACTATATTCAGTCACCATCACAAAAACGTCTTTCTTATCAGTGCTGCCCTAGCTAAATGTCAACTTTAAAAACTGGAAATCAGGCACTTTATAGACAACTCATGCTTTGTTTCCTGTTTGGGGGCTAAGAAAAAAAATTGCCTAAGGAAGTGTTTCTGGAAGTGAAACCTCACTGCTTTTCAGGTAGGACTCGAACCCAGCTGAAAGTCAGATTGGGACTCAAACGCATGGGTTGGGATTGAATCCACCCACATCTCAGATTGGGACTTGATCCCACGATCCCTGACTTAGGAGGAGGCTTGAAACCCCTGTCTTTTTTTTTTTTTTTTTTTCTTTATTTGGGCCGCACCCGCGGCATATGGAGGTTCCCAGGCTAGGGGTCTAACAGGAGCTGTAGCTGCCGGCCTTCGCCACAGCCACAGCAACGCGGGATCCGAGCCGCGTCTGCAACCTACACCACAGCTCACGGCAACGCCAGGTCCTTAACCCACTGAGCAAGGCCAGGGATCGAACCCGCGTCCTCATGGATGCCTGTTAGATTCTTTAACCATTGAGCCGTGATGGGAACTCCAATTATTGGATTCTTTTCTTGAGTGGTCATTAGCTTCCAGCAGTCTACAGATGCCCTCAAAATTCCCTTCCTGTCTTTAATCCGCTGCTGGGATTTCTAAACTGACTGTTAGCCTACTTGATCCCTATCAGAAGGAGTCACACTTCTCAATTGCCTTGGTAGTTTAGCCTATAATAGTTTTGTTTTAGGAATTGATAGTGACCCTAAGTATAACTGAAAGAATCTCATTTCTAAAGCCTGGATCATGATTGGTTCCTAAAGAGTGATAACGTGGCAATTAAATGCTGCCATCATATTGCACACACTTGGTCAGGGTGTCAGTATAAAACCACCGTTGTGTAACAACGCCTGGGGTAGAGTGCTACAGTGGAAATAATACTGGATTTTGGTTCAGGAAGTCTGAGTTCCAGGACTGTCATGGCCCTCAGGTCATGGAACCACGCCTTTAGGATTCAAGAAGTTATGATGGGAAAGAGAAAGGCATTGACTTTATGATAGCAGCTGCTGGAGAGTCTTTTGCTAGTTCATTTTCTTTCCTCATTTTTCGCCTTTTCCCGGGGTGATGTCATAGATAGTTGCTCCTTATTTATATGCTGATGTCTTCCAAACCTACATTTTAGCCAAGACCTTGTGGGCTCCAGACCCCAAATCCAATGGCCAACAGACCGTTCTACTTGATTGCTTCATAGATACATTAAATCAATGTATCAACAATGAAACTCATCATGACTCTTCTTTCCCACCACTGCCCACAAACCTAATTATTTTCCTGCATTCCTTTTGATCGAGTAGCATGCTTCCAGGCATTTACCCAAGACAGAAGCCCCAAGATGCTCTCTTGGCTGTTTCTTTCTCTTCGCTTTCTATATTTAACAGCTCCCTAAACTCTGCCAGTTCTACCTCATAAATGTTTCTCCTGTCCATCCCCTTCTGACGATGATGGCGATGATGACAATGACAATGATGAAGTCTGTTCTTCCATATCAGCTGTCTCTTTGCCTTACTTCCTGGCCCTTTGCATTTCTCACCTGGATTTTTGTGGCCGCTCTCTTTAACTACAGTTCCATGCGTCGCTGCCGTACATCAGTCCCCTGGGCCACAGCAGAATGCCAGTGACAGTTTCTCAGCAAGCTACCCCGTCCTCATTCTTCACCTGGGTTGCATCTGCTAGTGTGGAGTGAACCATCCACTTGGCCCGTGGCAGTCTCCCAGACACTGGGCCAGGGACTCGGCTTACAGGTCAATGCCACTTTGAAGCCTTTCTCAACATTTTTAGACAGAGTTGATATTTAACCATACTAGTTAAGTGTAGCTATAATTCAATGTATATTTTCTTTTGTTTATTTCTCTGCCTCCGCTGTTGACTCTGAGTTACTTGAGGTTGTGAATTGAGTCTTCACGTAACTCTATGTAACGTCTGGCATGAATGTGCCCACCTTGTAGAGACATCGGTAAATGACTGAATGGATGTGGTTGGTTTTCTCGAGGTGGGAAGCGGTAGGAATGCCACACAGGGAGTTCCCGTCGTGGCTTAGTGGTTAAGGAATCCGACTAAGAACCGTGAGGTTGCAGGTTCGATCCCTGGCCTTCCTCAGTGGGTTAAGGATCCGGCGTTGCCGTGAGCTGTGATGTAGGTTGCAGACGTGGCTCCGATCCCGCGTTGTTGTGGCTGTGGCGTCAGCCGGCAGCTACAGACCCTGTTAGACCCCTAGCCTGGGAACCTCCATATGCCACGGGTGCGGCCCCAGATAAGGCAAAAAGACAAAAAAAAGAAACCCAGGAAAGATGCCACACAGCCCTGAGAGTCCCCCACCCTCCAGCATCAATGACTTCCAGCTGAGTAGGCTTACCCGTGGTGACTTGCCTTGGCTCTCCAGATGTGACATGGATGCTTGTCATATTTATTAACCACTGAGCCATGACGGGAACTTCGGAACCCAAGCTGTAAACTCTAAGGCAATACTTTTTCTTTTTCATCTCCAACTTTTTGATAGGCAGTAGTACTATCAAATGAACTCAGTGAAACGTCACCTTCTCTTGGGCATCTGTACACACGGTGGCCATCCCAGCTGTCTCACCTCCGGTTCATGACCACAATCTTCAAGTCACCCAGCACTCACTCTTTGTTTCGCAAGTGCGGTCACTTTCCGACTCTGCATTGACTCCTTCCTACTTTGTCTCTCCCCAGACCTTTAACCCCTCCCCCTCCCCCCTTCCTCTCAGCCGTTGGCACTTGCAGGCAAATCAGAAGGGAACCTAGCTGTGTGCCCACCACCCCGTCCTCTCCGTTATCCGCATCTGTGCGCCAGTCCGCTGCCTTGCCTCCTGTGCTGGAGGGGAATTATCCACGTTCCTGTGGAAGGCTGCCACCTGCGCCTTCGTAAGATCACTCTTGTCCCCACGAGATTCACTGGTGTCACCGCCATGCCCCACCCCCCACTGGGCTCTTCCATTTGCTGTCCATCCTGGGGGGGGAGGCTGCGCCCCCCCGAGATGTTCCCAGGACTTCTTTTCTTCCTAACTTCAGCGCTTCGCTCTTTGTCATTTTTGTGGCGAGTTTGCCCAGGTCATCCTGTTCAAATTTGCACTCCCCTGCTCCCTTCTTCTTACTTCCTTATTCCACTTTATTCTCTTCATCAGGTACCACCATCCAACATACTATATATTTTCCCCCTTGGTTTTGTTTACCTTGCCCCCCTAGAATGTAAGCCCTGGAGGGTAGGGATTTTGGCAGTGTTGACTGATGTCTGCCCACTGCCCTTACCTATTCCTGGCACCTAGTGGGTGCACAAAAAGTATTTGTGGAGTGTGTCTGTTGAGAAGAAGCTTTCCGAAACAGAAAAGCATAATGCGCTCTCTGCTTCCCTCTCTTAAACCTATAGCTTCGTTTGAAATTTTACGTTTTAATTTTATCTAAAAGATGACAAAGCTGAATTTAAAATTCCTCAAAACAGGGAGTTCCCTTTATGGCTCAGCGATTAATGAAACTGGCTGGGATCCATTAGGATGTGGGTTCGATCCCTGGCCTTGCTCAGTGGGTTAAGGATCCGGCATTGCCACGAGCTGTGGTGTAGGTTGCAGATGCCGCTCGGATCCCATGTTGCTGTGGCTGTGGTGTAGGCCAGTGGCTGCAATTTGTATTCGACCCCTAGCCTGGGAACATCCTTAAAAAGCAAAATAAGTAATAAATAAATAAATAAATAAATTTCCCCAAAACAGTGTGTTTTCAAAAAAGGACATACAAACAAAAAAATAATTTAAGGCTGCCCTGAATATTTTTATAAACATAAAATGTGAGTGGTAAAAAAATTTCTACTATGTGCGAGAAGAGTGCATGGATTTTCAAACAGACCAATAGGTAAGGTTGCCTTTCTTATAGAATATTACATTGAAATATTATAATAGCTTTAGATTTCCTGAAGCATATCCACTTAAAAATATCACTGGCAAAAAAAAAAAAGAAAAAAAAATATCACTGGCAGTATCTTTTTTTTTTTGTCGTTTTAGGGCCACTCTGCGGCATATGGAAGTTCCCAGGCTGGAGGGTCAGATCAGAGCTGCAGCTGCTGGCCTATGCACAGCCACAGCAATGCCAGATCCTAACCTACTGAGTGAGACCAGGGATCGAACCCACATCCTCATGGATACTAGTCCAGTTCATTATTGCTGAGCCACAACAGGAACTCCCTGGCAATACCATTAAGTTTTTTTTTTTTTTTATGTATTTATTTATTTATTTTTTGTCTTTTTGCCTTTATGTAGAGCCGCACCTACGGCATGTGGAGGTTCCCAGGCTAGGGGTCTAATCGGAGCTGGAGCCGCCGGCCTTCGCCACAGCCACAGCAACGCGGGATCCGAGCCGCGTCTGCGACCTACACCGCAGCTCACGGCAACGCCAGATCCTTAACCCACTGAGCAAGGCCAGGGATCGAACCCTCAACCTCATGGTTCTTAGTCGGATTTGTTAACCACTGAGCCATGAAGGGAACTCCAAGTTTTTTTTTTTTTAAATAAAATTTGTGGTAATGGTTCTTCCTTTGACCTCATCAGCAATATATTGAAACTGGCTCAGAACTTTTAAAATTTTGCCTTATTTGAGATTAATTAACCACTGATATAACTGATATAACTGACATGATAAAAATTTTGAATTCTGTTTGGAAGTGATGGCCATTATTTAAAATTTTGCCTTATTTGAGCTTAATTAACCACTGATATAACTGATATAACTGACATGATATAAATTTTGAATTCTGTTTGGAAGTGATGCCCATTATCCTCACTCTACTTGATATTTAGCACAAATATTTGGGGAATGTGAGTAACAGATCGTCTCGCTAGTGGAACTGTGCTTAACTTCACAGTTAATAAAAGGAAAGATTTGTTTCTTTATCCTAGAACTCTTTAAAAATGTACTAATATAATTCCACGCCACCTGGAAGGTCTCTTGGAGGGTCAGTAATTTTATCTTTGATGGTTAAAGATCTTGTAATCATCTCAGGCCTGAGGTTATTTACGACATTGTAGAAATGATAATATTTGATTTGCCTCTGAAAGATCCTTTTAGTAAGAGAGACCAAATCAGGGAGTTCCTGTTGTGGCTCAGTGGTAATGAACCTGACTGGTATCCATGAGGATTTAGGCTCAATCCTTGGCCTTGCTCAGTGGGTTAGGGATCCGGCGTTGCCGTGAGCTGTGGTGTAGGTTGCAGACGCGGCTCGAATCCCGTGTTGCTCTGGCTGTGTGTAGGCCGGCGGCTGAGCTCCGATTAGACCCCTAGTCTGGGAATCTGCATATGTCGTGGGTTCGGCTCTAAAAAGACAAAAAAAAAAAAAGAAGAAGAAGAAAGAAAAAGAGACCAAATCAATAATATATGTGAAAGTGCTGGGTAAATTATAAAACCATTCCATCCTCTTTACTTAGAGGATGGGTAATATTAACTTTCCTAATGTTTTTATTTGCTATTTTCAAAACATTATAATGAAAGAGTCTAATTAATTAATGCTTATGGTTAACTAAAGTTTGCAGACTCTTTCACAGTATATTTGATTTCAGAAGCTTCTCACAAAGGTAAAAATCCCGGAAGAAAATTTATGGTGAGTTATTTTTACCAGTATGAAGGACTTTCTTTCCAGCAGATAACATTTCTTTTACGGTTGAGGGTCAATATTTATGTCATCAACTCACAACCGTGCATTGTTTGATTCTTGGTAGTAAACCTGGCATGGCCACACTACTCCAGCAAGACTGAGACCCTGGAGTCCTGACTGGCTGTTCTGTTTTCTTCTCTGCCTCCTGCTCCATTTACAGAATGTCTGCCTCCTCCTCTGACTCCAGTATACTCATATGAGTTTGAGCCCTTAGAGCTCTTGGACTCACTTTCTTTGCAAAAAAAAAAAAAAAAAAAAAAAAATTGGATAATTACTCACATTGCAGTTCGTTCTTGTCAGAGCCTGAATCACTAGCAACTGATTTTCCTCTAGTTACAGTGTGACAGGGACTCTCCATGAGCTGGCTGGTGAGTGATTGTCATCAGCTGCTCGACTTCAGTCCAGCAACCAGTTATTGGTACATTTAAAATACTTAGGGGGAAAGAGTGGGAGGGAATGGGAGTTCGGTGTTGTTACGTGCAAACCAGTGCCTTTGGAGTGGATAAGCAGTGAGATCCTGCTGTCCAGCACAGGGAACTATATCTAATCTCTGGTGATGGAACATGATGGAAGATAATGTGAAAAAGAAAGAATGCATATGTAATGTATAACTGGTTGCTTTGCTGTACAGCAGAAATGGACAGAACATTGTAAATCAACTATAATAAAAAATTAAAAAAAAATAAAACCTTGAAATGCTCTAAAAAAAAGCAAAAAAACCCCACCTTAATCCTGGGCTTCAGGGAAGGGTCCTTTGAGCTCCAGAGCCTCACAGCGAAAGCTTCAGAGACGCTGTCCTCGCTCTTAGCCCGCAGGGCTGCCGCCCCTCGCAGCACCTGAGCAGCCGCGCTTCGCCCGCGCTGGGGCGGGGTGTGGGCTCGCCTGCACGCCCCCAGCCGCATGTCGTGTCCCCTTTGGGCCCCTCTGCACGCCGGGGAACCCCGTTCCAGCGGTAATCTCCGACCGTGCCTCTTCTCACACGTCTCCAGAACTTAACCCTCGGGCTCTGCGTCTCTTGTCCTTTCTGCTCGGTGAGACTGATAAGCAGAAGCGGTCCCCCAATGACCTTGCTTTTCTCGGCTGTCGTTTGTTAAGTTCTAGACAACACCATCCACTCTTCTTCTCGGCATTTGTGACGTGCAGGTGTATCCGTGGTTGGCAGTGTGATGAGTAAGTGCATCCGTGTGTAGTAGAAAATGGGTACAGCTCGAGAGCACTGCTAGGCGAGTGCTGACCCAGCGGTACTCGGTCCTAGAGCTGCCTGTGAACGGGAGTGGTGCAGATGTGCTGTCGGCCCCTGTGCGATTCCCCAGAGTCGTCCCCTTCCCTTAAGCTCCCAGCCTGGGAGGATTCGTGATTTCTGTTACTCTGAGAAATTTCAAGTTCTAGAATAATGTTTGTATTTTGTCACCATTTTAAAAAGCATTCTCGCTTTTTT
>PVHT020004944.1:25242848-25264448 GCA_004024745.2 Catagonus wagneri
CAAGGATCAGCCATGTGCTAGCACAGGGCAAACCTTCCCTTTTAAGCTGAATAATAGGGAATTCCCATTGAGGCTCAGTGGGTTAAGGACCCAGTGTTGTCTCTGTGAGGATGCAGGTTTGATTCCTGTTCAGTGGATCCTTGTTTATGGATCCAGCGTTGCCACAAGCTGTGGGGTGTAGGTCACATATGAGGCTTGGACCCAGTGTGGCCGTGGCTGTGACTTGGGCAGTAGCTACAGCTCTGATTCGACCCCTGGCCTGGGAACTTCCATATGCTGCAAGTGTGGCTGTAAAAAAGGCAAAAAAAAGCTGAAAAATATTCCATTGTATTTATAGACCACATTTTGCTTATTTCTTTATCCCTCAATGGAGTTTTGGGTTATTTTCACCTTTTGACTATTGCAAGTAATGCTACCTAAAGCATTCCTGTTTCATAAGAAAATTAGTATTTCCTCTTCAAATTAATATTTCTCATTTTATTTTGTTTTTATTTTTTGTCTTTTTATGGCTGCTCTTGTGGCATATGGAGGTTCCCAGGCTAGGGGTCAAATCAGAGCTGTAGCCTCTGGCCTACACCACAGTCACAGCAACGCAGGATCCGAGCCGCATCTGGGACCCACACCACAGCTCACGGCAAGGATGGATCCTTAACCCACGGATCTAGGCCAGGGATCGAACCTGTGTCCTCATGGATGCTAGTCAGATTCATTTCCGCTGAGCCACAATGGGAACGCCAGTATTTTTCATTTTAAAGATGGTTACTACTAATGGGCTGTTTTTATTATGTCTCAGAGCAAAATTCTCTTTAAGCAAATGAGAAATAACTCATTACCTAAACAATCACTAGAGCATAGGTCATTTCAAAGAAGCTTCAACCACCTAAGATGTTTTTGTTTTGAGTAATTTCACATGAAAACATAAATAGTTACGCACTTCCCTGCTGTCTTGAACAGCACATTTTAAAAACAGGTTAATTCTCAAATGTAGCTCTTGTTAGATTATTCAGTATTGTATTATTTTGGTTCTACAACTACATTGCATTATATTATTTAGAAGGGCTCTGACATTACATTTAAAATTTTTGGAGTTCCCGTCATGGCTCAGTGGTTAACGGACCTGACTGGCATCCATGAGGATGTGGGTTCGATCCCTGGCCTCGCTCAGTGGGTTAAGGATGTGGCCTTGCCGTGAGCTGTGGTGTAGGTTGTAGATCAGCTCAGATATGGCATTGCTGTGGCTGTGGTGTAGGCCGGCAGCAACAGCTCTGATTCCACTCCTAGCCTGGGAACCTCCATAAATCGCGGGTGTGGCCCTAAAAAGACAAAATTTTTTTTTTAATTTAAAATGCTTAAAAATATATATTTCACTCTGTTACTAGTTTTTGTTTTGTTTTGTTTTGTTTTAGGGCCGCACCTGCTCCATATGGTGGAGGTTCCCAGGCTAGGGGTCTAATCGGAGCTGTAGCCACTGGCCTTCGCCACAGCAACGCGGGATCCGAGCCATGTCTGCGATCTATGCCACAGCTCATGGCAACGCCGGATTCTTAACCTACTGAGCGAGGCCAGGGATCGAACCTGCATCCTCCTCATGGATGCCCGTCAGATTCGTTTTTGCTGAGCCACGACAGGAACTCCGTCTTTGCTACTGTTTTTGTTAGAAGCATGCTTTCTTATGGCTACCTCCGTTGAAAAAAATCTATTTGTTGTTTCCAAAATGCAGTGGAGCTGAAACAGTCAATAACAGTGTTAAATAGTGTTTTAAGAGCAACAAGCCTCTGAGTGAGCCTTTTACAGAGGTTAAGTAAAATGATATTTTGGGACAGGAATCCCCCTGGCCAATTCCGTCTGTGCTGGTCTTTTAAAATCTTAGCTCGTGATTTTTTTCGGCAGCACTTTGGATAGGAGCGGTACAGTAAAGAAATCAGTTTTTGCTGTCAGCATTTCAGTAATGCATTTGTTCAGTAAAAGGCCACCTATATGTAATTACCTCTTTAGTACTTTATGGGCTTAGTAAGTATCAACTGCTAATAAAATCACTGGGCCAAGCGTCTAATCTGTCATTATATCCTTTTTGGCATTTACCAAAAGTAATTTCTGTTTCTTACTTCCTTCATCTTGGGAAGGGTAACCTTCAAACCAACTTAAGAGATTTTTCACTCATAATATACAATTGCTTTCTTCTGTTCTTCTTCTTTTTTTTGTCTTTTTGCCTTTTATGTAGAGCCGCACCCGCGGCATATGGAAGTTCCCAGGCTAGGGGTCTAACAGGAGCTGTAGCCACCGGCCTACGCCACAGCCACAGCAACGCGGGATCCGAGCCGCGTCTGCAACCTGCATCGCAGCTCACGGCAACGCTGGATCCTTAACCCACTGAGTGAGGCCAGGGATCGAACCCGCAACCTCATGGTTCTTAGTCGGATTCGTTAACCACTGAGCCACGAAGGGAACTCCCTCTTCTGTTCTTTTATCTCTGATTTCTTGTTATCATGAAATATTTGTATGTAAGCTTGCTTCATGCACTTGTCGGCTAGATTTTAAGCTTCTTCCCAGCCCAGGCCTTTTTTCTTGCCAGAAATACTGTATTCAGAACCCAGCATTAGCTAACATAATGATAGAGACTATTCTTAGAGTCCTTTCCTCTGTGCCTGGTGCTTCTCTGAGGACTTTATATGTATCATCTCATTTAATCCTTCCAATAATGCAGAGGGGCCAGTACTGCTATTACTCTCATGTTACAGGTGAAGAGACTGAAGTCACTGTTTCCAAGTCCACATGCTAAGTGGTGGGATCAGGATTTGAACTCAAGCTGTCGGCCTGAAGAACCTGCTTTCCTACCACATTCATTCAGTTCATTCAGTGAATATTTATTAAGCCCTTACTGTATACCGGGGAACAATGCAAAGATCTCAACCTTCATGGAACTTACATTCTAGTAGAGGGAGAGAGAAAGTTAACCAAAATACATGAATAAATTGTATTCCGTGTTAGAAAGTTACCCAAGTGCTAAGACAAAGAAAATGTAGGACAGAGGAAGGCTGTGAAGATGGACAGGGTGACACTTTGGATAATCGGGGAAGACTTCATGGCTCAGGCTGGGGAATTTTTTTTTCTTTGTCGTTTTAGGGCCGCACCCGCGGCATATGGAGGTTCCCAGGCTAGGGGTCTAACAGGAGCTGTAGCCGCCGGCCTTCGCCACAGCCACAGCAACGTGGGATCCGAGCCGCGTCTGCAACCTACACCACAGCTCACGGCAACGCCAGATCCTTAACCCACCGAGCAAGGCCAGGGATCAAACCTGCGTCCTCATGGATGTTAGTCAGATTCATTTCCGCTGGCTGAGCCGTACCTGGAGCCTCGGGCTGAGGAATTCTTTAACAAATCTCCGCTGTTGGACAAGATTTCTTTGGTTGGATCTCTCTGAGGCGTAGCCTGAGATCTTGACTGACTTACTCCAAACTTTTATGAAAATCTGCTCATCAGTTCTGCCCGTTTAACCCTGCCAGTGTCTGGTGGTTTTATCTCCACAGAGTCAAGGCTGACTCAGCCGTGGGCTCGCTTCGCTGCCTGAAGCAGAGTCCGTCCCTCCAGAGCCCTCCCAATCGTGCGGGAGTCCTGGGAGCTCCCCGTGGGTGCTGAATCGCGGGGTGGGTGGGGCGTCTGTGCTGAGGAGGAGTCGGGGGCGGTGAGGAGCAGTCAGAAACTCGGGACATTGTGGAGGGGCCCCCTTTTAGAAGGACATTGCTAAGATTCTTCTCGCAGGACCCCTGCCTACCTCGGGGAAGAGGGATGTGGCTTGTCCAAGGTGGAACGGGTGGCCCCGGACCAACAGGTCCACCCAAAGATCGTCTCTCAGCCGCGATCCCGGGAGGGACCAAGCAAGAGGGGAGCAGGCGGCCTGGCACAGAGGGTCCCCCTTCAGTATTAGGAAGACAGCGGGTCCCCTAGGCTTGTCTGCGGGTCGGAGGTTTGGATTTCTATGCGAAGGACACGCATTTCACCCAGTTATTGAGACATCACAATTAGTGTTTATCTTTTAAAATTAAACTTCCGCGGTAACATGTTTATCCTCCAGCTCAAAAAAATGCATCATTGGGTCTTTCCGGCCCGGGGCGTGATTCACCGCCAACGATGAGGCCTTTTCTTCCGACCAGAAAGCAAGACATTGCAAACGAGGTCCCCAGCTGTCCTGGTCGGCAAGGCTTCTGCCGGTGGCCCCGGTGGCCGGAGCTCAGGATGTTGTTGATGGAGAACGGGGGCCCCCAGTTCCTCCCGAGGCACCACTTTCCTTTTTTATACAAAGACAACATCGCGCCTCCGAGGGTGCTGACTGCACACCAGATTCCACTGACTGTTTTTCTACCCTCCTCTGCTTATTTTTATTCATCTGGCTACTTTATTTTAGGGCTTTGTGAAGCTTGTTTTGGCTGGGGCGAAACTTATTGTTTTATTTCTGGCCGCTCGGCTCGCCTGTGAACGCTTCAATTAAGAAGTGGCCACAGAGAGGATGCGGTTCTGGGGTTTGGGTTCGCTGTGGGCTGTTCTCCCGGAGCTGGACCCCGATCCCCAGGGCCGAGCTAGGCCACGGGCGTGTTTCCAGCAAGGAGGACCCAGATCAGCTTGGGTAGCAGCTACGTATCCAAGACACAGGCTCTGCTTCCTGGAGAAAATATGTACAGCCTGGTCAGAGATCACTTACTTTTGGTCCAGAGCTGTGACAGGGGGTCATTCATGCCTCCTGACTGAAATGACTCCATTAAATTTTTTAGGTCTCTTTTTTTTGTTTGTTTTCTTTAGGGTCGCACCCATTGCATATGGAGGTTTCCACACTAGGGGTCTAATCGGAGTTGTAGCTGCCGGCCTACACCACAGCCACAGCCACTTAGGATCCGAGCCACATCTGCGACCTACACCACAATTCACTGCAACGATGAACCCTTAACCCACTGAGGGAAGCCAGGGATTGAGCCTGCATCCTCGTGGATGCTAGTCAGATTCGTTTCCGCTGAGCGACGAAGGGACCTCCTCCATTAATTTTTTAAAAAAAAATTTTTTTGTATAATGTAATGAACTTTATTTCAATTATAGGTATACAAAACCTCCGTTAATTTTAAAAATTAGAGATACCCACAGAACAGTTGACCTTCCCTAATTGTCTTATGAGGCTGAATGAGCTTTGGTTCAGGGCTTTGGTGTCCTACCCACTGGTTTAGTTCTTATCTTTACCACCTAACTAGCTCTGGGTCCTCAGGCTGGTTACCTAACCTCTCTGGCCCTCAGTGTCCACAGGTAATGGGGAGCTGTAAGAGCACCTGCCTCCCTAGATTATGGTGAAGATACAATAAGGGAAAAATCTAATTTTCCATGACATAGCCTACTGATAATATGTAAAACGCCATTGCAGCTGGGAATTTTGTTGCTCTGGTTGTATCAGAAGCTTGTTGAGTTGGAACTTAGATAAGAATCTAATCCCGCCGTGCTGAACTCCAGAGTGAAGCAGATTTTCTTTCCTGAGTCAGACCCCTCCTGGCCCAACCGCCTGTTCCTAGGAGAGCGCCACCTGTTGGTGGGTCTTGGTTTAGGTAGGAAGCTGAGAGGGCAGATCACCTGCCTCTCTCCCTGGTTAGTGGGAATCACCCAGACATCCAAGGTTGCTCCAGTCAATCCCTGCAACTTCTGGCCATGGATCCCAGGCTTCCGGATTTTTAAAAGCTTTCCAAGTGATTCCAGTGTACCAACGAGGTTAAGAAGTACTGGGCAAATATTTTATTTAGGAAAATAGCTCATAAATGGATTTTTTCATACCTCTATGTATTTATAATAGAATTAGGGCAATAAACAACAAAAATAAACACAGATTCTTTATCTCTGTTTATCTCTAGTTTAAAAGCTTCCTTAAGTTTTCTGTCACTCAGACCGTGCTGGATCTTTCCATAGCTCCGGACCCATTTCCCCAAGCTGGTTTGGGTTGTATTTCAAAATAAAGATTCGGCTTTCCTTCTTAATACTCACCCATTATCTATGAGCTCTTATTCTTTCTGTCTTTCCTGAGTTGGAGAACTTTCATTGCTCCCGCGTTGGTCTGTCTGTAATCATTACTGGGACAGCCAGGCTGGGGCTTGGGCTGTCTGCCTCAGGCGGGCCTCTGCCCTTTCAAGGGTCCAGTTAGGGACACTCACATCTGTGCAGGCACCATGAGCTGACTGTCTGCTTGTGTCTTTAACTACAACCAAGTTCTAGATTTTTCCCTCCTTCTCCCTTGCGCGCACCCCCGTGTATGTGGTTAAAGAGGGATCAGACCTCATTGTATTTCTTTGCTTTCGGGAACACTTTTGAACACATTTGTATGTCATTTTTTACATAGTTTATAATCAGATTATCCAGTCTGAATTATCAAAGTCAAAACAGCTTAATCCCAGCCTTTCTGAACATCTTTCCCGTGGTGGATCAGTGAAAGCCCAAAGATACAAGGTGATTTTTGCGTTAGCCCAAGTAAATCATAGGAAAGCAAAATGCACCCCTTTTTTGGGCACCCTCTTTCTCTCTTCCAGTAGTACCGTTAATTGAGAATTAAATGCTAGTCAGACCCAAGTAGGAAAAGTAAGTCATGTATCTGAAAACTCATTCTGAATTTTCAGTGAAACAGGGTGCCTATATGAGATTAGGATAATTAGCAGTTTAAGCCAGAGTTTCTACTCACCGAGTTTCTTGTAACTACTTCCAGAATTTAGCCCATCAGGTAAAAACATTGTTTTCAGTATTCTCTGTTTTGAATGTAATGTTCATAACTTTCTTATTCTCTGGGTCTTTACACGGAACACTCTGACTTTATTTTTATTGCAGTTTGGACAAATAAAAATGCAGGGACAATTTAATTGCTCTGTCTTCCTAATAATCTGTCTTCTGACTATTACTCTTGCTGACCATTACTCCATGGAGAAGGCGGGTGGGGAACTCAGTGTACTTAGATACCTAAGTATATCTAAGATACCTAAGTATGCCTGAGTATAATTACTTTACTTCTGTGGCTTCGGATAAGTCACATAGGCTTTCTGAGCCCAGTTTCCTCATCTTTAGGTTGGTGGTGACACTACTCGTTGCAGTGGTTTAAATTAGGTAATAGATGCTGATACCCAGATATAGTGTTTGGCTCAATGGACGTGCTTAAGGGATGGTAACATCTACCCAACTGGATGTTAGCTCTTGATTTGTACCCTTTTTTTTTTTAAATTAGCGCAATTGAAACCTTTTGTCGCATCTGGAGCCTGCAGCTTGTCGACCTATAGCTTGTGGCAACGCCAGATCCTTAACCCATTGAGTGAGGCCAGGGATTGAACCTGCATCCTCTTGGATACCAGTCAGATTCTTAACCCGCTGAGCCACAACGGGGACTCCCATGGTTTAAATAATTCAAAAAATCCTTATATTCCTAGAATAAGTCCTCGTTAGTATGTTCATCTTTTTATGTAAGTGCTCACTTTTGTTCGCTAGTTTTAATTGAGGATTCACATCAGTGTTTAGAAAGGAAATTCGTATGTAGTTGCCCTTTTGTGTACTTTCTTTGTGGGCTGATGGTATCAGTATTCTACCTGACTGTTTAAATAAGAATTTGGACACATTCCTTCCTTTCATATGATTTGAAATGGTTTCAGTCTTATAAGAATTGTCCCTTAAAAGTTTCCTGGAATTCCCTCTCTGAAGCCATCTAGACCTGTTTTTATTTATTAGGTATTTATCTGTTGGAAGGTCATCTGCGGAAGTAGCATTTTGACTTGTATGTCATGATAGTATTGACCTACTTAAGCTCCCCACCCCGTGTAGGGCGACACCTTGAGTATGTCTGAAATATTGTTTACTGAACATAGTTCATACTGATTGAGTCCTAATTAAGGGTCAGGTGATCTGTTATTATTGAGGTACAGTTTTCAAGAGTGGCAGCCCTTTCTTATACTCAGTATTTTATGGCATTTCATAAGCATGTCATAAGAATTCCCTGGAGTTCCCGCCGTGGCTCAATGGTAATGAACCCAACTAGGATCCATAAGGATAGATTCGATCCCCGGCCTCACTCAGTGGCTTAAGGATTTGCTGTTGCGGTGAGCTGTGGCGTAGGTTGCAGACACGGCTCAGATCCTGCATTGCTGTGGCTGTGGTGTAGGCCAGAGGTTGCAGCTTCAATTTGACCCCTAGCCTGGGAACTTCCATATGTTGAGGGTACGGCCCTAAAAAAAAAAAAAAGGGACATGTCTACCATTCCTAGATTTGGACTTTAAGGATTATTCCATTTTTTAATTGTTGAGGTGGTGATATTATAAACTGTACTTGCTGTATGTTTACATGCTCTGTAGACCGTTATTAGTGTCTTCGGTATCTTGGCCAAGAGAGCCAGCTTTCCTGCAGGTCATGCCCCAGACAGTGTGTGATCTTAACAGACACAGCTGATCTGTGTCTTTCTTGTACATTGTAGGTACTCAGTAACCCTAGTGAATGAAATTCTTGTTTAGCATTCACTATGTGTTTGTTTGCAAAAGGTATAAAAGACATATTCTGAGAGACAATATATGTTATGAAGGCAAAATTGAATGAAATGAATTAAATATTATGGTAAGTATGTGTGTTCAGCTTTGTTAAAGGGTTCAGTGGTACATGTTTGTCAAGGGAAGAGATAATTTTCAGATCGAGTGCAAAGTAAATATTGATTCAGTTGTCCTTATACCTGGCCTGAATTTACAAATTAACAGCAGAGAGCTAAAACTGTTTCAGCAGCGTTTTTGCTTTTCCGTATAAATTGGGCTACAATGCTGAGAAATGGGAATCACAGCACCGTAGTAATGGTGGTGCAAAAACCGATAATGTTGATCTACATGTAGGTTATAAATGTTTATTTGAAAATGTGTTATGGAGAAAGTATTGATAGTTGATAAGATTGTATTGTGTTATGGTAAAGATTTATTGACAAAATATTCTTTCCTTTTCTTGTAGATTTATCTAAAAACAGACTGGTTGAAGTTCCAATGGAATTGTGCCATTTCGTATCACTGGAAATTCTTAATCTGTATCATAACTGTATCAGAGTCATTCCGGAAGCCATTGTTAATCTGCAGATGCTGACTTACTTAAATTTAAGGTAGGTGGACTCTAAAGGTTGTAATCATATTCAGTGGAAAAAAAAAAAGATCGTCTACATTTCTATCAGTTTTTTTCTCTTTGCAATTTCTGGTCACCCTTTGAAGTAAATCACATGAAGGTTTTTTTTTGTTGTTGTTGCTGTTGTTGTCTTTTTAGGGCTGCACCCACCGCATATGGTGGTTGCCAGGCTAGGGGTCAAATCGGAGCTGTAGCTGCCAGCCTACACCACAGTCACAGCAACAAGGGATCTGAGCCACATCTGCATCCTACACCATAGCTCACGGCAATACCAGATTCTTAACTCACTGAGTGAGGCCAGGGATCGAACCTGTGTCGTCATGGATGCTAGTCAGATTTGTGTCCGCTGAGCTACAACGGGAACTCCTCATGTGAAGATTATTTGAGACATTGCTTTTCGATACATTTGTAAGTGCCGTTCGTATTTTTTTTTTTTTTGGTGCTAGACTTCTCTGAATGTCAGTAGAACAAGATGTTTTGGCATCTTAAAATAATTTATACAGCATCGTTTATACGTTTTGTCTGGAAGGTCGTTGGTGTATTTTCATCACGTTTTGATGTGGATCTTGGAAGAGGAAGGCTGAGGGAAGTGAAAAAGAAGTGGGGGTTGGGACGGATTAAAGCCTTGCTGGTTTCGGGGGCTATCGGGACCTCTGGATTTGCTCCCCAGCACTGACTGAGCCTGTTTGCTTTAGGCCACTGGAGAAAGTTCAGGAGGAACACAGACCAACCCCAGCAAGACGTAGTTTGCTATATTTAGCCCGTTGAATTAGGTCCGTGTTTGCTGAGGCTGGGTCAGTGGTCTGTTCTGATTGATTACATACAACCAGTGTAACTATACAACCAGCGTAACGTGTTAGCGCCCTGAATAGCCCTGAAGTTAAGACAACCGGCTATTTTAAGGTCTAGCTTTTAGATTTTGTTGCTGTGACTGTCAGCTGCTCTGGTCAGATTTTGGCTCCTTGTCTCCTAAATCCTTGACTTGCTTCTGGATGTCAGGAGAGATAGGGAGCTGTTTTAATCAAATCTATCTGTACTTTGAAAACAAAGTTGCAAAAGTTTAAGCATGAGCACAGCTGTCACTCTTGTCAGTAGCGGTATCTTAGTGTGCAAAAGTAGCACCTGACTTGTGCTGTGTAACAGATATGACAAACTTTCAAGTGTAGGATTCCCAGTAAACCAAGTGTAGCCTTACTTTATGATAGATAATGATGTCACTTATATTTTAGAATTTCTTGCTTGTTTATTTTCATTGACCACTGAGAGTTAGGAGTCTTCTGCGACTTTCTTTGCAGTCAAAAACAGATTTATTTTTTTTAATGAATTTTATTTTTTCCCCAAAATGGGTTTTTATTGCATTTTATTAGGACTGCATATTTTTTTCCTCGGGAGTGAAAGATAAATCTTAGTCATGCTTTTAAGTTACCCTTACTTTTTTTTTTACTTCATTTTTGGTGAATAAGATTTAGGTTGCTATTAGGATAATCTAGAAGCTCAACATAACTGGTTTTCATTTTTCCAGGTTCCTAGTTCATGGGAGCTTTCTTGCATAAGAAGCTGTCAAGCTGTTTCTGCTGCAGCAGGATGTTAATTACCTTGAAATTGCCCGATGCAGGCACCCTAGTGGTGTCTATAGTTATTGCTTCATTATCCCCTAAAACATCTGCCTTCTAATCCCAACCCACAAAGGTGAAATAACCCAAGAGCATATGTAATCGATCTGTTTGCTTTACGTACCTGCTCCTCGCACTTTCACCTCCAGCAGCCCTGCGTGCAGCAAGGAAATAGACCTAACTTTGCATGGTTGTATTAAATATATGTACACTGAGAAGCTTTTGGGCACAGATGACATATATCTTCTGGGATCATATAAACTATGAAATTCTATGGAGTTCCCATTGTGGTGCAGTGGAAGCAAATCCAACTAGGAACCAAGAGGTTGCAGGTTCAATCCCTGACCGTGCTCAGTGGGTAAGGATCCGGCATTGTTATGAGCTGTGGCATAGGCCGGCAGCTGAAGCTCCGATTAGACCTCTAGCCTGGGAACCAACCTCTATATATGCCGCGAGTGTGGGCCTAAAAAAAAAAAAATCTGCAAATACTGGAGAATCTAATCTTAAAATTTATATTTTGCTTTAACAGCATTAGTAAAGTTGGTTTTTGGTAGGATGATTTTTATGTTGAGCCTGTTTGAGAGTAGAATAATACTGATGTCTTCAGATGGTAGAAAAATTATATTGGAAAATGAATCTCAGGAGTCTTTAAACCAGGAACAGAGAGAATTTGTTGAAACTGATAATGGCTGAAGAGGAAGTGTTTGGTATATTGTTTTGTTTTGCTTTTATTTTTTTAGGGCTGCACCTGTGGCATATGGAAGTTCCCAGGCCAGGGGTCAAATTAGAGCTGCAGCTGCCGGCCTACGCCACAGCCACAGCAACTCAGGATCCCAGCCAAGTCTGTGACCTACACCACAGCTCACAGCAACACTGGATCCTTAACCCACTGAGGCCAGGGATCAAACCCGCATCCTCATGCATACTAGTTGGGTTCGTAACCACTGAGCCACAAGGGGAACTCCATGTTTGGTATATTGCCAACAGAGTTTTGTGATGACTTCCTAGGTCAAGGAAAAGACAAAGAAATAAAGGGGGTCATTAAGCACCCAGCTTTTTCAACTTTGTTTTCTGCATGTAATGGTTTAATTTCTCATTTGCCTTTATCTTTCCTCCCATTTCTACAGGTCATTTTATTTTGTTTTGGTTCTCTTTGCTCACATCTCCTATTTTAATATTACCAGTTTTAAGACATAGTCTCAAGTGTTGAATTGTAACTCTTTAAAGGAATTGATAGCTAAATGGAAAAAATTAAGAAAAAGCACGTCTTTTACCTCTTGGAGATATTATATCAGGGTATATGAAAAATGGATGTACGTCCTCTAAACTCTTCGAAAGCCAGATACTAAATATATGTATGTGTGTATACACACACACACACACACACACACACACACACACACAATTATTTTTGATGACTTCTATCAAATTTACTTCACGAATGTAAATATGTAACATAAAATAGTTACACAGGGCAATCTTTCAAATGACCAGGAGATGGTCATCATGTTTATGCAATTATAAGGCCTTTAATTCCTGTTTGGGAGTTCCCTTGTGGCTCAGCAGATTAAGAACCTGACATAGTGTCTGCAAGTATGTGGGTTTGATCCCTGGCCTCACTCAGTGGGTTAAGGATCCAGCATTGCCACAAGCTCTGGTATATAGTTTGCAGATGCGGCTCGGATACCTCACTGCTGTGGCTGTGGTGTAGGTTGCAGACGCGGCTCGGATCCTGCATTGCTGTGCCTGTGGTGTAGGCCGTCAGCTCCAGCTCCTATTCGACCTCTAGCCTGGGAACTTCCACATGCCACAGATGTGGCTGTACAAAGAAAATAATAATGATAACTCCTGTATGATGATTGGGTTCAGTTGAAACATGTCTTTTAGGAATTGGACCCCAGGGATTGAGTTATTTCCCTATTTGGGAATGATCTGAGGTAGAATGTTATATTTTCCTAAAGGATTTATCTGTAGCTTGTGAAACGGTGGGTGACTGTCAAATCTGTTTATCTGCGAATATGTAATAATGTCTAGAAAATGCCGGTGGCATCTAATGAAATGTAAGTCTTCTGAGACGTGTTGAGTAATAACACCACGTGACAGTCGCGTTGTCTGCGTGAGTTCTCGCTGTCTTCAAGCCACCGGCTGCACTCCCAGCCGCCCCCAAGCCGGTAACCAGGAGGCATTTAGGATGTTGTGCTTGCGTGTGATCACAACAGAATCCTCTCCACAACAGTCAGGGTTGGGCATGGTGGGCTTTTCGTGTCTTTTCTACCCCACATGAAAACTAAGTCATCTAATGAAGAGACATGATAGTGTTCTGTTGACTTTCGGCGCTCAGAGGAGAAGCTGCCAAATCCCCTTACTTGGAAAAAAAGCACGGCACTCAGGATGCAGCAAAGCACAGCTTTCTAGGACAGCTACGTTCCCTCCAACCCAGTTTTTTTCTATGATGTTACAAATGGGATATTAGGCACAGAAGAACTTACTCTATTTTTAATAGTTCGTCTTACTGATTGATTTTTTTTTTTATGACCACACAGCATACAGAATTTCCCTGTCGAGGGATAAAATCCGAGCTGCACCTGCAGCCTATGCCCAATCCTTTAACCCCCTGTGCTGGGCTGGGGATGGAATCCGCACCTCTGGAGCGACCAGAGCCACTGAAGTCAGTTTCCCTTTTTTTTTCTTTTTTTTTTTAATTTTTTTTGTCTTTTGTCTTTTTAGGGCTGCACCCGTGGCATATGGAGGTTCCCAGGCTAGGGGCTGGATCGGAGCTATTGCTGCCAGCCTACGCCACAGCCATAACAACGCCAGATCCGAGCCGCGTCTGCAACCTACACCACAGCTCATGGCAATGCTGGATCCTTAACCCACTGAGCAAGGCCAGGGATCGAACCCTCAACCTCATGGTTCCTAGTTGGATTCGTTTCCACTGCGCCACGGCGGGAACTCCTGCAGTCAGATTCTTAACCTACTGGGCCACAGCAGGAACTCCAGATGATTGATAATTTTTTAATTGAAGAATAGTTAATGTTATTATGTAAATTATAGGTGTGTACAGCATAGTGACTCACTATTTTTAAAGGTTGTGCTCCATTTATAGTTATCCTAAAATCTTGGTTTTATTCCCTGCATTGTACGATATATCCTCATAACTTGCCAATTTTATATATAATAGTTTGTACCTCTTAGTCCTCTCCCTTCTTTCTCCCCACGGGTAACCACTAGTTTATTTTCTATATCTGTGGGTTGGTTTCTTTTTTGTTATATTCACTGGTTTGTTTTAGTTTTTAGATTCCACATGTAAATGATATTAGACCATATTTGAAAAAAGACGTATTCTAGACAGAAGCATATCATCAAATCAAGACCATTGTCACTAGTACAGATGCGTTGGGGAAGTCCGTGTAAATTTCAGAAAAAATTAAAGAAATACTGTAAATTAGTTTTGAGCACACACTTAATGTAGGTTGGATCAGACAGAGCACATTCTGGAACATCGTTAGCAAATGGGCAGGTTCGGTAGGATTTATCAATAAATACCCAAAACACTTTCTTTTCTGCAGCGCTCAGGATTTTCCCTCTTCTTTCTATTAACTAGAAAGAAAGAGTTGTTTGATAAAATAGTACAGAGAAGCTGCTTTTCAGGTTCCACAGATTTCATGTTTCTGTACTTAAACATGGTCTCACATGTATTTTCAATTTTTTTCTCTTTTTAAGTAACTCCCATGTAGATATGACTGATTTCCTAGGTTCCAGAATAAGAGAGATGTCATATGAAGTGGCTTTGAATTTAGGGGAGCCATTCACAATTGACCACACCCTCTGAGACGTACTGCCTAGTCCGGCGGAGTAAATGGTCATAAATATTTGATGGTTCGGTGAGAATGATAACAATCGAGGTGACGGTGGTGGTGTTGGGGGTGTGTCACCGCCTCCCCAGCTTCTTCGTTGACAGGATCTCTCTGTGACATTATCTTGAAATGTCAAATGACTGCTTGGTGACAGCCAGCCCAAGACCGGTCTTATCCTTAGAGGTGGGTTTAATTAGCACATGGAAAGAAAACCTTCATTGTGAAACATGGTTGAAAGCATTTGTGTTTTATCATTTTTTTTCTCCAGGGATAGAAATGGCATATTTTGGAAAACATTAATTTATGGCTGTTTGTGTCGCCTGTGTTGGAAGGAACTGGGCTTTTAATCTTTGCTTCTCGGTGTTCACAACAAAAGGTTATGTTGATTTGGTATATGAGCCACTGTGTCTCTTCCTGTTAGAAAGCATCTTAATCCAAGAAAGGTGGCCAAGAACAATACGAGTGATTAAGCAAGACTCGTTCCCATATAGGAACAAACACTTTGAACTTGAGTTACGCAGGAAAGCCTCCCAAGTTTAAAATCTATTTTAAGTTGTCGGAGAGGTTGTTGTTGATGAGGCTCCTGAAGAAAACGTACCTTAGAAAAACAGAAGAGCCCAGAGCAGAGAAGCTTTTGGCAACTTGTCGGGCTGTTGTGAAACTAAAAATAGGGAGTTTAGTGTGAAAGTTTGATCTCAGAGAAGTTTGGGAATAGAAGCTGCCAAAAATGCAGTTTCTTTACAGCGTTTGATCATATTGCTTCCAGAATTCTTGGTGAGTGGTTGTACTTTCCTGGAGTGACAGGTGAGGGGCCAGGAGCTGGTTTGTTCATTAGAAGCCTCCCTTGTTCTCCCAGTCTCCTAGGAGTGGGTGCTGAGGCTTCACCTGTAAAGGCGGGGGGGGGCGGGGGGGGGCAGTCTCTTGAGCAAAATAATATCACGCCATAAAAGGAATCTGTCTTTTTTCTGAAGCCCGGCATTCTTCTTGTCTGCTGAACAATGTGCAGAAAGAGCCAGCTTCCTGATGGCAGTATAACCTGTATCCCCATCTTCCTTTGCGGGCTTGTTTGGAGAAATAATCTGTAATCCCCAGTTCATAGCTCTCCATTTAAAGGGCTTGGGAGAAGCATCCTACCTGCTGAGTTACCTCAGGAAGCACAGATATTATTTTTTGTTGTTGTGATGAACCAAAAACCTAATTTTCATTCTTCTAAGAATTTTAATTTTATCTCTAAGAAATACACCTCCTTACACGAAAGAAAGTCACAGGTGTAGGGTGGAGTTTTTTTCTTGCCGGGAACAGAAAATGGATGTTGTCTTCCTGAACTGGAAATGGGGAGGAATTTTGCTCGGTTCAAATGGAATTCCTCTTTCCTTTATGAAGATCTTATCTCACTCAGAGGACAAATGAGACTACTTTAGTGTATGTATTTTAGAACAGGCATTTGGTTACTAGGTTGTGCTTTGTGAAATGACAGATCAGTGGGAAGATACCAAAACGCAATGAGCCATGTTGGAGTCCGGAAGTATCGTCTTAAAATTAGAAAGTGTTTTTCAAAGAGTGCTGGAGTTGGAAGTGGCCACCGGCGTTGTCCTTTGCAAGAGCAGCAGCTTGTGGTTTAAGTCTTGCCTTTTCCCTTTCTCTCTCTTTCTTTCTTTCTTTCTAATCCTTTTTTTGGCCACCCCAGAGTATATGGAAAATTTCTGGGCCAGGGATCAGATCTGAGCTGCAGTTGTGACCTACACCATAGCTGCAGCAACACCGGATCCTTTAACGCACTGCGCTGGGCCGGGGATTGAACTTGTGTCCTGGCAGTGCCGAGACACCACCCCCTTGTGTCACAGTAGGAACTCCAAAGCCTTGCCTTTTCTAATGCACTCAGTGGGCATTTGTTTTTAAGGTGGAACCTTTAGTCAACAGTCCCTAAATATTTTAGTATATGTATAAGTTGTGGTACCTGTAAAGTTATTGTCATTGATAGTTGAAGGGCTTTGTTAAATGTAAATGAGTTCATCCTAGGTATTTCTTACCAGATTCCATTCCTTTTAGTATAGCCCGTACTTGATAAGACTTCCAAAAGGGGTTTTTCCATCCTACATGTCACCTGGTCACTGATTAGATGTTGTTGTATGTCAGTGTTTGTATTGAAAAAAAAGAGCGGAGAGATCCAAAGAGACATGATGGCTCTGATGGTGAGACCGCTGTCAGAATGTGTTGGTTTTGTTTTCAGTTCTGCTTCTGATCTTAATTTTAAGTTTTTAAGATCTTTGTGCTGCAAATTTGCTTTCTAAAAATACGGTGAACACCCACTTCTGATTCATTGTATAGATTTTTTTGCTTATAGTGATAGTCAGAATGTTTTCTGCAAGCCCTGAATGAGCAAGCTGCACACGGCATTTATTTTTCTCACTAGACAGACCATAGCTCTTTGAAACATGGCCATTTCATCAATAAGCAATTTAGGAGTTCCGGCTGTGGTGCAGCAGGCGAAGAGTCAGGCGTTGTCTCTGAGGCATTGCAGGTTCCATTCCCGGGCCAGGACAGTGGGTTAAGACTCCTGTGTTGCCACATGCGGTGGTGTAGGTTGCAGATGCAGCTTGGATCCAGTGTTGCTATGGCGTAAGCCTGCAGCTGTGGCTCAGCTTTGATGCCTGGCGCAAGAACTTCCATATGCTGTGGATGTAGCAGGAAAAAAAAAAAAAAGCAACTTCTGTTTCCTCCAAGGACATTACAGTTTACCAAGTCTTATGACAAGTAATGTAGATGAGGAGAGGGAAAGAAGGAAAAACAGCTATAAACAGGTGAAAGAAGACGTGGAAGTTTAGAATAACCTTCACCATTGTCCTCATCAACGTCATCACTTCTTCATAGCTGAATAGGGTTTAGCTGTCACACCATCTTATGTTAGCCCTTAACAGCCCTTTATTTTAGTATTTTATTTTATTTTATTTTGGGGCTTGCCCACAACATGCTGAAGTTCTGGGCATTGAACCCACATCACAGCAGTGATCGGAGACACAGCAGTGACACCTCACTTTCAAAAGTCATAAAATGTGTGCTATCGGGGCCATAAAATTGCAGAATATGATGTTAAAAATACTATTCTACTTCTGAGTGGAAAGTTTGTGCTCTGAGAACTCAGGGAGGGGAAATCTTGGTAAAATCATGCAGCCAGCAATTTCATCCTAGGTAATAGTCCCAAATAACGTATTTTCCAGGGAAGAGAAAGTAAGTCAGGAATAAAGACACATTCTGCAGTTCTCTATCTAGTGAGAGATTGGGTGGGTTGGTGCTTAGGGTACAGAGGAGTGATGGTGAGGGGGGCAGTTTATTCTGTAAGGAGTTTGTTTTTTCATCTTCCCGGCATGTCTGGGGACACCTTTGTGGCATCTGGGCCGGATGGACTGTCAGAACAGACGGAAGAGCTGATCTCTCTGAACGGCGAGATCCAAATAACCAGCAGATCTGGGTCATTCTGAGAGCTGGATCGTGTGGAACTGTGCTGTTAATCTCAGCTTATCTCTCTCATCCTCATGCGATCAGGCCGTGTTTTTCTGAAACTCCGTTTGGCAACCAGCAAACCGCTGCGGAAAGGGCTGGGAAAATAACCTGAGAAAATCGGTGCAGTCTGCTCAGGGATTAATCCTTCTTCTTGTGAACAGAGAAGAGCAGATCTGGAGAAAACCCGCCTGCCAAACTCTCTTGGAGAAAAGAAATGATTTATTTCTAACCCCAGAGATGCCATTGGATCAGTTAAGGTGTAAATAGAACATCATTTCCCAAAACGTGCGTTCTGTGGAAAAATACTCTGTTGAATGTTAATAGGTACGCTTTTTAAACAGTCCACGTTTTGGGGAGTTTCCGTCGTGGCTCAGCAGAAACAAATCCTACTAGTGTCCACGAGGTTGCGGGTTCGATCCCTGGCCTTGCTCAGTGGGTTAAGGATCTGGCATTGCTGTGAGCTGTGGTGTAGGTCGCAGACGCGGCTCGGATCCCGCGTTGCTGTGGCTGTGGCGAAGGCCGGCGGCTACAGCTCCTGTTAGACCCCTAGCCTGGGAACCTCCATATGCCGCGGGTGTGGCCCTAGATAAGGCAAAAAGACAAAAAATTAATAAATAAAAAGTATATGTCTTCTGGATGTCCTCTTCTGAGGCCAGGGAATTTGTATGAACTGCATATGCTGAAAGATAAAATGAAATGTGAGTAGTAAAGAGAAAGGCCCAGGAGACCCTGAAGCATGGAGTGCGTTCACAGCACCACCAGGCAGGCTGATCCAGGCTTTAGGTAGCACCTTTTAAATATATATATAAATATTTACGTATTTGTTTGTTATTCATTATTGATTAAAAATGCAGTTCAGCTCGAGATAAAAATGAGTACTGAAAAGTACAAAGAACGTATTAGTCACTGATACTAGGACTCAGGTTAAGGTTTTTCCCCTTCCCCGGCTCCTTAATCGGGCTGCTCTTTTTTTCTGGAGGAGGCAGGGAGACCTTTTCAGTTTCTGAGAGCTCTTATGTAATGAGGAAAAGAATGACCTTGACCAGAAGTCTAAAGCAGCCGAGTCTTTAAATTGCACTGAAATTTCATTTTTGAAGCACCAGAGTCCCTGTGGTTAAAACCTGTTAAAAGGTCATTCTTTTAAAAAAGGTAACTTCATGGCTCTCATGCAGATATGAAATGTACATCTGTCAAAGACTGTATTCAAACCATTAATTAACGAAGGAACTAGTAAAATGTTATATCTTATTTTAAAGGAGAATTCAACACAGAGACAGACAGAAAATCTTATATCCTATTTAAAGAAGTCAACACAGAGCCAGGTAGACAGAAAATGTTATATCTTATTTAAAGGAGAATTCAGCACAGAGACAGACAGACAGACACACGCAGTGGGCTTGCTGAAGTGAATTTACAGAGTTGCCCAACTGGTCCATATCCAGAGGGCAGTAACCCATTGCAGTTCCTCTGCGCTCACCACAATTCATCTGTATCCCCGCGGACAGAAATGCTTTGCATTCCTCTCCGTTTCTGCAAACACAGAGTTGTGAAATAACTCAAGGACAGGGAAAGGCAGAGACCACCTGGGAGGGAGTGCCAGGCAAGGCTCCCCTGCAGTGGTTTTTGTCCATTTCGAAATCACTGACAGTTTTTCTTCCTCCGCCACATACGTTAAGGTGTATCACCACGTGCAAGGCGTGTGGAAATCTGTGAACTCTTTGAACAGGACCAAAAGGAGAAGAAGAAATAGTAGATTCAGCCGGGATTGTGAAATGCTTCCTTTTAGATCCTGGGTTGTAAAGACTGAGAGCCTGTTTGCACTGAGGCGGGCAGGCGGGGAGGACCGAGGAGAGGCTGAGGGCGCTTTGAAGGCTTCTGTTTGGCCAGTCATTTAGGTAGACTGAGTGGTGGCCCTGCTGGTGCATTTGTCCCAGCGGGGGGCCACTGTGACTGCAGAACCAGCAGAGAACAGCCTGGGGCCTTCAGCAGAGGCCGCCTCTGAGCCTGTGACAGTGGTGCCTAAAGTCTGCAAACACTTGATTAAAGATAGGTTAGCAGGAGCCTGGAATCCTTTCCTTCCCCCTTATGGGATAAGATCTGTAAAGAAAGTCTTGCTTCCTGTATTCCTTAAGAGCTACTGATTCCTTAAATTTGAGAAAGCCAGGAGACAATATTTGCTGCCTTTTTTTTTTTTTTTTTGGCTGCACCCGCGGCATATGGAGGTTCCCAGGCTAGGGGTCTAATCGGAGTGCAGCTGCCGGCCTACACCACAGCCACAGCAACGCGGGATCCAAGCCACATCTGTGATCTACATCACAGCTCAGGGCAACCTTGGATCCTTAACCCACTGAGCAAGGCCAGGGATTGAACCTGCACCTTCTTGGTTCCTAATCAGATTCATTTCCACTGCGCCACGACGGGAACTCCAAAATGAGGAGTTCTTGTTGTGGCTCAGCGTTAACGAACCCGACTAGTATCCATGAGGACGCGGGTTCGATCTCTGGCCTCCCTTAGTAGGGTTAAGGATCCGGCATTGCTGTGGCTGTGGCGTAGGCCAGCAGCTACAGCTCCAATTCGACCCCTAGCGGGGGAACTTCCATATGCCCAAGTACGGCCCTATAAAGCAAAACAAAAACAGAAACAAAATAACAAAGTAAAATGAGAAAAGGCTGTATTGTGTTGAGGGTAGACCAGACTTTGATCTGCAGCCAACCCACCTGGTTTCAACCCTTATTAGCACAGAGTGACTCACTAGCGAGGCAGCTTGGAACTAGTGATTTAAATTCTCTGAATAACATCAGTTTTTGTGTCTGAAGAATAGAGGGTTTTATACTTAGGTTCCGGGATTGTTATGGATATAAATAAAGTAATAGTTAAGTGCCTAGCACAATGCCTTATCGATAATAACCAACTACGGAATGTTTGTTTAAGTATTAGAGCAGTGAAGTGGAACTGAGTTATTATTGGCTGTCAAGTTACATGAGAGAAGCTTCCCGAAACCTCATTTCCTTGGAAGGATAAGTGGGAAGAAGAGAATGTGGAGAGACTGACATTCACGCAGATCTACCTGCGTCACACATTCAGTCGTTTCTGGAACTCGATGGAAAGGCACACGTTGTCACATGAGACACAAAAAATGTTTAGACACCTTACATTTTATTATGAGTGTTTCCTGTTGGCTCGGTATCCCTGGCTAAAAGTTGATCTCAGCAGCCTGTTCTCTTTTATTTTTTTATTTTTTATTTTTTTGTCTTTTTCCCTTTTATGTGGAGCCGCTCCCCCGGCATATGGAGGTTCCCAGGCTAGGGGTCCAACAGGAGCTGTAGCCGCCGGCCTACACCACAGCCACAGCAACGCGGGATCCGAGCCGCGTCTGCGACCTACACCACAGCTCACAGCAACACCGGATCCTTAACCCACCGAGCGAGGCCAGGGATCGAACCCGCAACCTCATCGTTCTTAGTTGGATTCGTTAACCACTGAGC
>PVHT020004944.1:25265448-25322753 GCA_004024745.2 Catagonus wagneri
AACACCGGATCCTTAACCCACCGAGCGAGGCCAGGGATCGAACCCGCAACCTCATCGTTCTTAGTTGGATTCGTTAACCACTGAGCCACAAAGGGAACTCCAGCCTGTTCTCTTTTAAATCACTATCCACAGCCTTTTCTTTTTCGGTAGGGGAAAAAAAAAAGTTAAAGTAAAAAAAAAAAAAAAATCTGGAGTTCCCATCGTGGCTCAGCAGAAACGAACCTGACTTGCATCCATGAGGATGAGGGTTCGATCCCTGGCCTTGCTCAGTGGGTTGAGGATCCGGCATTGCCGTGAGCTGTGCTGTAGGTCACAGATGCGGCTCAGATCTGGTGTTGCTGCGGCTGTGGTGTAGGCTGGTGGCTACAGCTCCTATTTGACCCCTAGCCTGGGAATCTCTACATGCTACAGGTGCGGCCCTAAAAAGACAAAAAAAAAAAAAAAAAGTCTGTTTCTGTGGCAGAGCAGGCAGGAGACATAGGTGTACCTTCCTGGGAATAGAAAGGTAGTGTCCATTCTACCTGGGAATGGTCTCAAAAGTCAGAATTCCCTTCAGTGTTGGTACTTCTTTTGTTTTTTTAAATCAAAGTTGATTTACAGTGTTTCTTCAATTTCTGTTATACAGCAGTGACCCAGTCGTACATATATATATATATATTTTTTTATATTATCTTCCATCATGTTCCAACCTGAGAGATTAGACATAGTTCCCTGTGCTGTGCAGTAGGGCCTCATTGCTTATCCATCTTCTCTAGCCCTTGAGTAATAGTTTCCCCATTTGCCAGCAGCAATATTTTGCATAAAGCTCAGGTCTCTACAGTCTTAATGCTTAAAACCTCAAATCTACCTTGTTGCCTCTGGAGGTGTTTGGCCCATTAATATTCTTTTTCTTTTTCTTTCTTTTTTTTGTCTTTTTGCCTTATCTAGGGCTGCACACGCGGCATTTGGAGGTTCCCAGGCTAGGGGTCTAACAGGAGCTGGAGCCACCGGCCTTCGTCACAGCCACAGCCACGCGGGATCCGAGCCGCGTCTGTGACCTACACCACAGCTCATGGCAACGCTGCATCCTTAACCCACTGAGCAAGGCCAGGGATCGAACCCGCATCCTCATCGTTCCTAGTTGGATTCATTAACCACTGAGCCACGACGGGAACTCCAGTATTCTTGCTAATATCAGAAATTAAGTCCTCTTCAAACACCCAAAACTTCTTTCTTGATTTTGAACATTTAGCTCCATTTTAGAGTGAAGGAAGGGTGTGACAATTATTACAGAGGAAACTTAAAGGAATGGTTTTTAGAACCTTGTGCTTTTAGAATGAAAGAACTCTTAGAAAAAAGGAGAGGAAATAACCAAAAAAGGGCAAGTTATCAATAACTATACCTTTAAATCTAAATACAGACATTGGTAGTGGTGGTCGCTGACTGTTGAGGGTGTAAAAAACCACAATATTTTAAGCAAGGGCTTATTTATACTCAAGAGGAGACTGATAGGCTGTTATTGTGGGAAACCAGTTCAGTTGCATAGCGGCAGAAATAGGGTGAAGATACGCACAGCAAAATTGCACAGCAGAGTGGCTGGTGCAGCAGTTTGCCTGCATTCTGAGCTACTTCAGATGCTTATTTTTGTTTCTTACTTTTCATTTTCTTTTTTTAATGATTTTTTATTTTTCCAATATAGTTGATTTACAGTGTTGTGTCAATTTCTACTGTACAGCAAAGTGACCCAGTCATACATCTATACATACATTCTTTTTCTCACATTATCTTCCATCATGTTCCATCACAAGTGACTGGATATAGTTCCCTGTGCTATACAGCAGGATCTCATTGCTTATCCACTCCAAATGCAGTAGTTCGTGTCTATTAACCCCAGACTCATTTTCTTTTCTGAAGTTTGACTTTGACCTTCTCAAAGCGTGGCCTTTATGGCTGTAAGGTGTGAAATGGATTGGCATAGTGTTCAAGAACTGGTTCAAGATGCACTTGAAATGACGACTCTGGGTTTCTAGTTTTGCAACATTTAGTTTTTGAATGATTGTCATCCTCAAGTGGTAGGTAGCAGAACTGCTGTCAAAGTTAGATGTAAACGCGGACTCCCAGATTTTATGTGTATCCATAATTTCAAATGTCTACATTAAAAATGTAATGTGACATATCATTAAAATTGTATGTATAGAATTTATATTTATAAAATTAAAGTCGACCAAGATAGCTCCAGGCAACATGAAGCCAGGCTCTGCTTGCTGTAGGTCATTGTCTCTGCTTGCTGTAGGTCAATGGAATGAGTTGGGGCCTGGGAGCGGGGGATGGGGTTGGCGATGCAGGAGAAGGATTTATTCACGTGGGGAAACGAGGTTGAGAAATTTTGCCTTGGTGGGTTTTCAGAATGCCCCAAGCAGGAAAAAGGAAATCTTTGTCTATGGATATTGTTCACCGTTGTGTGGGCATGAAGACAATTAACCGTCAAGTGTCATATGCGCAACAGAAAAAAAGTCACTCTGCCTTTCAGGAGAGCGATCGAGGGTGTGCAAAGAAGAACATAAAACAGTTAGGTGAGGTATCCTGTGCAAGAGGAAGCGGACCTGGCTCAAGTAAAATAACTGTTCTTCACTGCATTTCGTGTGCTGAGCACAGGCAGTGCCATTCATACAAGCAACGCAGAGGACCTTCTGCTTACTTGTCCATGTCCTGGCCTGGCTGAGACACCCATAGGGTGAGCCTGGGGGGCCCTGCCCTGCTTTCTGTGTGCACATGCACACTCTGACATTTCTTTTTAGGGCTGCACCCGTGGCATATGGAAGTTCCTAGGCTAGGAGTCGAATCAGAGCTACAGCTGCCGGCCTACACACACAGCCACAGCAACACCGGGTTGTTAACCCAGGCCAGGGATCGAACCTGCAACCTCATGGTTCCTAGTCGGATTCATTTCTGCTGTGCTGTGATGGGAACTCCTGACGTTTTCTTAATAGGTTTGCAACGACTAGTGATTTCATGTCATGATTTCCATCACATTTTGGAAAACCAGATGATAAATGGAGTTGATGATCCCTGGGTATTCGTGTTTTCCCAGAGAAATGGTAAGGTCTTAGTATTAGGGAAGGTGGGAGAGGAAAAGTCATTCATAGGATGGTACGTGCTAGTCACGGTTCTCCAGGGTGGAAAGAGTTACTTGGTTTGAGCCTGAAATTTTATAGCCCAGCCTGGTTCTCCCCGCAGGCCTCAGAATAGTCATCTCTAACTTGTGTGTTTTTTACAAATGGAATGTGGAACTGTATTTTAAGACTGGCTGAAAATGTAGCAATTAGGAAATAAAATAAATAATATCTAATTAAGCTCTTTTTGGTCATGTCTCCACTGCTTTGCTGCATTAGTGGTTAGGTGCGGTTTTAACCTTTGTAAATGGATTTAGCATTGTGCTAAGCACGTTTCCCTCCATAATCTCAGGTATCATGTTAGGTGGGTATTATTATGTGTGTTTCATGGATGACAAATCCCACGAGGTTAAATGATTTCCCTAAAGCTATAGAGGTGATTGTGGCAGAGATAAGATTCAAACCCAGGTTTTCTAATTCCACAGTTGGTGACCTCTTTAACGACTGAGTGGGTGAATCTGTTAGAGAAATCTTTCTAGAAATTGTTTTCTATTGAATGAGTTCCATGTTTTCTTGTTTCTGGCCACGCCCACGGCTAGTGGCCGTCCCCAGGCCGGGGACTGAGCCTGTGCCTCAGCAGTGCCAACACCGGGTCCTTAACCTGCTGAGCCAGCAGGGAACTCCCCATGGGAGCCCATTCACTTACAAAAAGGATAGATTCCAGTAGAAACAAAAGATATATGATTCTAACAAAATAACGTATAAGAATGTTTTCATCATCACACACTTTTTTGTTGTGATGTACCCACAGCAGATGGGAGTTCCTGGGCCAGGGATTAAATCCTAGCCGCAGCTGCCACAACTATGCCACAACTGTGGCAACACCAGATCCTTAACCCACTTCGCTAGGATGGGGTTTGAACCTGTGCCACCACAGAGTCAATGCTGGATCCTTAACCTGCTGTACCACAGCAAGAACTCCATCATCACATATTTTAAGGAAATACCTTTCTGACAAACCCATAATATTTACTGTTCAGTACTGAAATTAAGTCTGAAAGCATAGATTTTAATAAGGAAAGCCATAGTCAAAATCTGTTAAAATAAGACTCTAAAAGAAACTATACAGAAGTGACTTGCTTGGAGAATTCCTGAATTTAGGAATCATGTTAAACGAGGGTGGTGATGTTGAACCTGCAGAGTTAGCCTGTCAAAAGTGTTCGGATTGGAGTTCCTGTCCTGGTGCAGCGGAAACAAATCTGACTAGGGACCATGAGGTTGCGGGTTCGATCCCTGGCCTCGCTCAGTGGGTTAAGGATCTGGCATTGCCATGAGCTGTGGTGTAGGTTGCAGACGCAACTCGGATCCCGCGTTGCTGTGGCTGTGGCGAAGGCCGGCGGCTGCAGCTCCTGTTAGACCCCTAGCCTGGGAACCTCCATATGCCGTGGGTGCGGCCCTAAAAAGACAACAAAAACAACAACAGGTGTTCAGATTATGTTGAGCTGCCTTGTTTCAACCTGAAAGGAGAAAGCAGACCAGTAAATCTATGTGGGAGTCATTCAGCTGAGAAAGGAGGAAGGCAAATCATCAGCAGTAAAACCCACCGCCTTCCTGCCCCTCCTCGTTCGTGCGCGCACCTTCCTGCATACAGACGGGGCCCGGAGGGGCCAGGGGACTCCGCTCTGCGGTGGCAGGAAGGCTCAGGCCACCACGACCGAATCTGTAATTTCTACTTCTGAATAACTGCTCCTTTTCCCTCACTAATTTACTCTTTGGTAATGAGTGAGTTTTAAAAAAGTCTTTTTTTATTTTCTTTTTCTTTTAAATACTGCTTTCAGATGTGACTCCCAGGCTGGATTTGAAAATAAACGTGGCCCATTACCTTATCAGATACTCCATGGTGGTATTTTTAAACATCCTTTCCTCGTCTGTTCATAGCACAGAGGGCTGAGGAGACCAGGGCGGGCCAGGCGGGTGGACTGTGGCCTGAAGCACTTATTTGCTGGAGAAAAATTGCTGCCAGATGAGTGATTTCAAAAAGCTCAGGCCGCTGATGTGTTCTCGAGCGGGGCGAGGATTAAAGGGCGTGCAGTTTCTCCTCTTCTTTATAAATATTTGCTGGAGAACTAATGGGTTTTCGTGTGCGTGTGTATTTCCTTTTTCTATTGGGGAAATGATCAGTAATACAGGAACGTCCTGCGATAAAACAGACGAAGTTCAGGCTGAGGGAACAGCTGGATGAAATAGAAGCAGTGTGCTCCAGGGCCGTGGCATGCTCCTTGTGACCAGTCCTGGCATCTTCATGTGCCTTCAGGTGATAAACCACAGAATGAATAGAGGAGTGTGTGGGGCATAAATAAATGGGCTCTTCCATCAGCTGCTTTTAGCACAAAAAGCATTCATCCCCATCCAAGAAACCACGGATGCGTTCACAAGCCTCAGTTTTATTATATTTTAAATTAGTTACCCACCCGGGAAGAATTCCAGGGGGAAGAAGCCCATATAATTTCAAATGCTCACATGTCTGAAGGAGCAGAGGCTTCACTGCGTTGCTCAGGTGGTTAGGGCCATGCTCTCCCAGTGCAGCACCCGCTCATCGGATCAGATGCCTGCGCTCGGGTAGGGAGCCTGGGAGTATTTTATTGCTATTTAGTTATTTTGCTTTTTAGGGCCGCACCCGCGGCACATGGAAGTTCCCAGGCTAGGGGTCTAACAGGAGCTGTAGCCGCCAGCCTTCGCCACAACCACAGCAACGCGGGATCCGAGCCGCGTCTGCGACATACACCACAGCTCACGGCAACGCCGGATCCTTAACCCACTGAGCGAGGCCAGGGATCGAACCCGGGTCCTCATGGTTGCTAGTCGGCTTCGTTACCACTGAGCCACGACAGGGACTCTGAGACTGGGAATACTTTAAATCCGAGTTCCTAAGCAGAGAAACACAGGAAAGATCTCCAACTGTAACTGTTGATTCTGTGGAAAATAGGAGTGTAGGAATTTCTAAAAATACTTGTCTTTGTTCCTGTTATCCTCTCTTCAAAATAGAAGTTTACAAGTTCTCCCATTGAGCGGGTTCAGGACCCGCCGTTGTCACTGCAGTAGCTCGGGTCGCTGCTGTGGCTCGGGTTTGATTCCTGGTCTGGGAACTTGCACATGCCACAGCGCAACCAAAAAAAAATTTTAAATATGCCTTTTTGATGTTGATGTTGTTTTTGTCTTTTCAGGACCGCACCCGCAGCATATGGAGGTTCCCAGGCTAGGGCTCAAGTTGGAGCTGTAGCCTCCGGCCTTTGCCACAGCCACAGCAACGCCAGATCCTTAACCCACTGAGTGATGCCAGGGTTCGAACCTGCAACCTCATGGTTCCTAGTAGGGTTCGTTAACCACTGAGCCACGACGGTAACTCCAAATATGCCTTATTTTTAATATTTTAATTTACCAATCCTCACGTTATGACATTGGATGTTAATAAGTATTTTAAACCACAAATTACATTCTGAGTTATTTACTGGCCACCTTTTAATAAACCGAGTTTTCCTTTCCGGAGGGAGCCTCTCAGGAACCTCCTCTGGAGTTTGAAGAAAGCTTCCCATCCAGGGTCCAGGACGGCCCCGTCGCCCAGCGGGAGAAGCCCCTGAAGGCGACAGAGGGCAGCAGGAGGGATGTGAGGGCCCAGAAGGACGGGCTGGTAGCACTGGCTCTGCCTTCTGCTGCCCCCGGAGATCAGGGGAGAGCGCCAGGGGGAGTCGCCGCCCTTATTAACCTGCCATCCTAACCGGGGGAAGCCAAGAGCCAGCTGGTCTTTGCAGGCCCAGGACACGTCCCCCACGCCCCGAGCTCACAACTTCCCCCTCCTTCTGCAGGACCCCCTTAGAGAAAGCTCTTTTCATCTGTCCCTTTCTGAAAATAGCTTGCTTTGCAGATCTGGGCAATTGAGAGCAGGTATAGCTATATGTTTTCTTACTAAAACCTGGTTACCTGGGCATCGGGTGTCAGGTTGGGTGGTCACAGCGAGGGAATCCGGATTGGAAAGGTTATTCTGACAGCGCAACACCTGCTTTTTCTTTTTCTCTTCAGGGCCACACCCACAGCATAGGGAGGTTCCCAGGCGACGGGTGGAATCATAGCTGCAGCTGCCAGCCTACGCCACAGCCATAGTAATGCCAGATCTAAGCCACATCTGCAACCAGCACCAGAGCTCACAGCAACGCCAGGTCCTTAACCCACTGAGCGAGGCCAGGGATTAAACCTGTATCCTCAAAAGTACTAGTCATATTCCCTACCCACCAAGCCACAACGGGAACTCCAACACCTGCTTTTTCCGAACGCATCCGTTAGACACACCCTTTGACTAACCACACAGCCACTCCCTCGTAGGTAGGATGGGGGAGTAAAACATTTAATCGAAATACGACATACATCCGGAAAAGTGCACAGATCATAGGTTTGCATCTCAATGAATTTTCACAAATGGAAGCACTCATTCTAACCCATCCCGTATCCAAGTCTAGTTTACCTTTTTATAATGATATTTCTTCCCTTAAGTAGAAAAGCACTTTGTAGGAATTTTGGAAAACGGAGCAAAGTATAATGAAAATAAAATCCACTCTTTGTACCCATCCCCCCCCAAAAGTGACCGCTGATAATGTTTGGGTGTATTTCCTGTCTGTCTGTCCCTTTCATGCACAAAGGTACATGCATGCTCAGAAGTACACACGCAGCCCCGCAGCCTCTGAAGCTTCCCACAAGTGTGCAAATGCACACAGAAGTTCCAAATAATTGCAATAACATGACCCAGATTTGTACATATTTCACTGCCTGGCTGTTGGCTTCCTCAACAGAATGGCCAAGAAAGAAAAGGGGAACTGCAAACTATCTGCCTCCTTACGTGATAGCAGGAAAAGGGCTCCTTTGAAGGAGGAGGTGAAATAAATGGCTGGCATGCCCTTATGGGTGATTCATGGCTTTCACTTACCCCGTATTTTCCCATCTCTCAGACAACTGGTAGGAGGTTTAAAGACTTCAGAGTAGAGACCTCTTAATGCAGAACAGGTGAGCTGTGGGTGCACGCGTTTCAGCCTCTCTGTGAAATAGAACCCCACTTGGCTCCAGCTTCACTTTTACCATAAGGCCAACCCTACCTTTTTCTTTTTTTAATTAGCTCACTCACGGATAACCCAAGCAGTGTTTAACCACAGAGCTTTTGCTTTAACAAAAGGAAGCTGAATCCAGACGTTGGAAATGGGCCCAGTGGTTCTGTGAGTTGTTGGCAAAACCATCTCCCCATCCCTACAAAGATGGATGTGCTGCTGCTTCACCGCCGTGGTCCTCGCCGGTCGCCCTGGTCCTCGCCGCATCCCCCGCTCGCACCGTCAGGCGGGGAGCGGTTGGCACCAGCTGCCCGTCGCTGCTGCTGGTGCAGTTTGTGTGCCCCATCTGCTTGTAGGCTGGCCGTGGACTCAGCTTGTGCAGGGGGCTTCCTGGGGTCCCTTGTGCTGGGGAAAGTTGTCTCCCTCGGAGCTGTCTATGCCTCTCCTTTTATTTTTTATTTTTATTTTTTAATTTTTTTGTCTTTTTGCCGTATCTAGGGCCGCACCCACGGCATATGGAGGTTCCCAGGCTAGGGGCCTAACAGGAGCTGTAGCCGCCGGCCTTCGCCACAGCCACAGCAACGCGGGATCCGAGCCGCATCTGCAACCTACACCACAGCTCACGGCTCCTTAACGCCGGATCCTTAACCCACTGAGCGAGGCCAGGGATCTAACCCGCAACCTCATGGTTCCTAGTCGGATTTGTTAACCACTGAGCCACGACGGGAACTCCCGATGCCTCTCCTTTTAAAAAAAGATTTTATTTTCTTAGGCACTGGGGATTTGAGTTTTTACACATCTAGAAAGTTGATGGGACTTGTATTTGCAAAACGTTTTCTTTAATCACTCCTTTCTCCCTGCTTGGTAAACAGCACGTTTCCCAACAGGATGAAGTAGCCTGCCTGTTTACCAGAGTTCTTGTTGTATTTCTTTGCAGTCGGAATCAGCTCTCTGCCCTGCCGGCCTGCCTGTGTGGTCTGCCTCTCAAAGTCTTAATCGCAAGTAACAACAAACTTGGATCGCTGCCCGAAGAGATAGGTCAGCTCAAACAGTTAATGGAGTTGGTATGTGACTTATTTTTAAGATGCCCTTTTTGTGTGTTTACCGATTGTAGCTTATCGAGGTAGTCAGAAGGGCTCTTTGCCGCAGTGGGACCAGGAGGAGGTGGTGGTGCTGTTGGCAGTTTGTCTACGATAAAAACATTAAGTGGGAAAAGGGATGCTCATGGCTTTGCTGTGACCGAGTTCCTGAAATTTACAGGTTTCCTGTAGTTTACACTTCCTGAAGAGTGTGGGGTTTACAGTTCCTGAAATTTACAGATTATCCTATGGTAGTTACATCCCTTTTTTTTCAGATCGCGTAAGTGAGCTTGTAATAAATTTTAGACACACTGGCCAAAATATATATATATATATATATATATATATATATATATATATATATGTATGTATCCGCAAATAGGTTAGAAGGTCATATTTTCTGAATGTATATAATTAAATTGGAAAGAACAGAATGCTCTCATTCTGTAAGGACTTTAGTAACCATTGCTCCAAATTGATGAAACTTTAAAATGTGGCATGTCCACCGGGATAAGAAAGAAGAACAAGTTATAGATAGGCAGAGATGGCTTGTAAGTGTGTCCCTGAAGCCGAGATGTCAGCTCTTTCACCACTGATTGAATTACTGACCTTGTTTTTCAAATGGGGAAGAATGAGTTTTTGTAGGCTTTCGTCGAGCTCAGATATTTTGGGTGAACGCAGAGATAAGAATGAGCAACTGGGCTAAACCGTAACAGCCATAATTTATCCTCCAACAAGCATTCTTCCGCCCCGCCCTTGTGTCCAGCACAAAGCTGAATGTCACGATTGTGGGTCGGATCCCACATTGCCGTGGCTGTGGCGAAGGCCGGCAGCTACAGCGCCTGTTAGACCCCTAGCCTGGGAACCTCTATATGCCGCGGGTGCAGGCCTAGAAAAGGGAAAAAGATTAAAAAAAAAAAAAAAAAGAATTCCTTACCCCAAGGCTGGGGCTATGACGGGCTGGAGCGGGAGTGAGAACCAGGTTTGTCTGATGAAAGCCTCAGGCCTTTGCACAGCACAAGGTGGCCGTGCTCACTGGGTCCTTATTTAGATTAAGCCTTCCGTGGAGAGGAGCCGTAATTTCTGTCTGTGGAGTTCCCTGCTTCAGCTTGCAGTGGTTTTCCCACTCAAGTTGTGGCAGGCGATGGACAGCAGGGAGAATGTGACAATAATGGGGTGTGGTTTGAATGGGCCGTGTCTGTCTGTGCGCTTCCTCACTGAGGAACCACGAGCCAGGCAGGAGGGTCAGCAGACTTCGCTGGGCTTGCTCATAAAATGGTGTCAACATCCTGGACACACGATTCTTTTACTTGTCACACCATGCCTGAAGGATAAGATGTGTTAAATATTTGGTAAGAAATACCGTAGGAAGGCCATGTTATAATAACAGACAGCTGGCTGTAAGAGGACAGGCACTCAGTGGAAATGAGCCCAACTAGTATCCATGAGGTTGTGGGTTCGATCCCTGGCCTCTCTCAGTGGGTTAAGCATCTGGCGTTGCCTTGAGCTGTGGTGTAGGTCGCAGACGTGGCTCGGATTTTGTGTTGCTGTGAGTGGTGTAGGCCGGCAGCTACAGTTTCGATTCGACCCCTAGCCACAGATGTGGCCCTAAAGAAGCAAAACAAAAACAAAAAAAAGAAAAGAAAAGAAAGATAAAAAGGAAAAATCAAAGTTAACATTACTCTGAAGTCATTTAGGTGTCTATCTTTCTAACAAAATCTATTATTTCTGATGTGGTAAATGGATTTTCCTCATGTTGGAAGGAAATTAGAAGTGTTTATAATCTCGTCTCTTCTTTCTTCATGGGCACAGAGAAGTTAAGATATTTACCTAAAGTTACACAGGGAGTCGTACAAAAGACAGTTTTCAAAAAAGGACATAGTCTCACGATGGGAGGCCAGTATACATAGCTTGTATTTCCTGTCGGAATGTTTGCTTTTTCTTCAACTAAATAAAGAGCTAGATTTTAAAAGATGCCTTAAGAAATAGTGTAACCACACCGAGTTTTTGAAAAGCCAAGATTCAGGGGAAGGAAGTGCATGAGAATACCACATGCAGTTCCACAGCTTAGCCTGGCCTCGCTGGAAATCTTCCTTCATTAACCAAGATCATCTTGACACAGTAGCATCTTGGCTTTTATTAGAAGTCACAACTTAAACAAACATGTCTAGTCTTTTACAAAATATTACTTTGAGAAAGTGAGCATTTCCAGAGTTCCCATTGTGGCTCAGCAGAAATGGACCTGACTAGCATCCATGAGGACCTAGGATCGATCCCTGCCTCACTCAGTGGGTTCAGGATCTGGCCTAGCCATGAGCCACAGTGTAGGTCATAGATGCGGCTCGGATCTGGTGTTTCTCTGGCTGTGGTGTAGGCCGGTAGGTTGGCAGATGCAGCTCTGATTCGACCCCTAGCCTGGGAACTTCCATATGCCGCAGGCGCAGCCCTAAAAAGACAAAAAAAAAAAAAAAAAGAGAGAGAGAGAAAGAAAAGAAAGGAAGTGAGCATTTCCTAGTTTAATGATCCTTGATCCTATGCTCATGTTTTAAATCCTTGTCATTTTTGCATTCTCAAGGTAAGTTAACAGCTAACAGTTAGTCAGCTAAAATGGATTAATTTCCAACACGCACTTAACACTTTTTGAGATGGTTTTTATTCCTAGAAGTGCTGTTATGAATCTTAGCTTCTAAAGTTTTTCTTTAGTTACTTAAAAGCCTCTTGATTAAACCTGTGGAAAATAAATATATTTTCAGTCATACCTAAAATTCTCTATTTTGTTTTCTTATCTCAGTGACAAAATTAGGAATTCCTGCTGTTGGCACATTGGGTTAAGAATCTGCAGCGGCTCAAAGTGCTGCAGTGGCGAGGGTTCGATCCTTGGCCTGGTACAATGGGTACAGGATTCAGCATGACCGAGCTGTAGCATAGGTTGCCGTGGGTATGGCAATAAATAAATAAATACATAAATAGCAAACATCAGATTGGCTGGCCCGTTAAAAAACTTAAGTTTGAGTTTATCTGATTATATACTGTATAATGATTAGTTACATTTCTGTATCAAACAGAATAGAATTAATGAGTATTTATGACATATTTATGATTTCTTTTGGGTCTGCCTGTATACTTATAATACTGTAGCACTACGTATATGGTAATTTGATTTCACTGAAGCTTGGAATAATTATTCTCTAACACATAGCTTAGAGCTAATAGACAATTGAGAAGGGATTCATTTAACACTTAAGAAGCTGCTGGCACCCGAGCTCATAGCTTGATTAATTCTTACTAATTATAGAAATATGGGGCATTCATGCTTGTTTTTAAAATTTGTTTTTCTGAATCTTATCTTTTAAAAAGGAACTCCAGGAGTTCCCGTCATGGCTCAGTGAAAACAAATCTGAGTGGCATCCATGAGGATGCAGGTTCGATCCCTGGCCTCTGCCCAGTGGGTTAAGGATCCGGTGTTGCCATGAGCTGTGGTGTAGATCGCAGATGCGGCTTGGATCTCTCATTGCTGTGGCTGTGCTGTAGGCTGGCAGCTGTAACTCTGATTTGATCATTCAACCCCCTAGCCTGGGAACCTCCATATGCCATGGGTCCAGCCTTAGAAGACCAAAAAAAAAAAAAGGAGAACTCCAAAAAAAAAAAGCCATCCTTTATTTCAGGCTAAATGTGGACAGGCATGTTCTGGAGAAGCAGGCTATTCCAGGAATGTTGCTTTTACAATTTCTAACTTGAAGTATCTTACTTAGCCCCAAACATCTAGACTGTTATGTGCTCTCTGTCCGCCTCCTCATTCCCCAGCTAATTAAGACATAATTACCTATGGGATTTTATTTTTGTGAAGAAATTCATAACCTCCTTGAAACTTGGCAGGTTTCAGTGGCTGGGAGGGAATAGAGTTTGCACAGGGTTCTGCCCTGCTGATCGTCCAACAGTGAAAAGTCTTCGTCTTGCTTGTAGGCCGGATCGGCCCGGGCATTTTTTTCCCTCATTATTTTGGCAGAACAGGAAGTACCTGACAGCAGTGCAGAGGACTATTAAAATAATTTGACCTTCAACCATCTGCCCTTCCAACTGTGAATGGACCATTGGACTTTGTGTTTTCTAATTGCCTACAGATGTCCTGTCCTGTAAGTTAGAAGGAAAAACTTGTTTTTGTCCTTATGTGGAGTTCTTTTTTAGAGGTAACTTAGAAAAGCGTTTTCCCTGCTGGTACATAAGTATTTAAATAAAGCTGAGAGGAGTCTTGTTGGCTTGGTTAAAGCCAGTTAGAAATATATGTTGGGAAAATGACCTGTGTTTAGGGGAAAAGCATAGTCTAATTTCATGGCTGACCAGGGGTGATCAACAAAAGTGCAAAGTGAATCCAGTGCACACACAAATCATTGCATAAGGCTGCACTTCGTCTCAGGAGATTTAATGATAAGAATATGCTGCCTCAATATCTGTTATCTTTTGGCTTTCCCCACCCTCCTCTCTTTAAGAGAAAGATTTTTTAAAATTATGTCCTTGAGGAGTTCCTGCTATGGCGCAACGGGATCAGTGGCATCTCTACAGCACCAGGATGCAGGTTTGATCCCTGGCCCGGCCCAGTGGGTTAAAGGATCTGGCATTGCCACAGCTGCGGCGTAGGTCACAACTGCGGCTTGGATCTGATCCCTGGCCTGGGAACTCCATATGCCGCTGGGAGGCCAAACACGAAAAAGGGAAAAAAAAGAGAGAAAAAAAATATTATGTCCTTGAAACTTCTGAAAATCGTCAGTTTCACATTAAAAATCTGTAGTTTTCGTGATCTGCAAAAGGGTCTTTCTTAGGCTGTCACTCACAGATTTACAAAAACCTTTTTGATGCCAATAACGTAAATTCTCCCAGGAAAATAATTTCCACCAATTCTTACCCCACAGCCTCCACTCCTCTCAGTCATCACCAAGGTGACTGTGCCTGGTCCTGAGTCCAATAAAATGACTATAGTTCGTATATTTCTAGGACTTACCTGTGTACAATTTGTGTGAGGGCTCTTGGATTAAAATGGGACCTCTTGCGTATTTGTAGCTTGCTTAAAGTAAAGAAAGATAAAGCTTTCATTGAAAGGATTTGACTGTTGACTTCTGTGGATGATCAAATGCCATAGTAAATCGGGAAAAGATGGCATTTTACTTTTCACTTCTCCTTTACGGAAGCATAGTCAGAAAAGCAGAGTAATGTACTGACTTAGTGAGGGGCTAAGAATGACCGAACAAATCTCTGGACCTCCTAGTTCTGTGATTATTTCCTTAGACTTTTATGCCCACAAATGTGCTTGTGGGATTTTTTCTTTTTGAACACTAGGGATGTTTTTCGTAAAATCTGCCATGACTTTTCTGGGTCAGAAGCAATGCAGCAACAGCCAGCTTGGTGACGGGGGAAGGCTATGCTATCAAACACCTAATGTTCTTTTGTTTTGGGTAACCCCTAGAGGTACCCAGGCTAGGGGTCGAATCGGAGCTGTAGCCGCCAGCCCACACCACAGCCGTAGCCACAGCAACGCCAGATCCGAGTTGTGTCTGCGACCTACACCACAGCTCAGGGCAACACCGATTGTTAGTTAACCCACTGAGCAAGGCCAGGGATCGAACCCACAGCCTCATGGTTCCTAGTCGGATTCGTTAACTGCTGCTGCACCATGACAGGAACTCCATCAAATACCTAATGTTCTTTTAAAAAAGAAATTTTTGGAGGGGATCGTGCCTGGGGCATATGGAAGTTCCGCGGCCATGGATTGAACAAACCTGCGCCACAGCAGCTACCTAAGCTGCGGCAGTGATGACACTGATCCTTAGCCCCCTGCGCCACAAGAGAACTCTGAACACCTAATGTTTTTAACCTATCACCCACCAGCCCCCCACCCCCACCCAAGTCAGACAGCTGAGTAGAGAACGTGTGGCGGGCTGATCCCAGTGTGTGCACCAGCCTTCATAGATCCCAGCTTCATTCCCTTTGGTAGGATCAGCGTTATTCCTCGTCATCAAGTGATAGCTGTTTAGCACCCTCATGACCCTGACAGATGGGCAAGTCCCCCGAGGGTATTTAAATAAGATGCTGTTAGAGGACAGCAGTCCACTGTGTCCAGCCTCCCTCTTACGTGGACCCTGGGGGTTTCAGGGAACTGGCCGGCGAGTTCCTCTCATTTGAGTGAATATGAAACATTTCTGAAACAAGGCTTTGCTGCCTTCTAAAAGGAGGCGTGAACAGGGGAGTTTTTTGCGGGCTCGGCAGTTGTGTGGGATGTTTAAGGACTTGATCTCATTGGGCTCATTTGTAGCTTCAGTATCACTGTGGTTCCTTGACATCAAGCAGGACCTATAAGGAATTTGGTGTGTTATGCTGGAGCCTCCTGTGTTCCCAGCCTGAGACAGAATAAACTGCAGCATTAGAAAGCATCAAAATACATGGACTTTAGAAATTTCATCCCATATTTATCGATCCCTTACTTTTTTTTTAGGGCCGCACCCTTGGCATTTGGAGGTTCCCAGGCTAGGGGCTGAATTGGAGCTACGGCTGCCGGCCTACACCACAGCCCCAGCAACACCAGATCCGAGCCGCGTCTGGGACCTACACCACAGCTCACGGCAATGCCGGATCCTTAACCCGCTGAGCGAGGCCAGGGATCGAACCTGCAACCTCATGGCTCCTAGTCGGATTTAGTTCCACTGTGCCATGACGGGAACTCCTCGATCCCTTACTTTGTACCTGGCATTCTGCTCGGCGCCAGGACAGAGTGAATAAGACAGTGTTTCTTCCAGCGAGGAGCTCACAGGCTTACAGGAGGAGGCAGACGTTTGAGCAGACTTGAGTTTGGGACTTTCCCCTGTAGTTCCTGAAGAGCCTTTGCAGACGTTTCAGCTGGTGAGTGATACAGTGAAATGCACACTCTGCACATCTTCACTCTGGGAAGGATGGATCCGAGGAGGAGACTGATGCCTGGAAACAAACAAGAGACCATGGCGGGGTCTACCTGAGCAGTCCTGCTGCTCTGGACTAAAGGAGTCGCTGGGGTGATCGAGGTGGAGAGCAGGGCAGGGTTCTAGAGACACAAGGAAGAGTGGGACTAGGGGAGATAATAAGGATATAGAGGATTAAAAATGTCATGGCCACGGTTTTACACGTGTCAAGAGGTGATGCCAATTAGTGATTACTAAGAAGGTGGTAGTTTTCCAAAGCAAAGAAAGCACAGTCTTCAGAGCCCACAGTCTTGCTTGTCAAATATCTGTAAAGGCATTCAGGTCCAAAGTTTCCAGCCTTCTGATGTGAATTCTATTTTAAATAAATAATGCGCCCAAATGACACAGTGCGTTAATATGCATAGTTATGTGAGTGTTGGGCCGGAGGTTCCTTCTTAGTGTTAACGCTGGTAGTTGCGGGCACTGGGCAGGTGACCGAACTTTCCTGAGCATCACGTGTTTGATCTGTGACTTTTAGGGCAGTGGTACTGCCTCGTGGATTTGTTTTGAGAATTAAATGAGACTGAAGCATGTGGGAGCAGTGACAGAGTAGCTGCCAAAGGCTACTAACATGCTTCTTTTCTTTCTTTTCTCTCCCCAGAGGATGTTTCATATGTTGCCCTTTCTTTTTTTCTTCCTCTGTGCTAATAAGCCTTACTTGGCCTTGGACCTGGAGACCGGCATAAAGGTGTAGCTGTCCTAATATTTAAATTCCTTAAGGAGATTTCGCACGAGATGTCTGGTTTCCTGGAACAGGGCGTTTATTACGTCTCTCTTTGTTTTCAATGCAGGACGTCAGCTGTAACGAGATCACAGCCTTGCCTCAGCAGATAGGACAACTGAAATCCTTACGAGAACTGAATGTCAGAAGAAATTACCTTAAAGTTTTACCACAAGGTAAAAAAACGGAAAGCGGGCAAAAAGGAAAACAACAGGAGACTGTTACAATTTTTTGTGTACCTTTGTGAGGTTAGATCTAGTCATGTTTGTAGGTGCCTGTTGATATTAATTATCACTTGCATTTCATGTGCAGATAACAGAAAAGTTATACTCAGTTGTAATTTTAGTCAAGGAGTCAGTAACAAAATCATTCTCTGGTTTAAGGCTGTGTGTGTGTGTGTGTGTGTGTGTGTATCAGTTTTCTCGGGCTCCCATAACAGAGTACCACAGATTGGGTAGCTTAGACAACAGAACTATATTCTCCCGCAGTCTAGAGGCTGGAACTCTGAGATCACGTGATTGGCCGATTCCGTTTCCTCTGACGCCCCTCCCTTGGCTTGTCCATGGCTGTCTTTTCTCTGATCTTCATGTCACCTGCCCTCAGTGTCTGTGTCCTAATCTCTTCTTCTTGTAAAGACACCCATCATATTGGAGTAGGGTCCACTCCAATGACCTCCTTTTTTTTTTGGTCTTTTTAGAGCCGCACCTGAAGCATATGGAGGTTCCCAGGCTAGGGGTCAAATTGGAGCTGTAGCCGCCGGCCTACACCACAGCCACAGCAACACGGGATCCGAGCCGCGTCTGCGACCTACACCACAGCTCACGGCAACGCGGGATCCCTGACCCACTGAGGAAGGCCAGGGGTTCAACCCACATCCTCATAGTTGCTAGTCAAGTTCGTTAACCGCTAAGCCATGATGGGAACTCCTCTTTTAAACTCTTAGGTTAATTATACAGAAGTCATGGATTATTGAACTCTCGTTTTTAAGAGAAAAATTTAATTATCATGTAACAGTTTCCTGTAATGGTTTAGAAATGGGTGGGAAGAAAGCGCATCTGTAAAATCGAGTTATTTGTTTCTCTCACCGCTTCTTACTCTCTTCACTTAAAAGCATTCCTTCTCCTAAAAAGATCAACCACAAATTTCTATACTTTCCATAATTATGTTTTTTCAGGTTTGGTATTTTAATGTATACTCAGAGCTAAAACTTCAGTTTACTGGGGGGCAAACATTTTTTTTTTGGAAATAATTTCCTGAATATCAGGTTTCTTTTTGCTTCACTCTGGGGGAACTCTGTTAACAAAAGAGCATTGATAATGTTCTCAGGCAGTGGGTTTAAAGACTTTTCGCTTTTACTTACTTGTTTTTCCTCTTTGAGTACCCCTCCTCATATGCTTTCAATTTGGGGAGGGGGTGGAAAGTTTGCGGTCTAACTGCCCACATCAGTTTTGTAGTGGTTTTACTACAGCTTATGCGATGGGAAGACTCCGTTTTGTTCTTTCTGGGACCAGAATGGACAGAGGGTTAATGTGATCATTCATTGCCCCTCTTAGCAGTGGAGGGAGAGGAGTGGGATTCCTCGTTATTTTTCTTTTATTAAAAAATTAATTTATTTTTTATTTAAGTAGAGTTGATTTAAAGTATTAGAGCATGATAATGTGAGAAAAAAGAGTCTATACATATATGTGTAACTGGGTCACCTTGCTGTACAGTAGAAAATTGACAACACAGTAAACTATCTAAAAGGAAAAAAAAACATATATAAAAAAATAAAAAAATAGGAGTTCCCTTCGTGGCTCAGTGGTAACGAATCCGACTAAGAAGCATGAGGTTGCGGGTTCGATCCCTGGCCTCGCTCAGTGGGTTAAGGATCCGGCGTTGCCGTGAGCTGTGGTGTAGGTTGCAGACACGGCTCGGATCCCGCGTTGCTGTGGCTGTGGCGAAGGCCGGCGGCTACAGCTCCTGTTAGACCTCTAGCCTGAGAACCTCCATATGCTGCGGGTGCGGCTGTAGATAAAGGCAAAAAGACAAAATAAATAAATAAATAAATAAATAAATAAAATAAAGTATTGTGCCCGTTTTTACTGTACAGCATAGTGACTCAGTCGTAAGTATAAATACATTCTTTTGCTCATACTATCTTCCATCATGTTCTGTTGGAAGGACCGCATTGCTTATCCATTCTACGTGTAGTAGTTTGCATCCGTTAACCCCAGACGCCCAGTTCATCCCACTCCCTCCCCCTTGGCAACCAGCAAGTCTCTTCTCCATGTCTGAGTCTGTTTCTGTTTTGTAGATGGGTTCGTTTGTGCCAGATTTTAGATTCTAAAATCTAAATAATAAATCTAGATAAGTGATGTCGTATGGTATTTGTCTTTCTCTTTCTGACTTCATGTGGTATGAAAATCTCTAGCTGCATCCATGTTGCTGCCAATGGCATTATTATTATTATTATTATTATTGTTATTATTATTTTGCTTTTTTAGGGACACACCCGCAGCATGTGGAGGTTCCCAGGCTAGGGGTCGAATCGGAGCTACAGCTCCCGGCCTACGCCACAGCCACAGCAACGCCAGATCTGAGCTGCATCTGCGACCTACACCTCAGCTCACGGCCACACCGGATCCTTAACCCACTGAGCAAGGCCAGGGATCGAACCCTCAACCTCATGGTTCCTAGTCGGATTCGTTAACTGTTGCGCCACGACAGGAACTCCTATTTTGTTCTTTTTTTGTGGCTGAGTTGTATGCTGTTGTATCTATTTACCACATCTTCATCCATGCAACTGTCGATGGACATTTAGGTTGTTTCCATGTCTTGGCTATTGTGAACAGAGCTGCAACAGACATAGGGGTGCATGTATCTTTTCGATTCCTTTGACCTCTTTTGAGGTGGCGTGACCATTTTCTCCTCCATTTCCCTGGTGCGAACCTGTCAGGTCCCAGCTTCCCTAAACTAAGATGGTAACTGTGTTCCCCGTGGGCGCTAGAAGGAACAGTCACTGTAAAAGCCATTTCTTACCTATTTAACTGTGAGCCGCCTTCCTTCCCCCTCCTGCTACAGCTTCCGGAAGCTTAGCTCTCTGGTCTTGCTTAAACATCTTCATTTTAAGTGGCAAATTACTGAGGGTCTAGGGTCCAGTTCAACTTCGCTACCAATTGCCGAGCTAACTTCAGTGGGTCAGGTTAGCCATCGGAAAGACGAATTCACGTTCCTGGAGGTGACAGCAAGGAGATCCTGTTTTTAGTCCCACTTATTCTCAGCCCCGTTTTAGAAATAAGCTACGAAATGGAAAGAGGTCTTGGTTTCCCCTTTCCTTCGATGTTCTCGATTCCATGCTGTCCTCTAGGTTCACCTGCTCCTCTACCTCCCAGTGTTCTTAAAATGCTTCATCGAGGCGACCAGAATGGGCGAGGCCAGAAGCAAATCACTTATCATGCGACTGAGCCGAGTTTGAGCAGAAAATTAGTTACTTGGGGCTATTTTAAAAATACTCATCCTGTTCAAATGATAATTCAAAAATTCTAATTTGCAAATTCTAATTCAAAAAGATACTTGCACCCCCATGTTCATAGCAGCAGTCTTCACAGTAGCCAAGATCTAGAAGCAGCGTAAAGGTCCATTGACAGAGGAATGGATAAAGAAGATGTGGTACATATACACGATGGAATATGACTCAGCCATAAAAAAGAATGAAGTAATGCCATTTGCAGCAGCATGGATGGACCTAGAGATTGTCAGACTAAGACAGAGAAAGACAAGTATCATCTGATATTATTTGTATGTGGAATCTAAAAAACTTGATACAAAAGAACTTATTTACAGAACAGAAATAGACTCACAGACATTAAAAAAAAAACACCTTATGGTTACCAAAGGGGAAAGGGGGGGGTAGAGAGAAAAATGAGGAATTTGGGATTAGTAGATACAAACTGCTATATATAAAACAGATAAACAACAAGAACCTACTGTATAGCATAGTTTCCTGTGCTAAAACTATAATGGAGAAGAATCTGTAAAAGATATATATGTGTATATATATGTGTGTGTATATATGTATGTATATATACAAAACCAGTCACTTTGCTGTACAACAGAAATTAATGCAAAATTGTAAATCAACTATGCTTCAATAAAAAATGATAAATAAAAAATGAAAAAACGCACATCTTGAGTTCCTCTTACACAGCCGCCTGCCTGTCCAGAGTTTGGGAACAGCTGAGCGGACGCTCTCGTGCCTCTGTCCTGGCATTTCAGTCTCAGGACTCTTTAATACAAAGTGATTCACTGAGGGCTGAAGAGGGAAAGTCCCGTCCCCACCCAGAGGCGTTGAGTCCTGTGAAGTGGATACTACAGTGAACCTTTGCTGGTGGAACTTGACGTCCTCTAGCCGAGTAACGGGGAAACCCTGCGGCCGCACAGGGGGTGTGGGGGGCTGGTAGGAATTCTCTCTGCAGGTCACTGTTCCCCTTGCGTATGTAGTCTCTGCCCTGCACAGGCTTGGGAACCTGAGTATTTGCAAGACTGGCATATCACCCCTTACCAGGTTTCATAACAAACGTGGCGAGGCCCGTTTGGAATGAACCCTCCGCAGCCTCTCACCCGGAGATCTTATGGCTTTGCCCTGTGTCACCCTGCATGTCTGGCATTGCTCAGCCCCTTTGCTCGATGGAATATATTTGCCTTCATTTCTTGCAGCTGCCAGCGTCGGTTGGCATGCTTGAAATTACTGAGCGTTTACTAGGCCACTGGGTGGGGATTTTAAGCTAAATATAATGTTCTGTCTTGTTTGTGGAGCTACAGAAGACTTTTTTTTTCTTTTTTAAAGCAGTAGAATAAAGCCTTATCAAATCAGGATTACGGGGTCTGTTGGAAAATTTGGAACTAGATAGCATTTGTATTTTGAAGCGGAGTTCAACAGTCACGAACATATTTCTTGTAACTTGATCCGAGACTCTCCCAGCCCACATACGTGGAATACATAAACATATGTTGTAACTAGCATATTGTTCCATAAGCTAGCAAGCTGTTTGAAAGCAGTTTGAAGTTAAAACATAAGCGTGTCTTGTGTGGTGTGACTTCTGTGATTGTTTTGCTAGGGAAAAAGAAAAAAAGCATTTTCAAACAGTGGATATTGTAAATGTCATGTTTCCAGCTCTTATTAGAATTAACAAGTTGAGGAGTTCCCGTCGTGGCGCAGTGGTTAACGAATCCGACTAGGAACCATGAGGTTGCGGGTTCGATCCCTGGCCTTGCTCAGTGGGTTAAGGATCCGGCGTTGCCGTGAGCTGTGGTGTAGGTTGCAGACGTGACTCGGATCCCACGCTGCTGTGGCTGTGGCTTAGGCCAACGGCTACAGCTCCGATTAGACCCCTAGCCTGGGAACCTCCACATGCCATGGGTGTGGCCGTAAAATGACAAAAGGCCAAAAAAAAAAAAAAAAAGAATTAACAAGTTGACATTGTTGAGCCAGCCCCCAATGTTGACATTGCTGTAAGAGAACTCAGGATGTGCACTTTTAAATATTCTATTTATTATTTTTATTGAGTATAGTTGATTTACAATTTTGTGTGCGTTTCTGTTGTACAGCAAAGTGATTGGGTTTTATATATATATATATACACACACACACACATAAATATTCTTTGACAGATTCTTCTCCATTACAGTTTATTGCAAGATATTGAATATAGTTCAAAGTGAAAGCCTTCCTCTTGCCTTTAGTAAAATATTATGTAAACATAATACATTATTTGTAATGTACAACTTGCTTTCAATTACGCTAAATGATACATTGCTTGAGAAGTAGAAAATTGATTTTTGAATGTTTAGCCATTTCATCTTGTTGCTTTCTGAGTTTTTTTTTCTTTTCTTTCCCTTTTTTTTCCTGTTCTTTTAGAACTCGTAGATCTCCCCTTGGTAAAGTTTGACTTTTCCTGCAATAAAGTGCTCGTGATTCCCATTTGTTTTAGAGAGATGAAGCAGCTGCAAGTGTTACTGCTTGAGAATAACCCTTTGCAGTCTCCTCCCGCGCAGGTGAGGGGGTCTCACAGCAAAGCCGTTGTAGGGGGTGAGGTGGGGGGCCTGGGAGGGGGAGGAAATACGCAGTCAGTAGCGCCTGCCTCACTCTCAGCAGAATCACTTTTTTGATATTCTGCTGAGTTCATATATGAGACTTGATCATAAGCAGCCACATGCTCTTAAAATGATCAGACTCTGTGTGAATCTGATTATGATACTTTTTTGCAACACCCAGTCCGTTTATCAGCATTTGCCTCACTATTCTGGTCACCACAATCCTGGAGTTACCGTGTTTGATTATTTCAGTTATTAAGTTATTGTATTGATCATTTGTACATGCATTTGAAACTTTTTCATGGAGCGTATGGCTTCCAAAAGGAGAAATTGATTTCTTACTCTATTTTTTTTTTGTGTTTGTGTGTGTCTTTTGACTTTTTAGGGCCACACCTGTGGCATATGGAGGTTCCCAGGCTGGGGTCCAGTCGGAGCTGTAGCTGCCAGCCACAGCCACAGCCACAGCAACGCAGGATCCGAGCTGCGTCTGCGACCCACACCACAGCTCACAGCAACGCCGGATCGTTAATCCACTGAGCAAGGCCAAGGATCGAACCCACAACCTCATGGTTCCTAGCCGGATTTGTTTCCGCTGAGCCATGACGGGAACTCCAACACCAGATCCTTAACCCACTGAGCGAGGCCAGGGATTGAACCTGCGTCCTCATGGATACTAGTCAGATTCGTTTCCGCTGAGCGGAAATGGTAATGGGAACTCCAGTAATAGGTTTCTTACTTTAAAGTTAGCTGGAAAATGGAGTTTAACCATTTTAAAATATGGTGAGTTATTTAGAGAAAAGATATAGGCTCACGTATTAAACTATGTGAGAATAAAATGAAGTAGACATGCTTTCAGAATTGGAGACTTACCAGGTCATGTATTTGAAGTCTGTAATTTTTACACTATTTGTACTTAAATATATTTCTGTTAGAATTTTGCAGTTTAGTGCAAGAGAGACGGGAAATTTCTTTCTTTTTTTTTTTTTGTCTTTTTGTGTTTTTTATCTAGAGCCACACCCGCGGCATATGGAGGTTCCCAGGCTAGGGGTCTAACAGGAGCTGTAGCTGCCGGCCTTCGCCACAGCCACAGCAACGCAGGATCCAAGCCGCGTCTGCAACCTACACCACAGCTCATGGCAACGCCAGATCCTTAACCCACTGAGCAAGGCCAGGGATCGAACCCGCAACCTCATGGTTCTTAGTTGGATTCGTTCACCACTGCGCCATGAAGGGAACTCCTAGATGGGAAATTTTTTGAACATAGTTTTCTGTTCAAGTAGAATTTGGAAGAAATGATTAGCTAAAATCTTACCTGTTTTGGAGAGGTCAGATTTAGTGTGCATTGTGAACATGTTGAATGAAAATGCAAAAATTAAAATGTTCAGGAGTTCCCGTTGTGGTACAGCGGAAATGAGTCCAACTAGGAACCATGAGGTTGCAGGATCAATCCCTGGCCTCGCTCAGTGGGTTAAGGATCCGGCGTTGCCGTGAGCTGTGGTATATGTCGCAGACGCAGCTCAGATCCCGCGTGGCTGTGGCTGTGGCGAAGGCCGGCGGCTACAGCTCCTGTTAGACCCCTAGCCTGGGAACCTCCATATACCGCGCTTGCGGCCCTAAAAAGCAAAAATAGAATACAAATAAAATGTGCAGAGTGGGATGTCTAGTGTTTACTTTTGTTTATTAATTTCTCCATAGATTTGCACCAAGGGTAAAGTGCACATATTCAAGTATCTGAGCATCCAAGCGTGCCAGATTAAGACAGCTGACTCCCTGTACCTCCACACCATGGAGAGGCCACACTTACACCAGCACGTGGAGGACGGGTAAGTGTGACCGCCCTTGGCTAGAAACCCCGGTTGAGAATTGCTCAGGCCAAGGCTCTCCAGGTGACTAGCTCCAACAATCCTTTTGTTTCAACCAGTGCAGATTTATAAATCAGACTTTTAGCAACTTTTGGAATAAGGGGAAAACTGATGCTGTTGAGAACATTTTGGCATCTTTCAAATGTCAATGACCTTCTCCCAGTCAGTCCTTTGTGAGCACTAAGTATGTGTTCACACACATATATACACATCTGTGTTTATCTTTATATATAAAATCTGTAATATGAATATAAATATATATTTTGCTTATCAGTTAAAACAATCATAGCAAACTGAGACATGCCTTTAAGATTTTTAATATGCTTCCAGAACATTATTAGAGGCAATGCAGGCTTTATTTTTTTTTTTTAATTGTCTTTTTAAAATGCATTGTGCCTGTGGGTTGGGGAATGCATTGTGCATAGTTGTTGCCTTTTCCTGTTTAGAATGGAAGCTTTAGAATGATTTCATGTGTCCTTGGCCATTTTGTGGGCCTTGGATTTTCAGAGAATAAAATTCTCACACTGAAAGAGAATGCGTGTGTGTGTGTGTGTGTGTGTGTAATTACATATATATATATGACTGGGTCCTGCTGCAGAAATTAGCACATTGTAAATTAACTATACTTTAATAAAAAATTTTAAAAGTTTTATTATTTATTTTTTATTTATTTTGTCTTTCTGCCTTATCTAGAGTCGCACCCGTGGCATATGGAGGTTCCCAGGCTAGGGGTCTAACAGGAGCTGTAGCCGCCGGCCTTCGCCACAGCCACAGCAACGCGGGATCCGAGCCGCGTCTGCGACCCACACCACAGCTCATGGCAACGCCGGATCCTTAACCCACTGAGCAAGGCCAGGGATCGAACCCGCAACCTCATGGTTCCTAGTCGGATTTGTTAACCCTTGAGTCATGACAGGAACTCCGAAAAAATTTTAAAAATTTCAAATAAAATTAAAAAAAATCCTGATACTGAACACACTTGTAGAAACATAGGGGTTTTTTTTGAGCTGTCTTTATTGCAGACATCTTTCCTGAACTTTTTACTAAGAAAGTAAATATGACGACTTAATATCTCAGCCCATAACTTTTGAGGTAAAAGCAGTTGGTAGTTTTTGCTTTTGTATATGCTAGAATCAATAAAGGAAGAAAACTGTTAACTGTTTCAAACAATAGGCCACTGAGAGTGTAAACCCATGAAAACGCTGAACACAAAGAATGTACCTGATACTATATTTACACAGTCCAAGTATCTGATTTTCATTAGACCCTTGTCTTAACATCCTTTAATCCTTGGCTGGTTTGTTTCCTTTCGGTAATAGTAAGAATTTGTAGAGCAAAGTCATTATTTGAATATAAGTTATTGTATCTTATTGTTAACGTTGCGATTTTAATTTTTTTTAAATGAATTTCATATTGATGGGTCCTCTCCTAGCAAGAAGGATTCTGATTCAGGAGTCGGAAGTGATAATGGAGACAAGCGATTATCTGCCACAGAGGTAAAGCTTGGGATCAGATTTTTTTTTTTTCCCTTCTGTGCTTCTAGATCTATCTGGCTCCATTTGCTGAACTCCTTCCTATCTGGTAAGACATTACTGCATTGGCTTGAGAATATGGGATAATGTTTGTGAAAGTTATTGGAAATCCTCTCCGCGTTATATAAATATAAATTGCTATTCGCTTTTTCTGCATCTTTGATATATTGTAAATGTCTCAAGAATGGAGTCCATCTCTGCTTCCCCTCCTGCTACGGCCCTCACATTATCTAGAATATTCTTGCATGCTTAATACATGTTTTGAAATAACTGAGTGGTGTGGATGTATCTGGGAGGCGTTTTTATAAATATGTTTGTTTTTAAGTGACAGAGTCATTTAGGGCAAAGCTGGTATATGCCTGTGTAAATGTTAAGGAATCAAAATGTGCGTTTTACCCACAGGGAATTGCATTTTTGAGCTGTTGTAATTTTTACAGCAATATTTGTTTTCCTGAAACTTTTAAGTAGTGTTCTTTTCAGGTGATTGAATGCAGTTTGGTAATTTTTGATCCAAGAGGCCTCCCACCCTGGAGCTTTGTAAAGCAGTTAGAAATAGGTCATTTAGAACACTTGTTAGCTTCTTTATAGTCTGTTAGGTTCCCCGGAATCTTTCGCTAATAAACCATTAAATGGGGCTTCTTGACCAGCAGAGCTAGGAGGGAGAGCTGGGGTTGGGTATGAATGGGTCATCAGGCCTTCCCTTTTTGAGGGAACTTACTGAATTTTTGTGATTATTGAGTTTTGAAACATTATAATACTTTTTGAAGATATAATCGGTAGGTCAGTTATCCCATCTCAGGAATCTCCATCTTTATATAAGTCCAGGCAAAATGCCTTTTCCTTCTTTTCTTCAGTTCTTCGAAGTGTAATATGTAGTAACTAAGACAGCTGAATTTTCCATGAAATACTTCATAAATCAATATATTTCTAAAAATTAGGATACCTTAAAATCTTTCTAATACAGACTTTTTCCAAAGGCAGAAGAGTTGGTAGGCAGAAAAAGCAGGCCAGTGTCAATAAAATAAAATTACCCTCCTGAAACCACATGAATAGTTCACTGTGGTTCCCTGGGAGAGAAAATACCCAACACATTGCTTTATAAGTTGTATTTAATTCAACTCCCTTAGCTTTATTAAAACTCATAAGTCCCCTGAAATAGCCCATTGTTTCAGGAATTACTCACCCGGGCTTATTTTCTATTAAATTAAAACAGACTCTGCTTTATCTTTTATCTGTCTTCTAAGGATAATTAAGTTCATTAATAAAACATTACACAAAGAACTTCATTATCCTTTTGTTCTCACTTACTATGTAAGTGGGAGGCTAATATCATTCTAAAGGGAGGCCAGGGATTTATTTTCTCCCTTCTAACTAGATGCCTATCTTGGAGTTTTGCTAAGTTTTTCGGATGGGAGGAGGGTGGAAGAACTGCAGACAGGGTTGGGTATATTCAACAGAATGAAGCGTATGCATTTTCCCTTTTGCCTTTTTTTCCCCCTCTTGTCTCATGTTGTCTCATTAGCTGAGAACATCTCCACGAATTTTTTTTTTTTTAATAAGGGATAAAGGTTCTGAATTATCCTATGTTGCTTTCTATTGTCACTTTACTTGGGAAATGCCATCTGTGGCCGGTCGTTTCTGATCCCTACTTCTCTCTCCTTGTGGAGTTTCAAAATCACACCAGATTCCCTTCCTTTGGCTGCTGCCGTTGTCTGCTTGATTTAGCATTTGTCACTCAGTCATTGAAAACATATTTTTCTTAAGATAAACAAGTAAAAGAACGTGGGGCTCAGCGAATAGCTGTGTAATGAATGAAATGCGTGTTTGTTTTCCGAGCAATTTGTGCACGTGTTCAAAAGTAAACAAACACCCTTCTCTGAAAGTCGTAGCCTCAGTAATTTAGGAGCCAGCCCCTGTCACCTGCAGTGTGTTCTTTGGTGGAGTCCTGATTCATGTGTTTTGAAAAGCCTTTCCTGAAAGAGCGACACTGAAATGGAGACACAGGAAAACAAATGAGGCTTCGTATTTCATAGATTTCATAGATGATGAGAATAAACTTCATCAGTTAGTGCGGGAAGCAGGACCCCTCCCAAGGAGAACCAACTCCGATTGCTAACTCCAAGTGGTTTTCTGAAAATTGCACAGAACCCATGTTCCTTTTAAGACCTGTAATTATTTAGCCCTGTTACGTATTTCAAGCAGCTTCCTCAGCCTGAAACGGGAATAAATGGAAGCTTCGTGTTGCCCGTAAGGTGCACTGTAAATAAATGAGATGTCCCAGAGCTTGCCTGCTGGCTTTCCGTGACTGACCACATGAAACCTTAATAGATTTTGGTCAGTTAGTGTTGTCCTCAGATCTCAGGGCACCACTGCTGTTAAAAAGATCGATCAGACTCGGGGCTGGTGTGATGGTGTGTTTACAGTGATTTCTTTCTTCTGTCAGGTGCTACACAGGCCTTCTTGGTGCCCTGCCTACGGCTCTTAGGTTAGAAAATACCATCAGGTACCTGACAAAAATCTCAGCTTAAAACGTACTTACAGAGGAGTTCCCGTCGTAGCGCAGTGGTTAACGAATCCGACTAAGAACCATGAGGCTGCGGGGTTCGATCCCTGGCCTTGTTCAGTGGGTTAAGGATCCAGTGTTGCTATGACCTGTGGTGTAGGTCACAGACGTGGCTCAGATCTGGCGTCGCTGTGGCTGTGGCGAAGGCCGGCGGCTACAGCTCTGATTGGACCCCTAGCCTGGGAACCTCCATATGTTGCCCCTGCAGCCCTAAAATGACAAAAAGACAAAAAAAAAAAAAGTTCCTACAGAGGACTGCATGAGTGTTAGCTTAATGAATTTTGCCAAAGGGGACACACTGTATAACCAGCTCCCCGTTAGAGAAACAAAACTTTACCAGCCACCCAGAAAGCCCCCTCCCACCGCCACCCCCCAACCCAAGAGCAGCCACTGTCCTGACTTCAAACACCATGGATTCGTTTTGCCTGTTTTTGAACTTCCGTGGAGTGGAATTGTCCTTTGTCTTGGGCGTCTTTTATTCAGTATTTGTGAACACTGCAGTATTTCTTAAATCGTGTAGCATTCTCTTAATGTATGATGATTCACCCATTTCTTTCAGCCTTCTGATGAAGACACCGTCAGCCTCAATGTGCCCATGTCCAATATCATGGAGGAAGAGCAGATCAAGGACGGCTCTTGCCATCATCGCCTCAGCCCGGTTAAAGGTCAGAGAACAAAGAATGGGGAGAAAGTGCTTGTCTTCAGGTTTATGCTATGTTTAAAATATGCAGACCAGGAATTCCCGTTGTGGCACAGTGGAAACGAATCTGACTAGGAACCATGAGGTTGCGGGTTTGATCCCTGGACTTGCTCAGTGGGTTAAGGATCCAGCGTTGCTAGGAGCGATGGTGTAGGTCACAGACATGGCTCGGATCTGATGTGGCTGTGGTGTCAGCCGGTGGCTACAGCCTCGATTAGACCCCTAATCTGGGAACCTCCATATCCCGCAGGTGTGGCCCCCAAAAGACAGCAAGACAAAAAAAAAAAATGCAGACCAGTGGCAACACCAATAGTTAATGTTTATTGAGCATTTCCTATGTACCAGGCACTGCGCTGATCTGTGACCGTGATCTCATTTAAAGTTCAAAACTCTGAGGTGGCTACTCTAATCTAAGCTCCATTTTATAGGTGAGGAAACGGAGGCTCAGAGAGTTTAAGTAACTACTCACAGCTAGTGAGTAGCAGAGCTGTTCTTGTTCTGAAGATTCATACAAGATTCTTTCAGTCTGTGATTGGAAAGAAAATATTGAGATATATTATTTGGGACATTTCTGGTCTTTAGCTGTTATAATGCACAAAATCCCTAAATTGCATTGGCTCAACACAATCTAAAGTAAGTCCAGGGAGTTCCCGTTGTGGCTCAGTGGTTAACGAATCCAACTAGGAACCATGAGGTTGCAGATTTGATCCCTGGCCTTGCTCAGTGGGTTAAGGATCTGGCTTTGCCGTGAGCAGTGGTGTAGGTTGCAGATGTGGCTCGGATCCTGCGTTGCTGTGGCTGTAACGTAGGCCGGCGGCTACAGCTCCTGTTAGACCCCTAGCCTGGGAACCTCCATATGCCGCGGGTGCGGCTCTAAAAAGACAAAAAGACAAAATAAATAAATAAAGTCCAAATGGGAGTTAATGATTGCCAGGCAGCTCTCTTCCTGGTGGCTATTTGAGGATCCAAGCTCCTTTTATGTAATGACTCCACCGTCTTTAACACTAGATTTCCAAGTCCCTCTGCTTTAAGCCCAAAGAGGAAGAGCGTGGAGCTTTGTTCCTGGGAGGCTTTTAGGGCCAAACCTAGAAAAGTGTCCGTCACTTATAGCCAGGCTTGGTTACAGGGTCCCCTCTAACTACATGCCAGGGCGGGAAACGCAGCTGGAGTGTGTGCCCAGGAACCTTGACTTTGTGCTCTTGTGCTCTTGACTTCGGAAAAGCGACTTGAACTTAATTCTCTCCCCTGTAAAATGAGATTAGATTAGGTAATCTCTAACAAATCATGGAGCTCTAGAATTCTCTGGCTCTTTGATAATCACCGAATGATCACTAAGCTCGCTCAGTACCCTAGTAATATATTTCATGTCCTGGTGAGAAGCCCTCATTTGATTGCATTATGGCGGGACTTTGCACCTGTTTATTCAGAGACTTTTTAAAATAAATTTTAAAATTCAGTGACTTTTTAAAATAAATTTTGGTGTTCCCGTCATGGCTCAGTGGTTAACGAATCCGACTAGAAACCATGAGGTTGCGGGTTCGATCCCTGGCCTCGCTCAGTGGGTTAAGGATCCGGCATTGCCGTGAGCTGTGGTGTAGGTTGCAGACGCGGCTCGGATCCCGCGTTGCTGTGGCTGTGGCGAAGGCCGGCGGCTACAGCTCCTGTTAGACCCCTAGCCTGGGAACCTCCATATGCCGCGGGTGCGGCCCTAGATAAAGCAAAAAAATAAAAAAATAAAATAAAATAAATTTTAAAATGTAAAATTTCCTGATTTGTGCAGAGATGGTTGGATGACGTAGGGCTAAGAGAAGACTAGATTAATAGGCAGATTGTCTCCGTAGTAGTTGGATTATGCTCTCATAAGTGATGGGAGAGCCCTTAAATGCCACTCTTGCTCCAGTGTTTGCTTTCACTTCCCATGTTCACGTTTTTAGGTTTAGCATTTATTTTTATCTGAGATGATCGCTGGAACCATCCACTGTCCAAAAATAAGATATGCTGTGTAACAACATATGCCATATAGGAGGTGGTGTTTTAGGCAACTCTGTAAAATAAAAAGAATTATGTAATTTATTACCAGTGAGTTTTCTTCCCTCTTTTCTAGAAGGGGATATTTTGCTGGCTGGGAGTCCTTAAAGGTGGCAAGGTTCTACTTGTGTTTTTGTTTGTTTGTTTGTTTTTGGTTTTTTAGGGCCACACCCACAGCATATGGAGGTTCCCAGGCTAGGGGTCTAACAGGAGCTGTAGCTGCCGGCCTTCACCACAGCCACAGCAACGCGGGATCCGAGCTGCGTCTGCAACCTACACCACAGCTCACGGCAACGCCTGATCCTTAACCCACTGAGCGAGTCCAGGGATCGAACCCCCATCCTCATGGATACTAGTCGGGTTTATTACATGCTTAGCCAACCAGAAACTCCTTTTTATGTTGTTGTTGTTTCAAATGTCCAGATCGGAGAGAGGAGATACGTGTTCTGTCCTCTTGCCTCTCCTGTCCTTCTAGAACACCTGCTGGCCGGATGTCCCTGGTGCACTCTCGCCCTGCTGTGTGGCCCTCATCAGAGTCACTTCTTTTGTTGCTATGATTTGGGGTCCTTATTTCAGTCCTTTCCAACTAAAGCTCTTCACTGCTTAAGGATAAGAGTCAGGTTTGGCTAATTTTTAAAATCCCTAAAATGAGCATAACGTTATGCCTGCCATTTAGTCATTTCTCGGTAAATATTTATTGAATTTTGAATTGGAAATACTTACTCGTCACACACTGCTGAGAGCTCAGAATCCCTCTTTTCTACTTTCTTTTCTCTGTTCCTTGAGAAAAGGAATTAGAGGAAATTTCATTGCTGTCTTAAGGAACTAAGCCCTTAAGAGGTCTTGATTTTTAAGTTCATTCGCTTTGGGGCTTCCTGTTTCTTTTATTTTTCTTCCTTTTCTTCCTTCTTCCACCTTTTCCTCACATCCTTTATGGAAGCGAAAACTTGGGTCATTCATATATCTGTATCAATGGTGAGAGAGAAGATTGAAATAGTTAGATGGTATATTTGAGGATCATCCATGTTTTGCTCATCTGTTCATGAAATCATGCTTTCTGCCTTTCTGTCTGTTTTCCTAATAGGGGAATTTCATCAGGAATTTCCAGCAGCACCTTCCCTTGTAAGTGACAGTGACAACCCAGGAGAAGAAAGAGACCAGATTCCACATGGAACAGACACTCTCCATCCAGAATTTATAAACTATATTGAGGCAAGTTGAGAATCAACTAATTTTTAAATTTACTTTTTTTTGGCGCCTAAGAATTTAAGTTCAGGGTTACCAATCCATCCCCTTTTGATGATGGATGTCAGCTTACTACCACCTTCCTCGGGCTTTCATAACATCTTCTCAAAACTAAGCACATTGGGGAAAAAAAAAAAGAAGGAGTTCCTGTCGTGGCTTAGTGGTTAACGAATCCGACTAGGAACTATGAGGTTGCGGGTTCGATCCCTGGCCTTGCTCAGTGGGTAAGGTTCTGGCGTTGCCACGAACTGTGGCATAGGTTACAGATGTGGCTTGGATCCCTCACTGCTGTGGCTGTGGTGTAGGCTGGCAACTGTAGCTCCAATTCGACCTCCAACCTGGGAACTTCCGTATGCCACAGGTGCTGCTGTAAAAAATATATTTATATAATTAGAAGGAAATACTCTTGGCTCCTACAGTTGAAACCCAACAGGAACATATAAGAACATGTTTTCTTGGTTATTTCTGGTAGTATATTTTCGCCCAGGAGTTTCACTGTCATTTGACTTGTGGCACGGTAATTTATATGTTGATTTGATCAGGTTCTAAAAGTATAATCAGTCTAGAAGTTGGAGTGGTTTTCAAGCCGGGGGCAGACATTGTATAGCAGGAAACCTCCTTGGAAGACTTGTTCTCTGTGACACATCTGGGGACATGGCTGGGCCTGAGTTAGGTCACAATGTGTCAGAACTTTGACACAGAAAACAGTCCTTTTGTCTGTTGTTCTTTCCTTGCGCGAGGAGTGTCCCCCCATTCAGGAATGGCTTCCGTTCTTAGCTGTCAGCTGAGTTAAGGCAGCGTTTCTCTGTGTCGGAGATCAAAGTGGAAAGAAGGGGCGTCCCAGCAGTGAGCCTTGCCTTTCTAACTACTCCCGCCTCAGTGCTTCTTTGGGATAATAAAAGGGGGTGCATTTCAGGGAAATCTGGATGTTTACACGTGAAAACTCTTAGATGCAATTTGAGGCATCTTAAGTTATTTTATACTCCTTTTTTCCTAACCGTGCATGCACACGCATGCACGCGTGCACACACACACACCCCTCCTCTTACTCACAGTAGAATGCACCTTCTCATGTGACTGACAAGCCCAGTGGAAGAATCTGTCAACATCAGGAGGTGCTAAGAGGGCAGTAAGGAATCCAGTTAAGCTTTGCATTTCTTTCTTTCTTTTTTTTTAAATGATTTTTATCTTTTTCCATTATAGCTGGTTAACAGTATTCTGACAGTTTTCTACTGTACAGCAAGGTGACCCAGTCACACATACATATATACATTCAAGCTTTTCTGACTCTTTTCTAACTCTAAGGTATTGTGGCACTGGGCTAGGTTTTCTTTTCTTTTTTCTTAAATTTCATTTCATTTTTACTTTTTTATTGAAGTATAGTTGATGTACAATGTTGTATAATTTTATTTTTAACTGTGGCACAATATAAATCACATTAAGACTAACCATCTGCAGCATATAGAGGTTCCCAGGCTAGGGGTCCAGTCAGAGCTGTAGCTGCCGGCCTACACTACAGCCGTAGCAACAAAGGATCTGAGCCACTTTTGCGACCTACACCACAGCTCACGGCAACACAGGATCTTTAACCCACTGAGCGAGGCCTGAGTCCTCATGGTTGCTAGTCGGGTTCGTTAACCCCTGAGCCAAGACAGGAACTCCCATCTTAGCGATTTTTAAGCATACAATCCACTGGTAAGTACATTCATGTTGCTGTGTAACCAGCACCGTCATCCATCTCCAGAAACTCTTTTCATCTCGTAAAACGGAAGCTCTTCACCCGTCCAGCACGAACCTCCTCGCCGGTAGCCTAGTGATTGGTTCTTGATGCTTTCCCCACCATCGTCCAGGGTCAATCCCTGGTCTGGAACCAAGATCCCAAATCAAGCTACCACCATCCTACTTTCTGTCTTTATGAATCTGACCATTCTAGGAACCTCACGGGAGAAGAATCATACCGTATTTGCCTTTGGGGGACTGGCTTATCTCACTTACTGTAATGTCCTCCCGGTTTATCACACGTGTCCGAATTTCCTTCCTTTTTTAAGGCTGAGTGATATTCCGCTACATGAATAGACCAGCTTTTGTTGCTCCGCTCATTTATCCACGGACACCTGGGCTGTTTCCACCTTTGGGCCGCTGCGTGTGGGGCTGCCGTGAGCACGGCTCAGGGTGGGCTTGGACCGCTGCCCGTCACAGCCAGTGTTTCTCAGGAGACCCCCCCATGTTCTGTCCACAGAAAAGGGTTGAGACCCGCGTAGAAGTGTTACGGATAGAAGAGGACGTGCCCTGGCTTCCCGGCGAGGAGCTGTGAGTACGGGGCTGGCGAGGAGCCGCCGTCCTGTCAAGTTCATGTTTCACGCAGGATGGCGGCCCTGTCTGGACAGAGCTTTGGTCCACTTTGGGCAACGATACCGATCAGAAGGGGCAGGTTTTCCTCTATCTGAGGCTTGTCGTCAAAGTATGGGGGCCGTGAAGTGCCGGGTCATCGCTCTTCTTTGGCCTTGAGTTTTATCTCGATGTGAGGCTGTGGGGTAGAGTGTGATCCGGGACATCAGAGAGAATTTCTAGACTGGACGTTGTGGCTTATTTGCACTTGTCTGAACGAACAGACCCCTGGACCTAAAGCGATATGTGGACCTGTTCCCCTGTCTTTCCTCAGAGCCTTCAGGGTCAAGTGGGAAAACCATTACCTCTGATGGATGGGTCTCGAGTCTCAGAGTTGTAGTCGCTAACAGTTATCAAAGACCACGTGCCACACAGTCCTAAATACGTCACTGGTAGAAACTCGTTTCATCTTTACAACCATTCTGTGGAGTAAGGTCTGTTGTTATCCCCCATCTCACTGATGCCAACACTGAGGCACAGAGAAATTGATTACCTTGCTGCGGGGTTACCGAGGGCTGGGATCGAACCCAGGGACTCTCGTAGCACATGGACGTCCCTTCTACTCTATTGCGTATAAAGATTTCCTTGGCCAGCTTTACGGGGAGCGCATGAGCGATCTGTCAGACAGTGAACTCTTTCCAGGGGGATTCAGTTTGGACCCTATGGTCCAGGGTCGGTTTTTGGTTCTCAGGATTTAGTTTTCCACCATCCAGCATGAGGCGTGGACCTTCCATCAAACCTCATGAGGGTTTTCCCCTTAGTGTGGATTTATTGCCTCGTTAAAAGGTTTCTCCGCTTACAGATTGACACTGGCTTATGTTCTGTAGTGGAAAAGAGTAACCTTGGTCAGATCTCTCTCACCCTTTAAAAACAGTGCAGAATTCCTTTCAAATCACTGTATGCATTGGATGTATCTCTGTGATGTTAAGGAGAACCAGCTTGAGTGTAGAATTATAAGGGAAAGGATTTGATAGGGAAAAGAGTTTTTAAATGGTGTAAAGCTTTAGAAACCCCCTTCTCAATTTCCTATCTATTGTTCTCAACCCTGCCTGTAAATCAGTACTGTTGGCAGAGCTTAACAAAGTGTCCAAGCCCAGACAGACCCACTTGGGAGTATCAGACCTGACATACATTTTAGGCACCATAGATGCTATTGCTGCTTAAAGAGACCCTGAGAACCAGCATCCCACACTGAAGTCCATTCTGTATGAAAGCAATAAAGTAGCCAGGCTGGTTGACCTGGAGTTGGAAGCAATGCAGGCCCACCCGCGCCGAGAACCGCTGGGCATCCCCTTAGGGCTCAGGAAAGCAGGGTGAGAGCAGCACCCAGCTAGTCCAGTGCCCTGATTTTATAGAGGAGGTGGGGCCCACAGGCATTGAGACTTTGTGTGAGCTGTTTACAGCCTTTACAGTGGGGGCTCCCCCGCCCCAACCCAGTAGCTTTTTCTGCTGCACTCTGGCAACCCACCCCACAGGGTACTGACACATCTTCATTAAAATACTGAGTTTGGGAGTTCATCGTGGCTCAGTAGAAATGAATATGACTAGCATCTATGGGGACAAAGATTCGATCCCTGACCTTGCTCGGTGGGTTAAGGATCCAGCATTGGAAGAAGGTCGAAGAATCGGCTTAGGTCCCACATGCTGTGGCCATGGTGTAGGCCGGCAGCTACAGCTCCGGTTAGACCCCTAGCCTGGGAACCTCCATATGCCGCGGGTGCGGCCCTAAAAACACAAAAAAAATAAAGTATAATAACATATTGGGTTTGTCAAAATCTTTTTTTTTTTTCCTTGTTAGGTCCACACCCTTGGCACATGGAAGTTCCCAGGCCAGCATCGAAACAGAGCTACAGCTGCCAGCCTATGCCACAGCCACAGCAATGCCAGATCCAAGCCGTCTGAGACCTACATCACAGCAAGGCCAGATCCTTAACCCACTGAGTGAGGCCAGGGATTGAACACGCATGGTTCCTAGTCAGGTTCGTTACCACTGAGCCACAACTAGAACTCCATGAGTTTGTCAAAACCATTTTTACGATGTTAGATGGGCTTTTGTCAGTTTGCTCTTAAGAGCAAGGTGGCTGTAGGCGGTGTTCATATTTTGGTGATCATTTTCAGTCTCATGCTTGGTTTCCAGCTACAGAATAAGTTCATCCCAAGACCAGGAAATGGATATGACAATGATTGAACAGCTGAGAGAAGCGGTGGATTTCCTGCAAGAACCTGACAGGTACGTTTGTTTTTCCTTGGCCCAGGTTTCAGGTGTAAATAATCACACTAATTTATTGAGTACATTATCTCAATTTTCAAAATATTTATTCACATAGTATGAGCTTACCACTAACCACTTACAAAGAGAGGTCGTTGCCACTGCCTGTTTTCCCAACATCCGTAAGTGGAAAGGTCAGACTTCTGGAGGGAATGAGATCAATTCCCCCCTTTTCCATCTCTTCATGAAATTCATTCGCCCTTCCTGCAATTCATAGGGCAATTTTTCGGAATCAAGTACTATCCTATTTCTTTCTTTCTTTCTTTTTGTCTTTTTGCCTTATCCAGGGCTGCACTCGCGGCATATGGAGGTTCCCAGGCTAGGGGTCTAACAGGAGCTGTAGCCGCCGGCCTACACCACAGCCACAGCAACGCGGGATCCAAGCCGCGTCTGCAACCTACACCACAGCTCATGGCAACGCCGGATCCTTAACTCACTGAGCAAGGCCAGGGATCGAACCCGCAACCTCATGGTTCCTAGTCGGATTCGTTAACCACTGAACCACGATGGGAACTCCTATCCTATTTATTTCTGATGGTGCTAAATCTATGATAAAGAAATTGTATACTGCTAAAGATTTGGGTGACAAGATAGTTTTTTCATTAGTCACTATCAATAATAGGCACTGGGAGTTCCTGTCGTGGCTCAGTGGAAATGAATTCAGCTAGTATCCATGAGGATGTGGGTTCGATCCCTGGCCTTGTGCACTGGGTTAAGGATCCGGCGTTGCCGTGAGCTGCGGTGTAGGCTGCAGACGCGGCTTGGATCCTGCGTTGCTGTGACTGTGATGTTGGCCAGTGGCTATAGCTCAGATTTGAAATGTAACCTGGGAACTTCCATATGCAGTGGGTGTGACCCTAAAAAGCAAAATAATAATGATATTAATAATAATAATAATAAAAGGCACTATATGCAGTAGATATATTTTTTGATTTCTTAGCTGAGGATAATGGAGCTCCCACGAACAAAATCTTTTTCAGTAAGGCAGTATACCTAGTATCAGCTAGTAACTGCCCTATTGATAGAGAAATTGATCCCAAGCTTATCCCCAGGCAACTCTTCAGGGGTCCTGGGAACTTCAATACGAAGATGACATGGTCTTGTAATATGGTGAGTGTGGAAATCACACTGCATTCTCAGAATCTGTGAAAAGGGTGGTTAGCGAGTCCCAGCGTGCTGCTGTGCTGCTCTGAAAGCACAGTGACGGGGCAGGTTGAGTACGGCTGGAAATCTTCAGCAATTAATTTGAAAAGCATTTCAGTTCTGCAGACGTTAGTTACATGCTCAGAGCGTGGGAAGGTCTACGGTGAGCACCTTGGGAGCCGTAAACATCGATGAACAAGACACAGCCCTTCCTTCTAAGAACTTACGCTACAGTCAGAGACGGCCTTGAGTAGTGATTCATAAGCGTGACTGATTTCAGTGCTTGAAGTGACGGGGAAAAGTGATAAACTAGAGTGAATGCCTGACCCCAGAAGGGACAGGGGAGATGGCCCAGCCAGCCTTCCTGAAGGTTGGAGGATTTTACTGGGCTTCATAGCTGGCATTTTCAAGGAGAGGGCACATTCTGGATTGAAATAAAAGCTTATACAAAGGCACAGAGGTCGAAAGGAATGGAGCAAGCTTGGAAAATCTCAAGCGGAAGAGATTATCTCTACACTGGCTCTGCTCCAGGATCATTTGTGGAAATTTTTGTTGCTGTTGTTGTTTTTGTTTTTTGTTTGTTTGTTTTTTGCTTTTTAGGGCCGCACCCGTGGCATATGGAGGTTCCCAGGCTAGGGGTCTAACAGGAGCTGTAGCCGCCGGCCTTTGCCACAGCCACAGCAATACGGGATCTGAGCCGCGTCTGCAACCTACACCACAGCTCACGGCAACGCCGGATCCTTAAACCACTGAGCGAGGCCAGGGATCGAACCCGCAACCTCATGGTTCTTAGTCAGATTCGTTAACCACTGAGCCACGACGGGAACTCCATTGTAGAAATTTTGAAACCCACCCCGATACCACCCCTGGCGCTGGGGTCTGGCCATTTTTATTTTTAAAAGTTCTGTCCGTGCTTGTGATGTGCAGCCAGGACTCTCCAGAGGGACCGTTTGATGCAGACCTGACGACGTGGAGGAGCTGAGAGTATTTTACGGGTAGGGGGAGGTGATGGCGGTCTGAAGACAGCATCATTCTTACTGTTGAGTCTCCCTAATGTTTGGCTCAGGGCCAGTTTTATTATTTATCACCCAAGCAAGGTGTGTTCCTTAGAGTGAGTTTCACATTCTAAACCAGTGCAGTCAGCGAGGGTGTAGGACAAACAGGAAGGAGAGCGTGTGTGTGTGTGCGCGCGCACGCACGTGCATATGTGTGTTTTTGTATTTTGTATTTTGTGTGTATGTGAGAAATTATATAAATAGAGAAATAACTGGTGAAGAATATACTTTGAATCAACCAGTCACTGGTTGCAAATCCAGCTTTAACACCAGTTAATCTGGGTAAGTCATATAACTTCTCTGTACCCCACTTTTCTCATTTTTTTTGTCTTTTGTCTTTTTAGGGCTGCACCCGTGGCATATGGAGGTTCCCAGGCTAGGGGTCTAACAGGAGCTGTAGCTTCCGGCCGACACCACAGCCATCACAATGCTAGATCTGAGCCGCGTCTTCCACCTACACCACAGCTCACAGCAACGCCGGATCCTTAACCCACTGAGCAAGGCCAGGGATCGAACCGACAACCTCATGGTTCTTATTCGGATTCGTTTCCGCGACTCCCGTCTGTGGGTATTTCTAAATTAGCCTTTTTCTTTATACTTTTGGGTATTGTAGAGACACAGCGGTAGATACTGTTGTAGTTTTTTTCTTGGGTGATTGTTTGAAGTGGGTGGTGAGGATGCGAGTGAACAGCCCAAGGTGTTTTACACCTGACCTCTTTTGTCTCCAGCTGAGATGCCAACCAGGATCCTTTTTTTTTGAGGAGGAGGAGGATGTTGGGGTCTGTTTAGGACCTGATGGATAGAATCCCAGGGTGGCAATGTCCTGCAGCTGCTAGAGGTTTGGGTCTGGGGCTTTGAGACTTAGATTTAAAAGTCCCTTTCAGGAGTTCCTGTCGTAGCTCAGCAGAAACGAATCCGACCAGTAACCATGAGGACAAAGGTTCAATCCCTGGCCTCGCTCAGTGGGTTAAGGATCCGGCGTTGCCGTGAGCTGAGGTGTAGGTCGCAGACGCGGCTCGGATCCCGCGTTGCTGTGGCTGTGGCGTAGGCCGGCGGCTACAGCTCCGATTCGACCCCCAGCCTGGGAACCTCCATATGCCGCGGGTGCGGCCCTAAAAAGATAAATAAATAAATAAATAGAAGTTACTTTCATAAGGTGCTGCCGTAACAGAAGCTAGAAGCTGTGTAAGGGGATGGGGTTCTCTAGGGCAAGCCTGTCAATGGGAAGGGGACGGGGTCCAGGACAGAGGCTCAAAGATGTGACGTGACAGAAAGAAGAACCCACTCGGGCTCAAGCTTTATATTGTTTTACTCTTTCTAGCTTTTAACATTTTGAATTACTTGTCCAATATGCTTTTCTTAAAATTCGAGCTAATGTGTGAGCCCAACATGAAAAAGAATAGCCTCATGTGGTAGAAAGAACAGTGGCCGGGGCATGGGGACCGGTGCCCAGTGGAAGAGGGAGGACCGGGGGTGTGGCTCCCGGCTCGCTCGGGGCCTCCCTTGCATCATCTTTCACGAAAAGTGGGATGAACTGAACATCTGGAGATCTCTCTCCAGCTGGGAGCGGTCTGCAGCAATGAGCTGCTAAGGATGTTGAGCGCGTCGGCAGGGTGGGTGTGGGAAAAATAGCCTCGAGCAACCTTCCAAGGAATAACCCATTTGCCTCTTGATGGATCGATACTTTAAAATTGTAAGAAGCAATGAGATCCTGCTGTATAGCACGGGGAACTACATCTAGTCACCTCCGATGGAACGTAGTGGAGGATGATGTGAGAATGTATGTGTGTATGTGTGTGTGTGTGTGTGTGTGTGTGTGTGTGTGTGTGTGTGTGAGAGAGAGAGACCGGGTCACTTTGCTGTACAGTAGAAACTGACAGAACACTGTAAACCAACCCTAATGGAAAAAATAAAAATCATTAAAAAGTGTTTAAAAATAAGAAAATTATATTCCGTTGTAAAACTTTATATGGATTTGATTTCCTCCCTGAAATAATCCACCACTTTGGCTGCTCGAGACCTTTGTTGCTCACCTGAAATAGCTATTATAACAGGACGGTGCTAACTTGCTAATAAGGTGTCTGTGCCAGTGTAACAGGAATAAAGAGTCCTGTTTTTGCTTCTGATAAAGAGAAGGCACTTCAAGAGGTCATTTATTTCCAGCTGCTTGAATAAAGAGTAGTAAAAAGTTTATATATGCATTAGAGTTTTCTTTTCTCTCGTATTTCATAGGTCCAGATTTCTTGTTTGTTAAGTCACTGATTATAGGATTACATTTTAGAGATTTACTTTTCATACAACAACCTCAACGTCAAAAATTTTAGTTCAATATTTCTGTTCTGTTTTGCCTTTATGTTGATTTTTTCTTTTAAGAATTTCTGATAGTTGATTTGATAGCGTTTTCAGTAGGCATGTGTCATATGAATTTATCCCTGCCTTTTCAAAGAGCTCTGTAACTTTTATACGACTTAATAGAAATTCCCGATTTTATAGATCTTTTAAAAGGTTCAACCCTTAAAATTACAGAAATTCAGAAACTATCTGTAAGACAATTTCAGAAATAAAAATATCAAATTGCTTATGAATTCTTATTTTTTTAACCTGAGAGCTTTATTAGTGTCTACAAGGAGATTTTCCTGTTAAAACAAATGTCCTTGATATATTTACCATTATATAGTCCATGTATAGTATAGTATAGAACAACTTGTGAGGGAACCTGATGGAGGATAATGTGAGAAAGAATATATATATATATATATACTTTTTGTGACTGGGTCACTTTGCTGTACAGTAGAAATTGACAGAACACTGTAAATCAACCATAATGGAAAAAATCAAAATCATAAAAAAATTAATCTAGTACCTTAAAAAAAACTTTACTTGTTTCTATAAACTAATAAAGTTCTAGAATAAGCTCTAGGGTGAGCTCCCTACAAATACTATGACCTTATCAGAAATTACTATTATATTTTATTTATTATTTTTATTTATTATTTTTTATTTGTTTGTCTTTTTGCCTTTTCCTAGGGCAGCACTCATGGCATGTGGAAGTTCCCAGACTAGGGGCCTAATCGGAGCTGTAGCCGTCGGCCTTCGCCACAGCAACAAGGGATCCGAGCCGCGTCTGCGACCTACACCACAGCTCACGGCAACGCCGGATCCTTAACCCACCGAGTGAGGCCAGGGATCGAACCCGCAACCTCATCTTTCCTAGTCGGATTCGTTAATCACTGAGCTATGACGGGAACTCCCTACTATTCTATTTTAAATAAGTTGGATTTTACAACTAGGAACCTTGAGGTTGCGGGTTTGATCCCTGGCCTCGCTCAGTGGGTTAAGGATCCGGCATTGCTGTGAGCTGTGATGTAGGTTGCAGTTGTGGCTCGGATCCCACGTTGCTGTGGCTGTGGCGAAGGCCGGCGGCTGTAGCTCCGATTGGACCCCTAGCCTGGGAACCTCCATATGCCGCAGGTGCGGCCCTAGAAAAGGGAAAAAGACAAAAAAAAATAATAAAATAAATAAGTTGGATTTTGATACCAAAGCAGATGGGAAATTATATTAAAATTACATTACAATAAATTTGGTACACAGTAGGAAAATACCATGAAGTATGAAATTTCTGCCTAAACCTTTTGTTACTTAATCCTAATGATAAACATAACTTTTTAATATATTAAAATTTAAAACTAAATATGAGTAAAGGCAGTAAGATATGTTAGAAGTTTAATAGATTTGCTAACATCTTTTCCCCCCACTTTCTAGATTAAACATAGATATTACAGAGAGAAGTGTCACAAACTTTTATCCTGTGGAATCAGCAGAAGACTTGGAATTACAAGACTCTGCACTAAAGTATGTTGACCTTTTCACAACAATGTGTTTTCTCTTGTTACGTTGAAATTTTTTTTTTGCTTTAGAGTCTACTTTATAGCTCCTTTTTCTCTTATTTCTCCAGTGGTCAAATACAGTTGGAGCCGTCTCCAGAATGTGAGGTAAGACTGCTCGCTTTTGGATTAACTAGAGATGCAGTGAAATACTCTGCCATGGAATAGTGGCCACCATACTCTCAAGATTTATCGTGGGGTAGAATACTCATTAGTGAGATCAGTAGTCAAACCCGTTCAACATCTGGTTCTCCAGTTTTTTTGTATGTTTAGCTTCATTAGTTTTCCTTCTATCTATTATACTTCACCTCCCATTAAAGATGAGAGTTGCCTGTTTCCATTAACGTCTCTAAATTTTTATGTCAGTCTTGAGTCAGGCCATGGCAGCTAAGACCCACAGAAAATCTGCTTTCTCAGAAACTGGAGGTAAAAGCATCCGATGCAGGTTTTTACAGCCACAGAAGAAGCCTGTGAACTGACCAGAGGAACCTCAACTAGGGGAGACTTGAAAGCCAAGATTAAGTGATTTTGGAAATGCCTGAGGAAGATTAAGAGACTCTAGGAAAGAGAAACTGGTGAGGGAATTTGGGGACAGAGTTAAAGGTAGGTTAGGTGTCTCCAACGGCAAAATTTGGGTGGCTGCAGAGAGAGCATAAACCTAGAGATAAGCCTGCAAGGTTCCAATGAAAAATATAGGTTTGAGCTGGTGACATGGGAGTAAAGCATTGGTTACAACCTATTTCATCCTGTCTTATGGAATGAATGGTTTAGGATGGCTAATTTCAGTATAGCCAGTTTGTGTGCCATGAGTGTCTGAACGTGGACTATCAGAAAGCAGTTTTCACACTGCTTTTTTTTGGCCTTTTTTTAGGGCTGCACCCGTGACATGTGGAGGTTCCCAGGCTAGGGGTCTAATGGGAGCTGTAGCCACGGGCCTACACCACAGCCACAGCAACGCGGGATCCGAGCCGCGTCTGCAACCTACACCACAGCTCACGGCAACGCTGGATCCTTAACCCACTGAGCGAGGCCAGGGATCGAACCCGCAACCTCATAGTTCTTGGTCAGTCGTTTCTGCTGAGTCACGATGGGAACTCCAGTTTACACACTCTTAACTGGCTCAGTCTCTGTGTTAAATAGCAAGGAAAGGAGCTGCAATCAAAAAACCCGTGTTCCTGGAGAGTACGGTTTCATAGTTGTGTGCAGTGAGTTGGAATTCAGTTTCAGCCGCATCTCAAAGGCTTGTTAACCGCGGGCTCCTGCGGACTCGCCTCTCTGTCCTCAGCATTATCTTCTCTGCTTCAGGATCAGTCTCAGCCCCGGTCGCCTGAATGTTCGCTGTTACTGTTGCTCTCGTCTGTGGTGGTTGTCGGTGGGGTCCTGAGCTTCACCGTGCCGCCCTCCTCCCCTGCGGCGGCGGCGCTGAATGACCCAGTAGCGGGACCTCAGGAAACCTCTCATTTGCAGCCTTCCCATTTCATCAAGCTCTCCTTTGAGACACGGAGCCTTTGATGCTCTGCAGACTCTTTTTTTTTTTTTTTCAGCTTCTTATTTGGAAATAATTTTAAATTAATAGGTTGAAAAAGAATGACAAGATTCTACAAAGTTACAAAAAATTATAACCTTCTACCCAGATTTATCTGTGATTAATGCTTGCCATATTTCTCTTTTTTCGTCCTCCACACACGTAATTCTTTTTCTGAAAACTGGAGGATAAGTTTTGTATTTTGTTGTCCTTTTCCCTAAACATTTCCATGTACGTTTCCCTTTTTTTTTTTTTTTTTTGCCCGATCTAGGGCCGCATGTGGAGGTTCCCAGGCTAGGGGTCTAACAGGAGCTATAGTTGCTGGCCTTCGCCACAGCCACAGCAACGCGGGATCCGAGCCGCGTCTGCAACCTACACCACAGCTACAGCAATGCCGGATCCTTAACCCACTGAGCAAGGCCAGGGATCAAACCCACATCCTCATGGATAGGAGCTGGGTTCGTCTCTGCTGTGCCGCAGTGGGAACGCCTACATCTTTTTGTTGTTGTTGTTTGCATTTTTTTAAATTATTTTTCCATTATAGCTGGTTTACAGTTTTCCGTCAACTTTTCAGCTGTACAGCATAGTGACCTGGTTACTCACACATATATAGATTCGTCACGAGTGATTAGACATAGTTCCTGGTGCTATCCAGCAGGATCTCCTTGCTTTTCCATCCCAAAGGCAATAGTCTACAACTATTAATCCCCCCGCTTTTTTTTAATGAACTGCCTCTTATTTTGTGGGGCAAAGTCCCTCATGTTTCCTTATGATTAGATTAAGGCTCTGTGGTCTTGTTTGGGGTGCTGCACAGGTGATGTGTCTTTCTCAGGGATTCACAGTCGGGGGCAGCCTGTGTGGACATCTGTGCCTCATTGGTGATGTTAATTTGATCGCGTGGTCCAGGTAGAACCTGATTTCTGCACCGTCTGTCTTGTTCTGGTTTCCCTTTGCAACTAACAAGCCAGCCAGTCAAGAGTTACTTTGAGACCGTGTCAGTATCCTGCAGACCCACTTTTGACTCCAGTAAAATAGGTGCCCTCGTGTGTACATGTTTTTAGGAGTGTTAGACACCAAATCCTCTAGTAAAAAAAGATCTCCATTCCATCTCTGATTTACGTGTTAGTAGGTTGTTTTTTTCCTTTTTGGTTGAATGAGGAGTCGTGTTTGGTGTAAGAAATTCTTAATCACTGTCTTCTTTCTTTGGGTGGTTCTCTGTCCATGACAGATACGTCCCCATGATTTTAAAAAGGGAGGGGTAGTTCCCGTTTGGCTCATTGGAAATGAACCTAATAGTATCCATGAGGACAGGGGATCAATTCCTGGCTCTGCTCAGTGAGTTAAGGGTCCAGCGTTGCCATGTGCTGTGGAATAGGTCACAGACGTGGCTCGGATCGTACGTTGCTGTAGCTGTGGTGTCTGTTGGCAGCTGTAGCTCCAATTTGACCCCTAGCCTAGGAGCTTCCATATGTCCCAGGTACAACCCTAAAAAGAAAGAAAATAAAATAAAAAGGAATTTCTGGCTCTGGTGGAAAAAGGATGTCACAAAGAAGAAGGAGGAAAAGAAAAGAAAGTAGTGGATTAGCAAGGCTAGTGCTAATGACTATGCAGAACTTAAGTGGGACCGTCATTTACGGTTTGGTTATTTCTCTGTTCTCTCCTCCATCTCATTCAGGAGGAAAGAAGTATCTTTACCCTAGTCTTGAATCAATTAACCAGCATTTATTCAGTTCTTGTGCTGGATTCAGCCTTGTTTTCGGTGTTGAAGACTGGCATAGGAAAGAGATGAAGTTACCCTTCACTTTGAAGGACTTTCAAAACTGTGGAAGAAGACTTAGATACTGAGAAAATTAGAGAAGAATTTGAGATGGTCCATAACCCTGAGAGTTTTAGGTGCTCTGGGAGACAGGGTGAAGGATAAGAGTTTAAGGAAAGGGAACTAAAGCTAGACGTGGGGCGCATTTTGGATTTGGATTTGTCCTAGGAAGCTGTGCTGAGCAAGATAGCCTGGCTGTGGTCGAATTAGCACAGAGTATTAACTGGGTAGAGACACTGAGGAGCAGGCTCGTGCCCAGGTAGATAAGTGAGGCCAAGATTATGAAATGGTTTGTGACTGTCGGCACATCACCTTATCTAACTTGAAACCCACTTGAGTTGACTGTCCACACTGAGTTTGGGTAGCACTGGCAGCCATTCAGGAAGAATCACAAATTATATTCTCACATGTAAATAATACCCAGTGGTGAAGGATGTTGGGGGAACAACAGGAAAATAGAGGAAGGAGTTTCTCACAGAGAGAATCAAACCTTCAAGTTGCTTGTTAACACTTAAGATGCTTTACTGGGTATGAAAGTTAATGACACTTCATTCTAAAAACATGTTTTTGCCTGGGATTTGTCAACATTGGACATATTAAAAAAAAAAAAAATGGAGTTCGCGTCATGGCACAGCGGAAACGCATCCAGCTAGGAACCATGAGGTTGCAGGTTCGATCCCTGGCATTGCTCAGTGGGTTAAGGATGCGGCATTGCTGTGGCTGTGGTGTAGGGCGGCAGCTCTATCTCCAATTAGACCCCTAGCCTGGGAAGCTCCACATACCATGGGTGTGGCCCTAAAATGACAAAAAGGCAAAAAAAAAAAATACTTTTTTCCTAGGTCTAGGCATGTGCATTTATTAAAAAGCATCCAATGAGATTCTGTGCACTTGAGAACTACTGTCTTGGACCATTTCTAAAAACCCTTAGGCTCCCAGTAGGTGGGAGCCTTCAGGCTGCCTAGTAACCTAACGAGGAAAGCTCATGTTCACAGGTGCTTTGGGTTGAGCTCTTTGCTCTGGGAAACCACTTTTCTTAGTTTATGTGATACTTTAGATGTATCTTTCTATGAATAGAGCTGCATAGTTTTAGGAAATGTAAGTATGAGCTACTTCCTTTTTTTTTTTGTTTAGGGCCGCAACCACAACATATGGAGGTTCCCAGGCTAGGGGTCCAATCGGAGCTGTAGCCACTGGCCTTCGCCACAGCCACAGCCATGCCAGATCCGAGCCTTGTCTGCGACCTACACCACAGCTCACAGCAACGCTGGATCCTTAACCCACTGAGCGAGGCCAGGCATCGAACCCGCAACTAGTCAGATTCGTTTCTTCTGAGCCGCAATGGGAACTCCCAGTATGACCTACTTCTAATTAATTAATTCAGCATATTATTCATTGTGTGTGTGCTAGGGATGTGAAGGAAGTTAGACTCAGTTCTTGCCTCAGTAATTTGCATCTCATGTATTTTTTTTCCTCTTTAAGGTGCAAAATAATCTAACATTACAGAGGAATGGGAACGAGTATTCCCCCAATGAGGTAAGCTTCCTGAGGTTCATGAAAGCCGAGGCACTTGGTGAAGCCTAACTTGGGACTATCTTTTGCAGAAAGCTGCAGTCTGAGACTGTCATGATTCATGAGTTAATTGTATTGCAGATCCTCTCAAGGAATCGCTCATTAGCTTTCATAGCCTAATCCGGCCCTATTCATAATTAAAGATACATTTTATAAGATATATTTTGCAAATCAAATAGGGGAACATTTTTATAGAAGAAAGACGTGGAAATAGCTCACATAGGCAGCACGTAGAGTGTCATATTAGCCATGAATGATTCAGGGCGTGGTTTCCCTGTAGCGGAGGCATCTGCTCGCTGTTATCTGTCTGCTCGTCTCACTGTGTTAGGAGATTCTTCATTAGATGTGCCCTCCGTGAAGTGGATGTGAACGTGTGCTAGTACGTGTGTATGTGCTTGTGTGTGTACGTGCCTCCATGTGAATATACACACCTGTTCTGGAGCAGAAGAGGATTGCCAGTTGCACACAACCGTGAAATTTTTATAATGAGCACATGAAAAATGGAACGGACCTTCCCCCAAGACAGCATTTGGTCACCTCTGCCACTGGGAGCATTTGCGATGTGAAGAAGCGTCAATGATAGTGTGGTTTAAGTCAGGACTTCTTCACGGCAGCAGATGCCAGGAGGGAATGGATTTATTATAATTCTTGATCGTAGAGAAGCATATGTAGCGGACTAGGGGTTTGGGATGGAAATGTTCTAAAATTAGGTTGTGATGACCATTCATTGAATTATGAAAAAAAAAATTAGGAGTTCCTGTTGTGGTCTGTGGAAACGACCCTGACTAGTATCCATGATGATGTGGGTTCGATCCCTGGCCTCCCTCAGCGAGTTAAGGATCCAGCATTGCCCGTGAGCTGTGTGTGTAGGTTGCAGATGCGGCTCGGATCTGGTGTTGCTGTGGCTGCCGTTAGGCCGGCGGCTACAGTTCTGATTCGACTCCTTGCCTGCGAAATTCCATATGCTGCAGGTGTAGCCCTAAAAAGACAAAAAAAAATTTTTTTTTTTAAATGTCCTTTCTTTCCAACACCACAGATGAGAGAGAACTCGCCTGCCATCTCTCCCACCAACACCAGCACCGCTCTGTTTGGCCTGAAGCCTCGATCAGGTAAATTAAAACCTCTGTCTTCGTGTACGTGGTGTGAGCAACTCAGGTGTTTCTCTTGAGGCCTTTCAATGTATACGTGACAGTGTGAGCGGCCTTGTCAGCTCTGGTGAGTTGAGACCCGGTGGCCGAAGCACCCTGCAGCTCGGGGAGGCCAGATTTTCAAGCTTGGTTGTCAGCCAATCACCTGTTAAGGCCTTGTTATTGGTGATCGATTATCTTAGCTTCTTTTAAATCAGAGCAAAGAGATGAAGGTGTTGGGACATTTAAGTGGGGAAGAAATATTCTGGTGATAAAACGGCTCCCCATTTGCCCCCGTGGTTCCTGGTAGCTTGCTGAGTTAAGGATGCTGACTCTTTTCTGAGACATTTCTCATTGGTTCTTTGGGTCTTGGTAAGGTTTGTGTGTTTATTCATATAACAGCGTGATCATTCTCAGGCTCGCGTGAGCGATCAGGAGTCATTTTTTTAAAGAGCATTTCTGTTTACACGACTGACTTTCTTTCAACTTATTTTTGGTATAGCCACAGCTATAAATTATAGCAATGTGCCAAAGAACTACTGATTTTGAAAAGAAGAACTATTCATAGAAAAATTTGGTTCTTCTGACTTCTCCACATACTTAAAAGTTCTGGCACTGGCTACCTTTTAGGTGCGTCTTTGTTTTAATAGTTTTGATTCTTAAGGTCTTTTGATTCTTAGGTCTTTTGAATTTTTTTGATTCTTAGGTCTTAAGAATCTTTTGATTCTTAGGTCTTTTGCTCACCACTACTAATGCTTTTAGCACATGCTAAGAAAGGACTCAGACACTTTAAGCAAAGGGTAGTAAAGAACTCAGATGTTCTTGGGTTTTTCAGGAAAACATTTTGGCACAGTTGAAGTTTTACGTCTGTATATTTTGGAAAAGGATACCCATGGGGGGGAGAAAAGCAAAGATGATTTTTTTTTTTTTTTAATTTTGAGAAAGTTGACTGATGAGTAACTTGTGGGCAGGTGTAATGGTTTCCCGGCATTTTGAATGGGCTGTAAGACAAAGCCATTTGAGGAGATGCTTGGGTATGGCGAGAGTTAGGAGATGTTTTATGGAGAACCACCTGGGCGTGAATTAGGGCTCAGATGGCTGGACTCCCCATTTGTGGAACTGCGCGTAGGCAGCCAGGTCTGAGCCGGGCTTCCATTCCCAAGGTCTCAGGTTGTGCTGGGGGGAACGGAGGCATCCACGCCTTGAATATTGATCTGCCTGCGGAGTTCTCTACACATGGAGGACCTCACATTGGGCTGTAGGCTTTCTCCTATCCCTTACAGGCAGTGTTCACGCAATTTAAAAATGATCTTAACAGTGGTGAGCCAATCCCAAGTTGAGTGGATCAGCAAAGAATAATATTCTTTTGAATGTGCATTTTTGCCACTTAGTTGTAAAATTGTCTCTGTGACTTAGAAAATTCTTTATATGGGGACCAGACCCAGCTTATCAACCTTCTACCTGCACTGCTGAACCATTTCAAATTCTTTGTAGTGGTGAAAAATAAATGAAGTATTTATTTTGAATAGGGCAGAACAAAGATAGTTTCCTCTCTGAGCTTCCAAGCTTTCTATAATGCTGACTAACCAATGTGGAAATTGTTCTAGTTGTTGAAAGTTTGTGGAGTTTGGTTACTATAAATAATGATGTTTTTCTTCTGGAACATTAAGTGGCATGTTGAAACTTTATAAAATAGCATCATGTATTGGGAATTGAAAATTTTACTTAGTAACTTTAAAATATTGATGTAGTTTCACATTTTCTACAAAATAATATTTACAGCAATCTTAATTGAAGATCATATGACTAAAAAAGAGAAATTCTTTTTGATTGAGTAGCTTTGGAACTTTAAGAAATGATTTAATTTTTATTTTAAAGTTGTGTATAGATGTCTTTGTTTCTGTGTTATAAATAAAAGACCACTCAAATCAGCAAGCTGGAATAGAAACTTAGAATCTTAAAGTAGGCTGATAGTTTTCTTCGAAAGAAATATTTTTTCTGTGTTTTCCTCCAAAGACAACTGTATAAACCCAACTATTCATTCCTAGAACGCTGTCCATTTGTTTTACTGGCCCAGCCTTATGACTGAATAAAATTGTATAGATAATTCCTAAACATCTGAAATTAGTATATGTATAGTTAGTGCAAAAAAAGGTTATTTCTTCAATGACCCACTTAGAAGTGCTTTGAAATTGACATCTATTGCTTAATTAGGTTTGTTTTTAGACTCTCTTAGTGTCCAAAATTGGTTTTATACTGATCAATATCATAGACAGTATTGAGAAGTATACCTGTGTGTCAAGAGTTGAACAGAGTTGGCTCCACTCAGCTATCAATAAAGCATGCCAGCAGACTTACAAATATCTTTAAAGAGAAATTTTACATTGCCTTGGGGAAAAAAAATTCACCAGTACTGAACACTGATTCTATAATATTTTATTTCTAAATAACAGCTGTATTTATACATATTAAGCTATGTCTATGTGACCAGACTTTTTGTATGAATCATATTTGCTAAGATGGTTAGTTATTTAGAAGGTCTTTGGAAAAGGTATCTGGTAGGTCTTTTGCTTTTTATCTACATAATCTACGGGCACTCTTTCTTTCTGCTGACATGATTCATTGGTACTCAAGTCTGTGGGCTTGCAGAACTGTTAAGATTAACGATATTAACTGCATGCGAAGTATATAACTGATAAGTACTAACACTGAGTTTTTATCATTCTTTTTATTCCATGCGCCATCTTTCATTCTTCTCCTATATTGTACATTTGAAATGAAATCCCATAATATGAAATTCGCTTCATTTCCATACAATCCTTATGCCATTTGTGAAATGCTGCTGCCCCTTTGGTTTTTCCTGGTCCTTGTGCAACCGTACGCGGACTGGCTCTCTCGCTCTCCTGCAGACCCAGCCCTCACTCTTCCTCCTATCTCCTTCAACAAACTTACACAGGCACAAACATGGGACAACTCTAGCTACAGTGTTCCATCTGAAGGAGACAGTGACAATGGTAGGTGGCTTTGTACCTATTCTTCCATGTGCTAATAAGCCAGTGAATGAATAAACTGAACGTGCGTTTCTGTGCAGCTGAAGTTAGAGTATATTCGCCTGCATGCCCTGATGTAAGAGATTATGATAAACCTGGAAAGTCCAGAAAAGTGCATGTGCATTGTTCTCTGGAGGTTTGTCAAACTATGTTTATCTTGAATATTCTGAATTTTGGAAGTATTTTACCCTAATTTCTCCTCTATCCATTCTGTCTGTTTTTTTTTTATTTTCTGGAGGGGTGTGTTTGCTTGTTTGTAAAAATGTGGGGTTAGCACATTTGGGTTATGTCTACTTCTTGTGCTTCTGAACTAAACACTTTTGGAGTTCGATCTTTTATCATCTATGCTTAACATAGGAGATTTTTAAAGTAATTAAGACATGCTGTGACTGAACGTAGTGGGGTGCACTGAAAATAGTTCAAATTAAGAAATTTCTAAAAATGAAATCACTTGCCTTCTCTTCTTGCAAATTATTTGCACATTTTGACTTTTGATGCCTTCTTCCCTTTTGAGTGAGTTTCATCTAAATAATATTCAAGAATGGTAACTTGGCCTGAAAACTAATGTGCAAGTGAAAAAACCAAGGACACTTAGCTAGGATTAATGTGAATAGCTTTTTGATTGTATGCCATTAAGTATCTGAAGTAACCTAAAAGGTAAAAATAAAATAAATATACTTATTTAGATGTACTTACCAGAGATAACTGAATCTCCATATTGGTCTGCTCAGATTTTAAACATTTTACTCCAAGATATCAAGTGTTAAAAGTAATGGTAAATGAAATAGAGAGTATGATTTATTAGGAGAAATGAGATGTATGGGCTATAACTACAGTGCAAACACAGTAGGAAGGTATATTTTCCAATAACACCTATTTTTTAATCTAAGTATGTTACATATAATAAAAAGAAAACATATTTAAAACGTTTGCTGTGATTTCTAGTCAAAGTTCAACCAAAAAAAAAATGCATTTCCAGGTTTCCTTGCAGAGAAGGATAATGTATGTCTTGGCAGGTTAGTTAAAAGGGGAATTTTATTATTTCATAGATTTCTAAAATTTTCAACTGAAAACAAATATTATTAAACAACAACGACAAAACCAGTCTCTTCTTTTATCATCCCATTTTAAATTCTGGAATTTGAGGGAGGCCAAACGGAAACTTTCTTGATAAACTATTCCCTTGACTTCAAAAGGGGGCAAGAGGCATTTTTGTTTTTCCAAAAGTGTGGCTATTTATAGGTCTGAGGTTGTTTAAAGGAAATAAAACCTAGAATGAAAGATTTATGTGTGATTTGGTATTTCCTTAGGAATGATATCTGAAACCAAAGACTTTTTTTAAGCTGGCTAAGACCTAGAGATTTTGCAAAGCAGAATTTCTATCTTTGTAGATGAACCAACTAAAAGGAAAAAGGTGAAGTGACCTAGTTGGGGGGATGGGAGACCACGCCTAAGGCTGCCGACTCTCCAGTCATCTCCTCTGTGCCGTGTCTGCCTTCGTCATTGGCAGCTGTTATTGAGGATTCCTTTTTTTTTTTTGCTTTTTAGGGCTGCACCCGCGACTTATGGAGGTTCCCAGGCTAGGGATCCAGTTGGAGCTACAGCTGCCGTCCTATACCACAGCCACAGCCTTGCCAGATCCAAGCTGCATCTGCAACCTACACCATAGCTCATGGCAATACTGGATCCTTAACCTCTGAGTGAGGCCAGGGATCGAACCGAGTCCTCCTGGATACTAGTCAGATTCATTACCGCTGAGTCACAACGGGAACTCCTATTGAGGAGTCTTTGTGCAAGCTACTAAGCTCAACTGCCTTCTTTTTATTAAAAGCCCTGAAATTTCCATCAAAAATGATCACTCTGAAAATCTTTCAGAAAATAACCTGGTGATATTTATCTGGTATTTTATGAGTGCAAATTGCAGGGATTCACGTGTAGCTATTTTGCTGGACCACAAAGAAATAATAATAGCGCGATTGTTTTCAGTGTTCATCTACCTGGGTTAATCACATCAGATATCGGGTAGTTGTTATTTCCCCCTCTTTGCAATTTGTTTGCAATATGCCCCGGGCAAGGGATAATTTTCTGGCAGCAGAAATCTTTATAAATATTCGTGTAGGTTCCCAGACCTACCGTTTGAATTCAGCTATCATTCTCTGTGCTAAACGTTGCCTTCTGATTTAAACACATTTTCCAGTATATTTTTTTAAATTAATGAAGAAGCATTATATGTATACCCAAATATATGAGTTGAACTTGGAAGAAGATTATAGCCTACTTTTTTTATGTTGTTCTTGCTGGTCCCTCTGAAATAGCAGGTCCTGTTTAGCGACCTCTCATGGCATTTCACAGCTGATGACCCATCATTTTCATTTCCTCATATCTTCTTCATTATCCAATATCTGCAGCTATCTCAACAGGTTTAAATAAATAAATGGCATCATATTACCAGCTCAACCCAGCATCATGTAACCTACCTTTCATTTATATTTTTCATTTATTTTTTGGTAAAGTTGGCATTTTTACACCTTGTTCACTGTCTTGCTTTGTATTTAAATCCCCCCTTTATTGAAATTTCAGTATTTCAGTAAAATTTAAATTACACTTATAGTAAGTGTAAAATTCTAAATATATACATATATTATATGTAAAATTAAATTACATTTTAAATGATAATATTGCTTTCTAATATTTTGTTTCATATATATCTCATTTCAAATCCCCTATGTTCCCCGGAACTCATTCTTTAAGGAGAGTGAAAAAGGGCAAACTGGCTAGAAGGTCCCTGGGAGTTTGAATTCCCACAGTCCCCAAGGTTTTGCCTCCTGAGATGGGAGGGGAAGGATGTGGATGCGTGTCTGTATGTCTGTCCACCCCTGGATTGGATGGGGCAGCTTCACTTCAAGTTGTTCTTGACCTGAAAACCTCGCTTTGGCTCTTTGACTTGCGCCCTCTTACTCTTCTGCATCTTTCTTTCCTTTCTCCCTTCACTTTGAAGTTAAAACCAGTCCTGTCTTCTTTTGAATCATTTCCCCTTTTTCCATTTGCAATAAATTGGTGGCTGCTAATTTGTATTTATTTAAGATTGATTGTTAAAGTATTACTGGAGAGTAAATGAATGGACGTGTCCGTTAGGGGCCAGCTTATGGATATTTTCTGGAATTGTTTTTAACCATCATCTTGCGCTTCTACATATTATTTTCCCCATTACAAAAATGAGGAAGCCAAGGCTGTGAGAGGCAAGTCTGTGGTTCTCAACCCAGGCTTCAGATTAGAATCACCAGCGCAAATTTGGAACAATAGCTGTCTGTGCCCCACACTCAGTGATGCTGTTTGGAGCTGTACCTGCCGGCCACAGCCACAGCTACAGCCACGCGGGATCCGAGCTGCGTCTGCAACCTACCCCACAGCTCACGGCAACGCCGGATCCTTAACCCCCTGAGCAAGGCCAGGGATCGAACCCACTTCCTCATGGATGCTAGTTGGGTTTGTTACCGCTGAGCCACGATGGGAACTCCCACACTCATTATTATTATTTATTTTTGCCAATTTTAGGTTATGTTTAAGTAGGTGAAAACTGCTGTATTAAGTAAACTGCCCAAGACCAGAGAGAGGAAATTCGAGCATTTTGAGGGCAGAGGATTTATGTATCATTTTTGGGCGCCAGAGGGAATAAATGAGTGTAATCAGATTTCTAATTCACATTAACCTGAGCCTACAACTCATGATACTTTTTCAAAGCTACCATATCGCTACTCTTGAATTTGTGTCTTAAACGTCACACCCTGTCCAGGTTTCTAATTTCCATGGAGAAATTAAGAGCTAAACTCTGAAGCTTCATGTGTCCACGGAGAAGAAGTCTCTTCTCAGCAAGTTAAATTTAGATAATAAAGGTTGATAACACAGACTGGTAGTTTCTACACGAAGTGCACGTCACGAAATAAATTACCTAAGTAGCATTTCCGGCCATTTTTAGAGGAGTGGGCTTTCTTTGGTAAATTGAAAGATACTCTCGCCACATTTAGAGAAGCGGTTTCTTGAGCACATCCTGAAGTATCTGTTGGGTGCCTCCCATGTGCTAGGCATGGGGTTCGTGACTATGGATAAGCTCTGAACGAGACAGACTAGATCTTGGCTTTCATGGAACTTTTATTTCAGAGTCTAATGCGTTCACACCCGGAAACTAGGTTTTAGGGAGTTTTTCATGGTCAAAAACATTCAGTTGACTGATTATCAGGCCAGGGTAATCTCTGCCCCGGTGCTCTCCAGACAGAATGATCTTCGAGTGAGGGAGATTTTGAAACTCTTTGTTTAGTTTATTCATCTAACAAACGGCTTCGTGGAGCCGGGGTAGAGGTTTAAATTGGAAGCAGACAGAAACTCTTGGAGTCCTGATGGAGAAAAACAGATCTGTACTGGAAGACAACGTGATGAGTGCCCTGAGGAGATAGAGAATGTTGTGAGTTCCTAGCTGACAAACCACTCCCAAGTCAGGGAGGAGGGGAGGAG
>PVHT020004944.1:25325862-25362097 GCA_004024745.2 Catagonus wagneri
GCAGACACCACTGCATTGTCTCATTATCTCACACGGGGCTCTAACAAGGTGTAGATATTTGAACAGTTTGCTGTTAACCAAAAGCTCAGGGTTAATTTAACTTCCTGATGGTCTCGTATTCCGAATAAAATCTGCCAATAAAAACATATTGAAAATCTTAAGCAGGCCGTATTAGATAAGATTGCCCCCAGAAAAAGAAAAAAGGCAAAGGAAAAGAAAAACCTCCAAAGAAAACATTAGATTTGTTTAAATGGTGTTGGGCTCCCCTTGCTGGTCAGTGTGTGTATTACTCAACTCAGTCCAGTTTACCTTGGCTGAGTAAATCGGGTTGACTTCTTTTCTTTGGGGATGTGGATAATTTCTTGATTTTCCATTTTAACATATATCTCTTCCGGTCGCTGTGTTTCAATGGGTAGGTTTTTTGGGGGTAGGGCTTGATACGATGCAAAGGCAGATTTGATGCATTTCCAGTTTCTTCCATGCTTCCTATTTTGTGAAGTTCTTCCTCATTTCCCTCTGCTCCGTGAGCGCCTCATCCCTCCCTGCCAGTTACCCTACCCTGCTTCCTTTGCTTGCCTTGCTTTTATTTTTTTAAAACAAGTCTCATTTCCTGTGGGGTTTGGTATTTGTGGGCCTTGGTGACAAGCCTTTGGCTCTTTCTGCCTGTGACTTCCTTGGAGGCCTTGAGGCAGAACCTCTCTGAGTCCCAGAGGGTTCAGATACAATCAAGATCATCCCCTTTCTCCACGAACTTGGAACTCGAGAGTTTCTTAAGATGTGTCAGCTTTCTGGTCCTCCCTAGAGCACCAGAATGCTGATTCAAATATCCTAGAACTGAGAAAGAAAATACTGAGGTGGGAGAAGTTTAATGCAAGAAGTTTAATGCAGGTTTAAGGTGTTGTGGTTCAAAGATACAAGTTGAGATGAAAATGACACCATTGGGGGAGTTCCCTGTTGGTCTAGTGGTTCGGACACTGCATTTTCAGTGCGGCAGTCTGGGTTCAATCCCTGGTCAGAGAACTGAGATCCCACATCAAGACACTGTGCAATGAGGCCAAAAACAAAGCAAAGTAAATAAATGAGTAAAACGGTATAGTTGGGGTGAATGTGGGTAATTGATTATATGGTAGATAGGTTTGTAAACCATATTTAATTTAAAACGACTAATAAATTGAAATAGCTTTTAGAGTGGCTCATAGGAAGTCTTTGTCAGAGTAGGATAAAAATTGTATGATCTTATCATATGGTGATCGAAATTACTAGAATTGCAGCATGTCACTGCAAGCCTTCTACATGGTATTGCTTTATAAAATTGGAGTTCTCGGCCCTAAATGTTCTGAAGCCCCTACCCCGTCCCTCCCAAGGGACACAGGGAACCAACTACAAGTCCTAATTGCTCTTTGCCACTCCCCGGTGGGGGGGGGGCATAGAAAGTTGACAGTCTAAATAAGATAAAAATCTCAGGGAAGAAAAAGATTCAAGTTTAAATCTGCCCAGGGCTCAGTATTCTAATAAAATTGCTGTAATTGCTCTGCTGTACATAGAATATTTTGTACTTTATTTATTTATTTATTTTTGTCTTTTTGTCATTTTAGGGCCGCACCCGCGGCATATGGAGGTTCCCAGGCTAGGGGTCTAAGAGGAGCTGTAGCCGCTGGCCTACACCGCAGCCACAGCAACGCGGGATCCAAGCTGCGTCTGTGACCTACACCACAGCTCACGGCAACGCCGGATCCTTAACCCACTGAGCGAGGCCAGGGATCGAACCTGCAACCTAATGGTTCCTAGTCGGATTCATATCCTCTGGGCCACGACGGGAACTCCTGTACCTTCTTTATTAACTAGTCCTTCGAAGCTGTCATCCTTCAGCGTTGAGAGCATTTCTTTTCTCTGCAGTCAGAGGCTTACCTCCTTCCAAAGGGAGCGCCCCTGTAGTCGCTGTTCCTGGAGGTTGTAATTTTAAGGACCCGCAGCCAAAGACCATCTCTTAAAACAGCCTCTCATCCTGCCAGTTTTCCGAAAGGGGTCTGTGGTCATCCCTGAAGAGCTGACTTTTAGGGTAACGGTGTCAGTGACATGTCAGAAGGCAGATTTTGTCCTGCTCCCGCCGCACATGGAAGTTCCCGGGCCAGGGAGCAAACGCAGCCGGTTTTTTAACCTGTGAAGCAGCCCTGTCTTCTTATTTGAAACGAGTTATCAGAATTTAATGAGCGGCGCGTGGAACCTCACTACATTTTCAGAGATGAAAACTTAGAGGGAAAGCAGTGGGAAAATGAGAGAAAAGGGTCGGGAATGGCGTCAGGAAGGACCAAGCCCTTTCCTTCCTGGATTCAGCTGCTTGTCACCTGAAGACACAACGTTTCGTACACACAGTCCAGAATAACTGAAAACATCATCTCGAGCATATTCGAAACAGGCTTTTCACGTGAAGTCAGAATTTTCGGTTTTTGTGAGCGGTAAATGAATTATTTCGGATAAATTGACAATTTGATTTAAATAGGAACAGCCTGGTACGGCAACCTGGACAGGGCTCTCCATAAAGACTTTTTTTTTTCCCCCTTTTCTGTTGTAGTGTTTCTGAGACCACAGAGAAATCTGGAATCTATAGATCCGCAGTTTACGATTCGGAGAAAAATGGAACAGATGAGAGAAGAGAAAGAACTGGTGGAACAGCTCCGAGAGGTACTGAGAAACCCTGTGTAACCGAGTAACAATTTCCAGAACTGAAACAGCGTTCAGTATTTAAAAAAAAAAAAACAGACGTCCATACGCTGCCAGCAGACCTAGTTTCAAAGTTAGCCAGCTCACCTACTGACTGTTTCACACTGCGAAAGTCACTTAACATCCCTGAGTTACAGTTTTTTCATGTATAAAAATAATAAATAGTTCCCATCTACTTTTGTGGGATTTTGTGAGGAATATATGAGGTAATATAAGCAGAAGTACTTCCTACCTATGTTTAAAAGCGAGTATTATTTCAGTCCTGGTACTCTTGAACAAGGAATTGTTACTAATTAATAATATGCAATGAATTTAAAGATGTTTATAATTATCCTTGCTGTGTACCCCAAACTGATCAGAATTTTTTTTTTCTTTTCTTTTTTTTTTTTTTTTTTTGCTTTTAGGGCCTCACTCATGACATATGGGAGTTCCCAAGCTAAGGGTCGAATCGGAGCTGTAGCCATGGCCACAGCCACAGCAACTCCAGATCTGAGCCGCATCTGCAACCCACACCATAGCTCACGGCAACACTGGCTCCTTAACCCACTGAGTGAGTCCAGGAATTGAACCTGCATCCTCGTGGAATGTAGTCAGATTCATTTGCTCTGTGCCATGACGGAAACTCCCTGATCAGAATTTTTGAGTCACTCATTTAATAGGCAAACCATTTGAGTTTCCTGCCAAGGGTGAAGTCCTGTGCTGGTTACCAGGGAAGATTTTAAGCCTGGTGGTGGCAGGGACCATGGCTTATTCCTTGTTAGATTTCTGTTGCCAGCACAGCTCCTAGGCGGAACTGGAGATGTAATTTTCTACCCTCATGGTCTTTGTGTTTAGTGTCAAGGATCATACATACATACGTGGAAGGTCAAACGACAATACAAGGGCCTGTCATCAAAGAACAGAGTTATTAAAGGTATTAGTTGTTAAAAAGTATTGTTATTTTTTATAATGATTTTTATTTTTTCCACGATAGCTGGTTTACAGTGTTCTGTCAGTTTTCTGCTGTTCAGCAAGGTGACCCAGTCACACATACATGTATACATTCTTTTTTTTCACATTATCATGCTCCATCATAAGTGACTAGATACAGTTCCCGGTGCTATACAGCAGGATCTCATTGCTTATCCATTCCAGAGGCAATAGTTTGCATCTATTAACCCCAAATTCCCAGTCCATCCTACTCCCTCCTCTTGGCAACCACAAGTCTGTTCTCGAAGTCCATGAGTTTCTTTTCTGTGGAAAGGTTCATCTGTGCTGTATAGTAGATTCTAGATATAAATGATATCATATGGTATTTGTCTTTCTCCTTAAAAGTATTAAGCTATTAAAAGATAAGTTCTTGGAGTTCCCGTCGTGGCTCAGTGGTTAACGAATCCGACTAAGAACCATAAGGTTGCGGGTTCGATCCCTGGCCTTGCTCAGTGGGTTAAGGATCCGGCGTTGCCGTGAGCTGTGGGGAAGGTTGCGCGGGCTCGGATCCCGCGTTGCTGTGGCTGTAGTGTAGGCCGGCGGCTACAGCTCCTGTTAGACCCCTAGCCTGGGAACCTCCACATGCCGCGGGTGCGGCTCTAGATAAAGGCAAAAAGACAAAAAAAAAAAAGGTTCTTCACATTCAAAGGGAAGTGCCATAGCCACTGAACTAGGCCAATATAAGAAGCTTCTGGAGGAGGCGGTTCTTCCACTAGCAGGTCATTACTGACTGCTGCTTCGTGTAGGCTGTATGGCTGATGGATAGAGAAAAGAACAAAAAGGCCCCTGCTCCCATGAAGTGTATAGTCTATTGAGAAGAAAGAGTAGGAAGGAAACAAAGAAATACTCAATTTCAGACAGCAATGAGTTCCACAAACAGGCAATGAATTTTGTACATTAAATGACCCCCAAATGAAGGTAGGTCTGAATCTTTGTTGTTGCAGATGCTAGTTTATATATGGTTTTTCAGGTAGTCAGGAGGAAAGAAATAAAACTCCAGAAACCTCTCGCTACCACTTGAAGCCATTGTGATTGACTCAACAGTCACATAGGCAAGTCGGACCTTTGTCACCTGCCTAAATTAAACTCTCAGCAGTAAACATCTGCCTGTTAGCTTGGGAGGTGAGCTTTCAGAAATGTGCTGAAATAAGCTTATAAGTTGAAAGATAACCTCTCCAAGAGTGATATAACTTTATCTTAAAGCCTGGATCATATTGATAACTTAGGTTTTAATTAAGTGATGTAAAATTAGAGACTGAAAGCATGCTTAGAGAAAAATGAGGTGTCTAGACACAGGATAGTTCTAGTCCTGTGGTTTCCAACGGGGAGGGGGTTGGGGGAGGGATGGAGTGGGAGGTTGGGGTTAGCAGATAAAAGCTGTTATATATAGAATGGATAAACAACAAGGTCATATCTACGATATAGATAGCACAGGGAACTGTATTCAATATCCTGTGATAAAACCTAATGGAAAAGAATATTTAAAAAAAAGAATGTAGGCATTCCTGTCGTGACCCAGCGGAAACAAAGCTGACTAGTATCCATGAGGACGCAGGTTTGATCCCTGGCCTCGCTCAGTGGGTTAAGGATCTGGCGTTGCTGTGAGCTGTGGTGTAGGTTGCAGATGTGGCTCAGATCTGGCATTGCTGTGGCTGTGGTGTAGGCCGGCGGCTACAGCTCCGAATCAACCCCTAGCCTGGGAACCTCCATATGCCGTGGGTGTGGCCCTAAAAAGACAAAAAAAAAAAAGGGAATGTATATATGTATAACTGGATCACTTTGCCATACAGTAGAAATTAACACAGCATTATAAATCAACTAGACTCCAATAAAAAGATCCCAGATTAGACACAGGACAGTTAAAAAAGAAAATTATGCAACACTGTTACATGCGCTGATTTTCAAGTGCTTCACTTACTGCAAATCTCCAAATTAAGTCATCCTTTCTTACACTATTACTCATTTGCAAGGAACTTCTGCTGTGAAGCAGAAATTTGTGTTGAAGTTTTAAAAACAGATTTTTTTCTACTTCTGAAAATATCGAGTAGAGGTACTTTTCCCTGTTCCTCCCACTAAGTACAACTAAAACCTTTGGACATTACATACAAAATAAGCATAAGAACACTCTGAAAAATGGAGAGAAGAATGCAGACCAGTGGGGTTCCTTGGGCCTAGGAATGACAGGGTGGCGAGTCCAGTGGGTTTTCTTTTTTGCTAATTTTTCTCAGTCTTGGAGCTGAAGTAGCTGGAAACCAGAAATGCTAATGGGCATGAATTTAAAAAAAGGAGGGGGGTCCCAACAAAAGCTAGCTTTCTTTAGTCAGAGGACCAGGAAAGAGGCAGCCTGGTGAGATGAGAAACCTTTTAGATAATGAATGCTTTACTCAGCTAAACACAACAGAAAAACTGCAGCCTCACCCTTACCCTTGCTTGCAAAGGAGTAAACAGCTAGACTTTCACCTCCACTGGGTATCAGAGAAGGCCAGACTGGGACCCAGGAATTTCATCCCCATCAGTTAGAGCTATCCTGTCCCCTGCCATGGTGTCAGTGGAGCCCACATGGGAGCCTCTCCAGGCTCCCCGACCCTTAGGCATCTGACACCGAGTGGGAATCCCAGACTTCGGCATTTGCACAGCAGTGACAAGCTGGGAATCCGCTTTCCCCCTGCCAGAGCAATGTCCCCCCCACCAAAAAAAAAGCCAGCAAAAACAGAAAGTTTAAATAGGATGCAATAAGATCCAGAGTTTCATAACATAATACCAAAAATGTCCAGGTTTTAACCAAAAAAATCACTCATTTTGCCAAGAACCAAAATGAATGTAAGCAGATCATCAGCAGCCGACAACACTGTTATGGCCGAGATATTAGAATTATCTGACAAAGATTTTACAACATTCGTGATAAAAATGCTTTAACAAGCCATTATATACACGGTGGAAACAAAGGAAACAAAAAGAATGCCTCTGCAAAGGAATAGAACATCTTGACAGAGAAATAGGAGACCTAAAGAAAAACTGCAAAATACTTCATCCAAAATAAGAAGCTCAGGGGATCGACTCAGCAGCAGAATGGAGATAACAAAGGAAAGAACCCATGAGCTGGAAGAAAGAACAGTAGGGATAACCTAATCTGAGCCACAGAGGGCAGACAGACAGAAGATAAATGAGCATAGCCTCAGGGACTTGGGCGAGTGGAATAGATGATCTGCATTCTTGTTAGGGGACTTCTGGGAGGAGAGGAGAAAGAGCAGGTGGAAGAAGTACTTGGGGGGGTGTGTGCCCATAAAAGGCCAGCGTGGATCCTCGTGGTGATGGACACGTTCTATCAGTGTCAACGTCCCTACAGTGGAGTTGTAGTATATACTTCTGCACGTAGCTGTCTCCGAGAGAAACTGGGCAAAGGGGACATGGGATTATTTTTTTAATGGCTTTATTTATTTTTATTTTTTTAATTACCTAATGAATTTTATTACATTTATAGGTGTACAGCGATCATCACAACCAAATTTTATAGCATTTCCATCCCAAACCCTCGTTGCATTCCTCCACCCCGCAACCTGTCTCATTTGGAACCCATTAGTTTTTCAGAGTCTGTGAGTCAGTCTCTGTTCTGCAAAGAGGTTCATTGTGTCCTTTTTTTAGATTCCGCATGTAAGTGACAGCATTTGATGCTGGTGTCTCGTCTGACTGACTTCACGTAGGACATGGGGTCTTTCTACATATAACCGCATAGGGAGGGATTTACAATTATCTCAAAATCAAACATTTAATTTTTGTTTTGCTTTTTTGCAGGGGGTGGGGGGAGCAAACCTGCAGCATATGGAAGTTCCCAGGCTAAGGGTCGAATCGGAGCTGCAGCTGCCGGCCTACGTCACAGCCACAGCAATACCAGATCCAAGCCGTGTCTGTGACCTACACCACGGCTCACGGCCATGCCAGATCCTTAGCCCACTAGCGAGGCCAGGATCAAACCTGTGTCCTCATGGATACTAGTCAGATTTGTTTCCACTGAGCCATGACGGGAACTCCAGACATTTAATTTTTTAAAAAGGGAGAAAAATTTATTTTTGAACTAAAACATAGTCTTAGAGAAAAAAAGCATTTCCATTGCTAAGTCCAAGGCAATGTTGAACTCAGGGAGGGACTCCATTATTTTATAAATTCAACCAGTTAAAATTTCTAGAGACAAATGCATTTTTTCTGCAGAGGGATTTTTACTTTTAGTATCTTTTCAAGGGTTTAAATCATGATAGTGTTATCCACACATTCTTATCCTTCTCCATAATGAAACTTCAGTCCCAATTCATAAAATACCCATAACTGGATTTTACCCTCTGTTGCCTGAAAGCAATTGGCTTCCTTTGATTCCTTCCCAGAGCATCGAGATGAGACTCAAGGTCAGCCTGCACGAAGACCTGGGGGCTGCCCTCATGGATGGGGTCGTCCTCTGCCATCTGGTCAACCACATCCGCCCGCGCTCCGTCGCAAGCATCCATGTCCCCTCACCAGCCGTTGTAAGTAACAGCGTATAGTGGGAAACTAAGTTTAACATAAAACTAATTCCTTTGGGACGGTATTGCTGGTTAAATATACTGATGGTATTACCAGGACCCCAAATAGCTGGAAGAGCAGGAAAGGAATAACATTTCTGAACAAAGCAACGTTTAATTATAAAAAGGTAGAGTATTTAAAATAAATATGTAAACCACAGAAAAGGAACTTATTTCAGGAGTTCCCTTCATGGCTCAGCGGTAACGAATGTGACTAGGATCCGTGAGGATGCTGGTTTGATCCCTGGCCTCGCTCAGTGGGTTAAGGATCCGGCGTTGCCGTGAGCTGTGGTATAGGTCGCAGACGTGGTTTGGATCCCGCGTTGCTGTGGCTGTGGTGTAGGCCGGCAGCTGTAGCTCCCAATCGACCCCTAGCCTGGGAACCTCCATATGCTCAGTTGCGGTCCTAAGGGAAAAAAAAAGGAACTTATTTCAAATGTAAAGCAAATCACATTGAATAAGTGATTGCTTGGGGTGCTCAATTTAAGACTGTAGGGACATAAAGATTCGTTCCTCATTGAGGTTATTTAAACAGGGAGAAGTCTTTTCGGTAAACTTCTCTGGGTTGGTGGGTTCTCTTCGAAATGGAATCTCTTTCCTTTAGTAATTATTAGGGATGTCAGGATAGCCCTGAAAAGATACGGATTCTGTCTAAACGTCATTAATAACCCCTCAGGCCAGAAGCTGGTCAGCTAGTCATGAATTCAACAACTCCTCCGTCACTCATTGCGCTCAGGGGTGGGCTGGAGATACTGAGGAAACGTGGAGAGCGTGAGCCTGCGTGAGATGTCATCAGAGCCCTGAATAGCCTCATCTCCCTGCGGGGGAGACAAAGCCGGTGCGGGGACCCTCTTCCCGTATTTCAAGGAGCCCGTTACTGTCCAGAAGAGAGGCACGGAGTCATTCCACGGTCATTCAGATGAGGGCGGGGGGGGGCAGAGCTGAACTTGTCTTTGAAGCCCACGTGGGGTGCACATAAGTGGGGGACGTTTTGTATCTGCACTCCTTGCTGTTAGGTAGGACCGAGGAGTTGAGAGGCTAAGCGTGTAGGGATCGCAGTTCCACATCTGCAGAAGCCATAGGACCTTTGGGAAAGTTATGTGATCTCTCGTTAACCCGATTGGCTCTTCGCTGCTACGGAACTGCGCTTATGAAGATGCAACGAGGTCCTACGTGGATAAGACGTGTGAAGGCAAAGCCATTGCCGTCATCCGCGTTTATGAGCGCACGTGTAAGAGGCAGAGTCCCATCCTCCGGGCACAGTGTTCATAAAATATCATTTGAAGAGTGTGTGGAGTGAAAGCCTCATGCGAGGCTTTCCTGTTTCCCCTCCAGGAAAACATCTTAGTGGCATTATTTGTCTTAGCTTCTTTTCTGTTGGGGGCAGGAAAAATTAGCTGAAAACGGGGGTCAGTTTTCTTTCTACACACTTAAACGTACTTTTCCTTTCAAAAGCGTAGCCAATTTTTTTGCCTTGGAAAACAGGAAAAAAAAAAAAGACCCCTTTGTCTTCTCATTTAAATCTGTTTTAGCTGCCTGAGTTTGGGCAGTAAATTCTGTTTTGTATTGCAGAATATAGGACAGAATTTCCCAGACTGAGGCAAGTTAAGTCCAGACTGCTGAGCTATGTACCGAATTCTCATTTAGTCACTTTCCCGAAAATGTGACATGATTCCTCAGCCTCCAATTTAAATATACAATTATTGTTTTATAGGATATACGAGGATACTAGGAATCGTGTATCTACACGTTTTATGTTGCATTTGTATGTTTTTTTCTTCAGGGACAAATGCTACGTTCTTTTAGAAACCCTTTGTCACCTTTTTTATCTTTTTCAAATTAAAAAATTTAATTGGTCATGGGAAGTAATGCCTGATTGGAGGAAAAGAGAAAATGGAGAAATGCAGGAGGATAATAAACCATCTTTTATCCCACCTCCCAAAGATATTTACATTTTGGCTTCTGTACTCCTAGCATTCCTCCTGCATATAAGCTGTTTTTGAACTGTGACTTTCTCATGTATACTATTTAGTAGTTTTTTTAATTTATGGAAAACTAAGCATTTTTCCAAGTCATTGAAACTCTTCATACATATCCCTTTTAATAACTGCAAAATATTTTAGCTTATTATATTATAGTTTTCCTTTGTAGAAATGTGGACTATTTTTAAATGTCCACTTTTTTCTTTTTTTTTTGCCTTTTGTCGTTTTCGGGCCATACCCATGGCATATGGAGGTTCCCAGGCTAGGGGTCTAGTTGGAACTGTAGCTGCCAGCCTCCGCCACAGCCACAGCAACACGGGATCCGAGCCGCGTCTGCGACCTACACCACAGCTCACGGCAACGCCGGATCCTTAACCCACTGAGCGAGGCCAGGGATCGAACCCACAACCTCATGGTTCCTAGTCAGATTCGTTTCTGCTGCACCACGACGGGAACTCCAAATGTCCACATTTTGGAAATTCTTCTCTGAGCATCCTGAAACTCCCATTCGCCCGGTCCTGCCATGCTGTGGCTGTAGAACCTGCTTCCACCTCTAGGCCGTGCCATCACTGTCCACGCCCACGTTTGCACAGACTGCTCTCTCTAAACTAGAAGGCTGTTCCCCACCCTGCCTTGCAGCATCACCAGCTTTCTTTCTTTCTTTCTTTCTTTTTTTTTTGCTTTTTAAGGCTGTACCCACAGCATATGGAAGTTCCCAGGCTAGGGGTCAAATCAGAGCTACAGCTGCTGGCCTACACTATAGGCATAGCAATACTGGATCCCAGCACATCTGTGATCTACACCACAACTCACGGCAGTGCTCGATTCCCGACCCGCTGAGCGAGGCCAGGAATCGAACCCGTGTCCTCATGGATACTAGTTGGATTCGTTTCCACTGCCCCACAACGGCAAGTCCCCATCACCAGGTTTCTAATAAAACTATTGCTTTGGTGGAAAAGAGAGTCATTAGCCTGGTGAACTCAACCCTTCATATAGAAATATATTTGCTGATGGGAAGAGATGTTTGTGGTCTACTTTTAAGTAAACTAAAGCAGGTTACACACAGTATGATCTCATAAAAATTGCATGTGTGTATCCACACACATACATACACATACGTTTGCAGAAAAAATTGCATATACATATATCTAGACATCTCTACATAAATTCAGGAATTCTACATAAAACACATACCTGTGTAAACATGACTTTGTTTATATATACACACAGGTACACACACAGTGTCTGAACGATTAATCCAAAATATTAGCAGTTCCCTAGGTGGATGTTCCTGGAGAATTTCTTTTTCTTTTTTCTTTTTTTTTGTCTTTTTGCCTTTTCTAGGGCCGCACCCGCGGCATATGGAGGTTCCCAGGCTAGGGGTCTAACAGGAGCTGTAGCCGCCGGCCTTCGCCACAGCCACAGCAACGCGGTATCCGAGCCGCGACTGCAACCTACACCACAGCTCACGGCAACGCCAGATCCTTAACCCACTGAGCAAGGCCAGGGATCGAACCTGCAACCTCTTGGTTCCTAGTCAGATTCATTAACCGCTGCGCCACGACGGAAACTCCCTGGAGGATTTCTTATTGTCTTCTATTTTGCTTATATAATATTTTTTCCTCCAATAAACATGTATTACTTGTGCCATATAGAACGTTTAAAATTTAATCTGTTATGATAATTATTTCTCTTAATAATTCATTATTTCTGCATATGTGCATTTACAGCCTAAACTTAGCATGGCCAAATGCAGAAGGAATGTGGAAAACTTTTTGGAAGCATGCCGAAAATTAGGAGTACCAGAGGTAACATCAATCTTATTATTCCAATAAAATGTTATTTAATGTATGTGTTTGAACACTCCTTTTTTAGTCTCAGTCATTCCTGAGGGGTAATACTGAGTAAGTCATATAAAAGTTTAAATTACTCTATTGCAGTGAAATTAATATGGCCTAAAATTGTGTGGTCAGTTCTGAGGAGAAGAAGCATATGCTTTCGTGAGCGTTTTGATATAAATGTGAAATTCCAAACTTTAAAAAAAATTTTAGAGTCAGGTTTATTCTCTACTCATAGAGCAGAAATTGCCGAAGTTTCATTGAGCCTTCTGCTGGGTTACACAGGATGTTTTGGAGGTGATGTGTTTCCTTCCCCAAAGCTGTTAAGCAGCGCAGACCTGCAGTTGACCACTGATTTGTTGATTTTTCCCTCCATGTAGATTTTGGGTATGTGGATCAAAATAGTCAGTATTGAAAATATCATTATTGTTATTATTATCATTAATCGTTACCATTGGTAATAATCAAGTTTGTATATTGCTTTATAGCTGCATTTTACCTTTTCCCCTTTAGCCTACTGCTGACCCACTTGGCAGTCCCCTGTAGCCAGCCCAGCAATAATTTGCTGCTGTGTCTTTCTCCCAAGCTAAGCCCCAGCCTTCACCTCAGCCAGAGAGTTGATTGGGGGCTTTTAAAAACTTTAAGATTAGTAACATAAAATGATTTTGTAGGGAGATCAAAGCCAGGCCCCTCAGAATTTGGGGGTAAGTTGACAAGCTTGTCATCATTGTGATGAACAGAAATGGACAGAAGTCACATTTCTTAAAATTTTCTTCTGTCTTTTCTAACATTCCAGGAATAAAGTAACTGTAAATTCTATTTAATTAGGAGATACCTAATTCTAATTAAGAGATACCTAGTAATTCTATTAGGAGATATTGTTTTTGAGTATGTGAAGAAATTACGTTTTCATCTAATTCTACTCAGTGACAGGAGTTCTTGGAGTTTCTGAGAAAGGCTTTTCCTCCCTCCCTCCTTGCCTCCCTCCCTTCCTTCCTTCTCATTTTTTAGCTTGGTGAAATTTGAAGGTGAGGGTTAGTGGTGGGCTTCTACTTTTATTTGAGGAAGAGGAGTGAATTATTAAAGCATCTCTAAATCAAACCTGTATCATTTACAAGAAGCTTACAGATTCATTTTTTAAAAGAATGCAATCTTTATATAATATACTATATCGTGATCCATCCAAATATCTTTCCACAGTGTTAACGTGTGTCTGTATTGTGTGTGTATTTTATTATTGCTTGTACATCTTGGCTTCAAATGTTTGTGACTTTCTCATATGCATACCTTCTTTAATGATTTGATTCCATCATGGGTTAATAAGATTTCCCATGTGTGAATCAAGATTATCATACTGAGTTTCAGATGGTAAATTATCCGTGTCTGTACCCAAAAGCTCTGATGAGTTATGACCTAATCCCCTGTGATATTTTGTAACTTATCAGGATTTTTTTTCGCTTAGGATGATACAAAATGAAATGCAAATGCCCTAAACCACTTATTGTGAGTAAAGATTGGTAATTATGATTTTTTCTTAAAGTGAGGAAAAGGAAATTAAATTACTATCAAAATGCAGAGAAAATTTTATGCTAATTTCTGAATTATGCCCCTAGTACTTATAGGCAGGTGATGATTTGAAACAAATGAATTAAAGGAAGCAAACCATCCTTTTTGCCAGTGTCCCACCTAACTATGCTTAGTAAGAAATACATCACTTAGGCTGTTTTTGAATTTTTTTTTTTTTAAGATTTGAGGTGGTTTTCAAGTTTGCATTGTGTATATATGTGTGTGTGGGCATGTGTGTACATCTGTATCCATCCTGATGGGTAATCCGGTAGCATTTTACTGGTGACTAGAATTACATCAAGTTCATTGCTACCAGAAAAAGTCTATTGGTTGGTGAGCAGCTGACCTTCTTTAAGGAGATTTGTTAAAGAAAGGGGGGGATACTCTAGTGGAAAACCAGAAGTTTCCAGTTGGAAGGCAATTGGCGAATCTTGCTGTACACTCAAAAGGAGCGTGCTTTCATATCTTGGAAGGAATGAGGGATAAATTAGTGGAAATGAGGAAATGTTTTTATCTAGGAATATGATACTAAGTTGGGCAAGGGGTGGAATGACTTCTTTCTACTTAGTTACCCTGCTTTCACTACTTAAGAAGGTTGGTGATTTGAATATGTATGTGGCACACTATAATTCATGGCTTATACTGAAAAGATGCTTGTATCCCCAATCTAGTTGCAGAAATTCTCGCCTTGCAATCAGACATTTTAAAAGACTGGTACTTAGAAGCAGACTGCTTTTAACATGACATTCTTTTTTGCCATAAACTTAATATTTGGGTTACAAAATATTTATTGATTTCCCAGTAGCTTAGTTCAGTGCCTTCCTAATTTGCAAGTTTGTCTTGTTTTCTCCTCCATACGTAACTTGTCTACATACACATTCCCATAAGCCACAGAGATCTGGAATTCTGTATTTTTTAAGCTAAGTATCTCAATGACAATGATAAATCAGCCCATAAAGACTGAAAAGTCACAGCTGTGTTCTCAGCCCATTTGTTGCCCCTCGTGATAGAGTCACAGTTTGAAACCGTAATCCAAAGTCAGGGTCGGCAATTGATTCACTTTTATCAGTTCATCTGGGTGGAAGGTGGTTGCTGAGTAGACTTAGTTAAATTATTACGTATAAAGTAGTACAAGTAGGAAGGGAGTCATTTTAAAATCACTCCAAGTGTTATAGTCTATTATATTGTCTTTAGAAGTCTCCATGGACACAGGTCTAGGTACCTGCCTTGGCGTTGGTCAAGGCTCATGAAACCCTTTACTGTGGGCTTTAGTGGAGCAGTCCTGGCGTGGGCTTACCTGTAGATGTGGCTTCTTCAAATTGGCTGCACTCAGAATCGCAGATGATGGAAACAGGCTGGTTTATCTGCAGGTTAGGGTATGTAGTAGACGGGTGTGCGGTGCGTGTGGAGTCGACCCCACTGACGGAAAGGAGTTGACATCAGAAAAAGTCAGTGATGGGGTTCTGGGAGACTCTGTTAGGACAACAGCAGGCGTATCTGCTGTCAGATGCGAGGGATCTTGGAGTGACATAGAGGTTCGCTAATGAGAATGCCAAGGAAAGAGCCTTTGAAAAAAAACCCCAAGCAAACAGAAACGGCACTCCCCGACCGGTTCCTTTTCTGGTGTCAAGGCTGATATTTCTTCAGGTAATTATTGCAGCCTGGGTCACTTCTCTTCCTGGTGCCCATTTTGAGTGGGTTTGGTTTCTGTTTTCTGTTTGGGACCAGTTCCCCAGCTAAAGGGACACAGATTTGAGGCAACAGCACTTGGAAGCAGCACGAGGGTACGCGCGCGGCAGATCCGTGAGCAGAATGAGGGACTCGTGAGTTTGGGGGTGAGCTACCCGCACCTCTGCTGGTAACTGGTTCTGTGTCCTGAGGCAAACCCATGAAAACCTGGATCAGTTAACCATTCACTGAGAATTTCTTACCTCCGCATCCTCTTCTCCAAATGCTCACCGTGGAGGATTGGAAGGAAATAGCTTATTACCCTGCTGGGAGGAAGAGGAGGTCCGGGGAGTTCCCTGCTCTGCAGACCGCAGGCGTTGGACTTAAGCAATGGACTGAAACCACATTCTGCGGAGCCCTTGATTTTTTTCAGAGGCTCCGCACAGGAGGTGAGGGGCAGCCAATGGGGAGGTTACACATCACCCCCCCATCCCCCCACCACTTCAGCCGTAGCTCTTTCTCCTTTGCCTCCGGCATATACTGGGTTTCCAGTTAAGAGTTCCTTTGGGGGGAGAGTGTCCTATTGCTAAATACAGTTTGAAAATCACTGGACCCTTAAGGTTTCTTTGAGCACAAGTGGTCCATGAACGCTCAGCTCCATCCCGCAGCCCCGTAATTGCTTTCCCCATCGGCTGCTCAGCTGCTGGAAAATTACGTCACATGCATCCACGACCCCGGGAAATCTGGGGGTTGGGTGACATTGCTGGCGCCATCCTGTAGCCTCTTGTAATGCTGATGCCAGTCGTTATGCTGTGCAGGCGTCTCTGGCCTCTGGTGTAGATGTCAACTTGATCTTGAACACAGGCTTACCCTTGGTGGGCTTCTAGATTCTTCACAGTATAGTCCTTGTATCACTCAAGAATCTGACTCCAATGAAGCCTTGAAGTCATGAGGCATTTGTGGACACAGTGAGGCTTCCTGCTCCTTTTCTGCGTCAGCTTGGTCCTTCCTAGCCTCTGACCGTGATACAGAGTTTTCACAGTTACCTGCTGGGGGTTTCCAAACGGATCCAGATTTAGGGCTTTTTTAGGGTTATCATCTCAGGTCAAGAGAAATCTTTTACCTATGAAGCAACGAAAGTATTGTTTTTTTTTTTTTTTTCTCACTCGCCAGGGAACTGTTTCTACTCAATTTTATTTATATTTTTAATTTTTACTTTTTGGCAGGGGGATACATGCTGGTCTTTTTCTGAAGGGAAATTCCCCTGGTCTCTCTGAGGGGCGACACCCTGGTCTTTCTTTTGAGACAAATTGTTCTAGTCCCCGTTTGGAGGGGAGTCTCCCAGTCGCTGCTCAAGGAGAGAGCCTTAGCCTTTTCCTGATAGAAACTGCCCAGGTCGCCCTGACAAACCCTGGTCTCTGTCTACTGGATTTTAAATAAGCAGCCTTGGCCTCCAACTTCTATTAGGAGCAAGGTCCTTAATTTCACAGGCTCTCCCTGTTTATAGGAGGAAGGAACTTGGAATGGAATGCGCCTTGTTTTCTAGCTGCCTGGCCCTTCGTATTCATCAGTGTCTGGAAAGAGGAAATAAGGAAGAGAATTAGAACAGTAACTCCACTGATTGCGCTGGACCCCCGCCTGCCTGGGCAGCTCAGAAGCCAAGAGTTCCTTGCTAGACTGTGGGAGGTGGAAGGTTTTCATCCATGTCTGCAAGGTCACTTGCTGTCCAGCCTCCACATCAGCCAAATGGAGTTAAAAATAAAATCCTAAAGCACATTGAGAATCTAAGATGATTGTGTTGATACAAGTGCAATTATGGCTGAATCTTCCTTTCAGTACTTTTCATATTTATATTTTTTGACTTTTATAATGAGATATTATATTTGAAGGTAATTGTAAAGCCTTTCCTACTTTACATCTATTGGGTGGTTTAGGACACTGTACATATGCAACTAATCTTAGTTTTTTTTTTTTTATTGAAGCACAGTCTGTAAATTGAAACTACCTTTTTTGTTTGTTTTAATCTTGAGGAGATATGTGTTCCTTTTCCTCTTTGAGCCTTATGCCTCTTTTTCATCCCCAAATCAATGACTTTAGTATCAGTTAAAATCATAACTAATAAACACTTTGAGGGGGGTGGTGAGATTCTTATTACATGTTTCCGTTTACATAGGTTACTTCTGAAGTCGGATAACCAGAGGTGTAGATTGACACCAAGTTATTATTTTGTTAGCATCAATTCTTAAATTCGTAATTTATTAAGAAGAGCCAGTCTCTAAACACCAGTCACCTCTAGCAGAACCACGTCTGGTCAGTGATCTCTCAACCTTTCATATGTACATGGTTGAGAATAAATACTTCCTCCCAGCAGCATCTTCAGAAAACTTTCTATTTCTAGATAAATTAGCTTATCAACATTAGAGTATCTTAAGTGCATGAAATTGGTGATGAGTTCTCAAATATCTAGAGAAAACTCTGGAAGCCTTTTTCTACCTCGGCCCACTCTGCCAGATTACACCTTGTCAGTCAGGGCTTTAAATTTTCAGAATGACATTTAACATTCCTGTGCTGTGATATTTTAGATGAGAAATACTTGGTAAGCGTACTGCCATTCAAAATTAAATTTATTTAATTTATATAAGCATTATATTCTGTCTTAGCATTTAGTCTCTGTTACACTCAGAGTGCTTGTAAATTTGACCTTTTGCCAGCTTTGTCTATGTTTTTGTTTGTATCTGTAGGATTTGGGGAACGTGAGTTAATCTTTGATAGTAATCTTAGTCACAACACAACACGCTCTTGTGTTGACATGTATGGGAACCAGTAAACCTCTGGTGATTGTGATTGCTATTCACAGTAATGAGAATCTGCACTTGCCTCTGGGGACTCTGGTGTGTTAACTACGTTTTTTTAAATGATTTTTATTTTTTCCGTTACAGTGGGTTTACAGTGTTCTGTCAGTTTTCTGCTGTACAGCAAAGTGACCCAGTCACACATACAGATATATGTTCTTTTTCTCACATCATCCTCCACCATGCTCCATCACAGGTGACTATAGTTCCCAGGGCTATCTATACACCAGGGTCGCATTGCTTATCCTTTCCAAATGCAGTAGTTTGCATCTGTTAACCCCAGATTCCTAGTCCATCCCACTCCCTCCTCCTCCCTTAACCATGTTTTTAAAATGCCTTTAAGGCTCTGGAAATATGTGGTGAAATTTGGGCTCTTTAAAAATTTCCTTCCTTTTTTGTTGTTGTTTTGTTTTTTTGTCTTTTTAGGGCTGCACCACAGTATATGGAGGTTCCCAGACTAGGGGTCAAATCCGAGCTGCAGCTGCTGGCCTTCGCCACAGCCAGAGCAACGCCAGATCCGAGCTGCATCTGTGACCTGCGCCATAGCTCACAGCAACGCCGGAATCTTAACTTGGTGAGCAAGGCCAGGGATCGAACCCAAGTCCTCAAGGATACTAGTTGGGTTTGTTACTGCTGAGCCACAAAAGGGAACCCCTCCTGTTTTAATTATAAAAAAAAAAAATAAAGCATAATCTGTAAGTCCCTCTTAGTAAGACTGAAATTTGGAAAGCATAAGGGTCATGAAGTCTCTAGGTCCCCCTGGCATGGGCTGTGTGACATGGGATAGAATCAGAGAGTAGCCCACACTCCACATTATGGTGCTTCAGATATTTGCCTGCCAGCCAATCTTACTTAGATCCATGCTTTTTTCTTCAGAGATCGAGCTTTAATTTAAACCAATCACCATGACTGTGAATCTAGGCTACACCCACTTTAATTGAATAAAGCTGAGAATCTGTGGCATCACGAAATTATTTCCAGAATGAGAAGAATGGTCTGTGTCGCTTGCCCATATGAGAAGCATACTCCTAAATAAACACTGAGAACCGCAGACGATCTGACTCAGTGCTTTGATGGAGTTGCTGGGGAGAAGACTTGACATTTTCCATAGGGTTCCAGGAAGTGTATTGAAATATGTACTGGAGATGGAGTAATTTGCTTTAAACATAGAAATACTGCATTTGTGATAGTCACATTTCAGTTTGCGTATGGCTTCTGTCTTATGTCCATTTTGCTCAGAGTTCACCATTGCAATAGAAAATTCTTATTGCAACAGAAAACTATTACTCTTAGATGTTTCTCCAGCTTTTAATTCTTGCCCAGCATCTCTGTCCCACTGAAATTCATTCTTTGTGTAGCTGTTTTAGTTCTTGAGAAAATAAGAGTGGTAGTTTGATTCCTCCAAATCCACTGCAAAAAGATGCATGATCTGAATAAATACAACATGATTTATTAACATCTTCAAATTATTATTATTATTATTTTGCTAAAAGTATCCCTACCTTCATAGGTTAAAATAAGGTGAGGTTTATAATCTTATTCGACCCACTTACGTTGTAGTTTCCCTCCTTACCGGAGGACGTCAAGCTAACTTCAGAAGACGTGAGCAAAACTCTTAAAATCCTCTTTCAGTTGATTTGTGATCTGCATCTCCTTAGCAGTGAGGCTCAAACAAAGGACAATATTGCTGCAAAGGATATTATAAAATATATATTACATATATATTTTTTAAATGCTTTGCCTAATTTGGACCTAAAGCTGCATTTGTAAAATGTATCACAAGTATTTTCAACCCTTAACTTAGAAACAAATCCAGAACTTTTGTTTCTTACTGAGGTATCGGTTATAATCACTCTATAATTTGAAGCTCTGTTCATTTCTGGTTCAGGAATTCAGGGCGTCAGAAAACCATTTCCTTCCTGAGAGTAGTAGGCACGCAGGGGTCAGCTACTAAGACCGAGCATCTTATTTTTGCATTCGGCTGATAAAGTCACGGTCAAGTAGACAGAACATGGAGGCCCATGCCCCCCACACCCATTTAGTGGTGAAGAAATTTACATAATAACTCTCTGGGGGAATATGCTTTTATTCTAATAGCAGATCTGAGAAACCTCTTCTTGCCTTTTGGTTTACGCCCAGTTGCAAAAAAAGTGAAATTTAATGTACTTTTTAATGTAGCACATCATTAGAACTAGCCCTCCCCAGAGTTAATCAGCAGATCTAATGGAAACCAAGTCAGGCGTATGAGAGAGAAATATTTCATATTCAGTCTTCATAGACCAGGGTAAAAATGCATTAAGAGAAAGGTGAGAACTGAACTCTAAAATTTATGTTTCCCTTTAGTACGGTAAAGATCTAAATGTCCCCGGTTTGAAAAGCTCTTAATTTTGTGTCCTTGATGATCCAGTGATACCACTTGAATATCAAAACTGTCTAAATGCCAGAATGACGAATACACCCCAGAACATACTGTCCATAGTGAGATTGTGGGTGTAGGATTTCTTTGTCCTCTTCGTTTAGACCAGACAGGGTCGGTTACTCTGCTTTTCTTTTGTAAGGAACTAAAAAAAAAAAATCTTCTGTGGAACAGGTTTTACCTGTTTGAAGTAAAGGGTTACTCTCGCCTTTGCTAGTAACTAAAATGTGTGCTTCTTTCCAGCCGTTGTTCTGTGTTATTTTTAATCGTATGCACTGTCTCTTTCTGTTCTGATGGCTGACCTTGGACTAGGCTGACCTCTGCTCTCCGTGTGACATCCTGCAGCTGGATTTTCGTCACATTGGAAAGACTGTTGACACTCTGCTGGCACTCGGGGAGCAAGCCCCACAACCAACTTCTGCCCTCCGCTCCAGGGACCTTATAAGCTTCTTCTGTCTTGTGCATATTCTCTTTGTAGTGCTGGTCTATGTCACTTACCGCTGGATTGCTCCCTCTGCGTAACGCCTGCCTGTCCACCCCGGCGCTCTGCTCTGTCGCCCTGCTCCGGGACAGGGTCCTTCCTCCCCGTGGGCCTTTGCCTTGCCAGCTCCCATCCCTGTCGTCTCTTCGGTATTACCCCTCCGCTTCTGCAGGCGGACATTTATAAGTCCAGTTTTTGCAGAAGCACAAGCGTCACAGAATGCAGTTCCCATTAAATAATTTCTGTCCCTTGCTGAGAATCACTGGGGACAAAGTGTAGCCGCAGCTCGTGCTTCCTCCTCCACATCGTGCCGGCAGCAGTGCTGTGGGTTCCTCTTCTCTCTCCCAGTGAGCTTCGCTGCTCTGGGTTGGGGCGGAAGAAGGTTCCAGAACAGGAGCAGAGGGGGATTTAGCATACGCAAATCTCCCCCTTGGGCCAGTATTTGAGTCAAATCCCGATTCAGGATTGGGCAGTTGAGGGGCTGCCTGGCAGGGGAGACAGAAAACCAGCATTTAGGGCCCAATTTGGTCTCTAAAACTCTGGAACCATGCTGCTGTTGACCAAGTTGCAAAATACCGTCTGGAGAAGGACCACTTTGCTAGCCATCTGACTGGATTCCTCGCTGCCTCGTGCAGCGGGAGCTGTGAGGGCCACTAGGGAGGGTCCCCCACTTCCACCCTGAGCGAGCCCCTCTGTCCTGCTCCTTGATGTGGGGCTGTGCAGAAGGGGCACGGGGTCGGGGGGGTCTGGCCCTGCTGGCCCGGCCCCCGGAGGATCCGCTGCACGCCACTCTTTCTGTGTATTTTTACTTCTTATTCCTTGTTTGGTCTGCTCCGAGGCTCTTAGACAAGCATTTTCCAGAGGGAGTTTCTATTTTTAAATTATATAATGGGTCATTTCGCTTTTTTTTTTTTTTTTTTGCTACATCACATCATAACTTCAAGTCTAGAATGCGAAGGACTTGACAGTACTTGTTTTCAAATAAAGCCATGAGTCATGGAACATTCTTTGTCCTGGGACTTGGGTGACTATGGCCGGCGCCAATAAGATTGCTCTTACGGTAGAAGAATGTACTTTCTCCAGGGACTTGAACTTTCCATTTAGCCTTTGATTGCCAGTGGCAGTAGCAGGCTGCATTTATATTTAAGCAAGCTTTAAAGGATTATATGTTCACAACTATATCTGAATTAGGAGCATTGTGATCAGTTTGTAATTAAAAGAAGAAACCACTAGAATCTTACCTAGGCCAGGATATTCCTGCTTCTGGGATGTCGTTTTATAACGTGAGAAAGCCCTGTCCAAGGTAAAAACAGACTGCTCTGTGCTTCAATTTATATCCGGCGGCCAAATATTGCTTCTTAAAACTGGAGGGAACGATGGAGCTCGCTTCCTCAAGACACCTTTCTAGTTCACTCAGATGGAAACAGTCTTTAGAGATGGCTACGAAGAAGATCGTTTTATTTTTTCTGAACATTTCCATGAATCCAGGGGACTTGAGAATGCATAAAACTCAGAGTTTAAGAGAGTATATTTCTAAAGATGCTTTGTTGGTAAATCAGATTTTCTAACAGGAGACATGCTTTATATGATAATATCTTGAGTTAATGGAGCTTTTCCCTCCTGACCTTGTGTTGACTGGTGACATACTGGGTACGTGGAAATTATCTAATTACCCTGAGCTGCTGTATGTATGAAGTAAGTCGCAGATGTACTGAATTGCCATTGATGGTGCTACCTTGTACTCTTCCATCTGTAACGCAATAAAATCCCATTGTACAATGTCTGCGAGCACCCCGAGCCGTCAGTTTGCTTAATAAACGCATTTTGGGTAATAATTCCAAGTTTTTATTGGCCCATTGATACATTAATTTCTGCACTTCCCGAGCTGCACCTAGCACTTCTATCCCGTTCTGCAAGGCGCTGACGCTTCCCTTCAGTGGCCATCCCTGTGTGGATGTTTCTTCTTTATCGGGGTGCAGAGGGGAAGAAGAGAGATGACTTACTGGGTGGTCACCTGAAAGAAGATTCTGTCAGAAATTCCCGTCGTGGCTCAGAATAAGTGAATCTGACTCGTATCCGTGAGGGCACGGGTTCGATCCCTGGCCTCGCTCAGCGGGTTAAGGATCCGGCGTTGCCGTGAGCTGTGGTGCAGGTTGCAGACGGGGCTCAGATCCCACGTTGCTGTGGCTGTGGTGTAGGCCGGCAGCTGCAGTTCTAGCCTTGGAACTTTCAGATGCTGTGGGTGTAGCCCTAAAAAGACAAAAAAAAAATTCTGTCAATAAAGACTGAGGAGCACAATCCTGTGAAATCAGATTTAATTTTCAGGGTTGACCTGATATCATTCTTCATAATTCGATCCTGGCATCCAGAGTCTTTTTTGGATGCACTTTGATTTCTCATGTCATTAGTCTGTCTGCGCCCTAATGTGCTGCTCCTCTGGGGACCTGCTGGATGGTATTTTTTTCATCAAGTAGTCTGGTCACCAGCAGAACGCAATTAAATTTGCCCTTCAGGCAACGCTTTCAATGAACTGTCTTGTCGGTTACCAAGCTGTTAATTTCGCTTCGGAATATTATTAAGCCTCCCCGTGGTTCTTACCCAAGGTACTCACACACTGACTCATACGCTAGCGTGATGCCTGCCATTGCCACTTGCCTGGGGATACCTGGCCAAGCCACTTGTCATCTGAGAGGTGGTTGGGGATTTAGTTGTGTGATTTATACGTCCGTACTAAATTTCCATCCTTTCACAAGAAACACTATTTTTTCAGGACTTCGAATGCTTGATAAAAAATTACTAAATATTTATTTGCATATTTTTTGAAAAAAAAAACTAGCATAATTTTAGATATATAGAAAATTGTGAAAGTAATAGAAAATTCCTATATGCCCTTCATCCAGCTTCTCCTAGTGTTAACATTTTATATTATTTACATACTCTTTTTGAAATAGATCTATTTGAAATAGAAAGTTCTCTTTCTCCAGTTCTTGCAGTTGGTGGCAACTCGCCACTCAGTGTCAAGATTTCCAGGGAGTCCCCCTCATGTCTCAGCAGTAATGAACCCGGCTAGCATCCATGGGGATGCAGGTTCGATTCCTGGCCTCTATCAGTGGGGTCAAGGATCCAGCATTGCCGTGAGCTGCGGTGTAGGTTGCAGACATCTCCTCCGATCCCGCGTTGCTGTGGCTGTGGCGCAGGCCAACAGCTGTAGCTCCGATTTGACCCCTAGTCTGGGAACCTCCATATGCTGCGGGTGCGGCCCTAAAAAGACAAAAAATAAATAAAAAATAAAAACAAACAAACGACTTCCGAAGTAGGTGATAACTCAGTAAGTTCCGTTGGTTCCTTCTAGTTATGATTTGTGGTTCGTATGCAGCTGATTCTCCTTGGAGAAAGCCATTTAGAAAATGCGCTGGTGGAAAGGGCCCCATAGAACTCAAAATCAAGGCAATTAGTAGGGATCCCAGCAATGTGTAGATAAGCAAAGGCACTTGATATCCTGATGCCATTTACTTGTGAGTAAGAAATTCAGTTGAGGAGTTCCCATCGTGGCGCAGTGGAAACGAATCCGACTAGGAGTCATGAGGTTGCGGGTTCAATCCCTGGCATCGCTCAGTGGGTTAAGGATCCGGCGTTGCCGTGAGCTGCGGTGTAGGTTGCAGACACGGCTTGGATCCCGCGTTGCTGTGGCTGTGGCGAAGGCCGGCAGCTACAGCTCCTGTTAAACCCCTAGCCTGGGAACCTCCATATGCTGTGGCTGCGGCCCTAAAAAGACAAAAAGACAAAAAAAAAGAAATTAAATTTAGTGAATGGTAGCTTGGGTCTTCTCTCTAAAATCCATTCTGCCCTCTGTCATAAGGACAAAGGATTGTAATCTACAATAGACTGAAATTTCATAAGCTTGAAAGCGGTTTGGGATTAGGTGAAAAATATTTTAATATGATTCTATTTCAGGAGATTTGGTTTTTAAAATTAGGCTGCAGATTTTGAAGTTATCAAGAAATAGATATATAGAATGTGAGCTTAAGATTATCAGGGTTCAGGAGTTCCTGTCGTGGCTCAGTGGAAATAAATCTGACTAGTATCCGTGAGAACACAGGTTCAATCCCTGGCCTTGCTCAGTAGGTTAAGCGTCTGGTGTTGCCATGAGCTGTGGTGTGGGTTGTAGACTCAGCTGGGATCTGGTGTTGCTGTGGTGTAGGCCAGTGGCTACAGCTCTGATTTGACCCCTAGCCTCACAAGTTCCATATGCCATGGGTATGGCCCTAAAAAGGCCAAAAAAAAAAAAATTATATATATATATATATATATATATATATATATATATATATATATAAAATCAGGGTTCAGTTCCTTGCCTTTTCATTGGATTTTATTTACGGTTTTATTCATTCATTCATTGCTTGAACATTGAATGAGAACTCTTTGTATAAGATATATTTAAATATATAAATAAAATCTGGGTTCAGTTCCTTGCCTTTTCATTGGATTTTATTTATGATTTCATTCATTCGTTCATTGCTTGAGCACTGAATGAGAACTCTTTGTATAAGACCCAGCCTTGGGAATAAAAAGGTGACCATGGCACATGACCCTGTCTTCAGGAAACTTAGATTCTAGATCGGAAGTCGGCAAATTTTTTCTGTAAAATGCCAGTAAATATTTTAGGTTTTGTGAGCCATACCATCTCTGTTAGGACCACACAGCTCAGCTGCTGTAGGGTGAAGGCAGCCACAGACACTGGTCAGTGTGTCTCAGTAAAACTTTATTTACAGGCGTTCCCATCGTGGCACAACAAAAACGAATCCGACTAGGAACCATGAGGTTGCGGGTTCGATCCCTGGCCTCACTCAGTGGGTTAAGGATCCGGCGTTGCCGTGAGCTGTGGTGTAGGTTGCAGACACGGCTCGGATCCCGTGTTGCTGTGGCTGTGGCGAAGGCCGGCGGCTGCAGCTCCTGTTAGACCCCTAACCTGGGAACCTCCATATGCTGCGGGTGCGGCCCTAAAAAGCCAAAAAAAAAAAAAAAAGAAAGAAAAACACTTTATTTACAAAAACAGGCCACAGGCTGGATTGGCCTGCGGGTTTTTGGACCCTGTGCTGTTTCCTAGTGGACAAATAAAGAGGAATTCAGTGTGATAAGGACCTGTGGTGGATTGGGTACAAGGTTCTGAATGTGGAACACTGGACAGGGGGCTGACCCCGATGGGACTGGCTGGTCTTTGAAGCTTTCCTGGAACCGTGATGTTTACACTGAACCTTTAAATGTGTGCAGGAATAGCCGGGTGGGGGGGTAGGGGTTAGGGGCCTGAGAGAGGAGGGGTAGCGGTGTGTTGAGCATACACCTTCGAGAAAGTAGCACACCTGGGAAGCAGGGAAACAAATGAAGAGTGACGGGGCTCCTCTGGGTCTATAAGAGGTTGACGTGGACTGCAGTTCACATCAGAAGAAGCTGCCCCTGACACTCCTCACGTGGCGGAGCGGGAACCCAAGTTCTCTCGCGTTGAAGTGACGCAGACAGTTTTGGTTCAGGGTTCAATCCGCGTCGTGCCAGGACTTTCCATTTGAGAGCCGGACTGAACAAAATGAAGCGTGCAGCGTGAACGGCTTCATTCGTTTGGTCCAGCAGGTGGCCTGGGTGCAGGCGCGCGACCATCGGGAGGTGTTAGAAACGGCAGAGCGAGGAAAGCCCGGTGGTGGTGGTGTTTTCTGCCACAACAACTGCCTGTCCCTCCCTGGCAGGAATAACTAATCAATCTGGTGCTTCATAATTTTGATTCTAACTTCTGAAAATTAATGAGCATCCTAAAGCTGTCGTGGACTGCAAAGTCGTTTTGCTTGGTTTAAGTCTCTGAAGGTCTAGGTTAGGAACACTTGAGATGTAGAATTTATTCTATTTATTTTTTTGGCCACATCTGTGTCATCTGGAAGTTCTCAGGCCAGGGACTGAATGCACGCCGCAGCCGTGATCTACGCGATAGCTGTGGCAACGCCAGATCCTTAACCCACTTGTTCTGGGCCGAGGATGGGATCCACTTTGCTGCAGAGAAAACACTGGATCCTTAACCCACTGTACCGCAGTGGGAACTCTGAGATGTGTCATTTAAAAAAAATTTTTTTTTAATGAGAACTCAGATGAGTCAAGTGGCAGAGCCAACGCCTTTCCCCAAGTGGAGTGTTCCCTCATAGCCACCTGACATTGAATTTGGTGGGATTTGGCTGGAAAGGACTCCGAGCAGGACAGGGGCCTCTTCCTATCTCCTGGGCACAGAAGGAACACATCTTAGGGGAAACAGCATGGTGACCTGGAAGGGGCCCTGGCCCTAAGAGGACACACAAGTTCAGATCCTGGTTCTAGTGTTGCTGGCTGTGTGACTTCAACAAAGTTGGACTCTGTATCTCCGTTTTCTTGTCTGTAAAACAGAAAGAGTGCAGAGCTGGCGTAAGGAAAATCTGGTGCATTGCTGCCAGGTCTGCAGGAAGTGCCCCAGGAGTCTTGCAAAGTTCAAATTTAGTCTTTATGGCTTGCCTGCCTTTTCCAGCCCTGCCTGTTGTGACTCAAAAGAGGAGCGTGCGCAAGGGGCGGCGTGAGTAATTGTTTCCATCCTGGAGAAACAATACACAGGACCGGAGGCATTCTTTGGGGGCGAGGGGAGGGGGTCAGGGTATTTTTATACAGGATACTGCTTGATGATTCTGCTCTGTGCTTTCCAAAGAAACACAGCCAAAGGAGCTCATGCTATACTAGAACAGTCTGCCGGTGCGTTCTCAATGAAAGGCACTCGCATCCTATAACAGTAAAATTTGCATGCAGGAGTTCCCGTCGTGGCTCAGTGGTTAACGAATCCGACTAGCAACCATGAGGTTGTGGGTTCGATCCCTGGCCTTGCTCAGTGGGTTAAGGATCCGGCGTTGCCGTGAGCTGTGGTGTAGGTTGCAGACGCAGCTCAGATCCCGCGTGGCTGTGGCTGTGGTGTAGGCCGGCGGCTGCAGCTCCTGTTAGACCCCTAGCCTGGGAACCTCCATATGCCGCGGGTACAGCTCTAGATAAGGCAAAAAGACAAAAAAAAAAAATCTGCATGCATTTAAACTCACTCTAAAGGTTCACCTCTCTCTCCTTTAAGTCCGTGATGCCCAGGGTGAGGTGGCCTTTCTGTGTTATTTCGCATCCATCTGTGAATCCACAGCAGCTTTCCCGTCACAGCCTCTAGCTCCGCTGTGGGATAGGCAGTGACACGACCACTGTGATGGAAATGGCCTTCTGGTCGTCCTTGCAGCCCCCCCATATTTCTGGCAGGCTTACCCTGTTCGTCTTGTTAACCAGCACCTCCGGTCTCAGTTCCCGTCAGGGTCCATCTCTCAGTCCCGAGGTAGAATACCCACAGGTGCCGTGGTATTATAAGCGTTCTGTGATCCGACGGGAGCGAGTCTTCTTAGGTGCCTCCAGCCCCGTAATGTAATCCGAGGGCACCTCGGGGCTTTTTAGGAAGTTGGGATGAAAAGAAAAAGCCAGGAAGGAGGCAAGGGGTACCTTTTTATGTCTTCTCTTGGCTCATTGCCAGCTGTAAAGATGGGAGGGAGAGTCTTGAACTCTGCCCCTGGTTTAGAAGCCAGGAAGGCGAGAAAGTGCCTGAGAGTGAGGGTGACCTTTAGCTAAGGCGGGGTGTGTGACATCTCCTAGGTCCTATTAGGAGGAGACTGAAGGATGAGAAGGTCTTCCCTTCCTTGTTTCTCTGGACCCCCCCAGACCTTCCCAACTGTGAACCCTGGCTTGGAAACTCAACACTGCTAAGCCCTGGAGCCACCACTTCTCAGTGGGACGGGAGCAGTTGTTGCAGAGACATGTCACAGCTCAAAACTGGGCCCTGGAGAGCCCTCTCAAGGGCATGTGGCACACAGAGATTAGGCTTTGTGCAAATATTCTAGAATTCAGCAACACTTGGGACTAAACCTAGGTGAACACGAGCTCAAGAAGCAAAAGATCTTGTTCAGAAGGCCCTGGGCAAATCTCTCGTTTTTATTTTTTATTCTGTTTATTTATTCATTTATTTTTTAGGGCCACACCTGGGGCCTGTGGAAGTTCCCAGGCTAGGGGTCGAATCGGGGCTGTAGCCGCTGGCCTACACCACAGCCACTGCAACGCCAGATCCGAGCCGTGTCTGCGACCTACACCGCAGCTCACCGCAACGCTGAATCCTTAACCCACCGAGCAAGGCCTGGGCTTGAACCTGAATCCTCATAGGTACTGTTGGGTTCTTAATCTGCAGAACCACAGTGGGAACTCCCAGATCCCTTGTTTTTAAATTTTCATTCACATTCCTTGCCCAGTGCTCTCACGATCTCTTTTTCTCACTGGTTTGTTGAGCTTATGTGTCAACATAAAACCCTTTGTAATTTGATGCAAATAATTGTTTACAGTTCGATATTTATGTTTTAATTAATTTGGGGTTTTTTTGACACACAGAAGCTTTACGCTTTCAGGTGATCATCTTTTGTTTTTTAATCCTTTCCTTTGTGATTTTGATATTCCTCTTCTAGCTTGGAAAATCCCTCCCCAAACATTTATCAGAGAGAGTATTAAATATTTATCTATACTTTACGGAGAGGAGTATTTGGGTTTTTTAACATTGAACTCTTCAATTCATCTTAAATTGATTTTAGCATATAGTATAAAATGAAGATTTGTTTTTTTTCCCCCCAAGTAATGCCTCGCACTAGGAGCTTAACCATAATTACTAGCCATTTATAATTTCCTACTTGGGGGCTGTGGGAGCATGGGGACCATAAGAATGACGAAAACGTTCTGCCCCCGTGGGACCGGGCTTAGCAATGAAATGAGATTCAGATGATCCCACAAACCCGTGGTAATGTTGTCAGGAAAGGGTACAGCAGCGTAAACTTGCATCTTCATCTAATACACCGTTTATTACAATATAATCCTATTTGATACCCAGCGGCCACTTGAAATAGTGGTTAAAATTGCGTTTTAAAGAATCAACTGTTTTCTGTTGACAACTGGCCATTTCTTGAGGCCCAGAGTCAGCGGTTGACATACTCTGAATTCGCCACAAGTTAGGGAAGTGGAAGGGGTGGGGGATGGGAAGACCGTGAGAATCGGGGACCCACTGGCATTTCGAGATTGTGGAACAGATTCTTGGAGATGCCATGATGTGCCTTTGGAAGATCTTTTAAAGAACAGAATGCCCCTATCGGTGGCAGTTTATGGAGAGTCCTGCACTGAGGCAGCAGGAAGCTCTGGTTCCTCAAGCAAGAGTCACAGGAAAGGAAACCCTTCTGTCCAGAGATTCTGATTGGCTTCATGGTAAACACTGTGTCCGCCGCCTGGAGCATGAAGCAGATTCTGTTTTCCAAGCTCCTTAAAAACAGCAATCGGAGTTCCTGTTGTGGCTCAGCAGTAACGAACCTAACTGGTATCCATGAGGATGCGGGTTCAATCCCTGGCTCCACTCAGTGGGTTAAGGATCCGGTGTTGCCGTGAGCTGTGGTGTAGGTCACAGAGGTGGCTCAGATCCTGTGTGGCTGTGGCTGTGGCTGTAGTATTGGCTGGCAGCTGTAGCTCTGATTTGACCCCTAGCCTGAGAACCTCCATATACTACAGGAGCAGCCCTAAAAAGACAAAAAAAAAAAAAAAAACCAGCGATCACTGGACTGGGGAGAACATACCATCTTCGGGTAGACGAGATTGAGATTTGCTGCAGAGTCATTCGCCAGCCAAGGAGACACGCTCTGGAAAGAGACTTCCTTGTATGGTATCCGGCCAGGGTCAAATGACAAAAGGGTGCAGTTATTTTGTCTCTGCTCTTCTGTAAACTGGTTGACTATGCAGGGGGCCACACACAGGGAGTGATTCAACTTGATGATCTCCTTGGAGTAGTGTGGCTGCACGTTTTTCCAAGAGCAGAAATAAAGCAGAAGAAAGTAGCAGGACATTTGTGTCTTTGACAGTTTTATAAAAGCATCTTAAAAGAGAGGCTCTTAAAAGTTGTGGCTAAAATGACATATTTACAAGGCTCTTCCTGACCTGTGAGGAAAGCATGCCTCCATTCCAGAGAACACAGGAGATCAAAAGAGCTAAATCAAGATTTACGGTCAGTAGGAGTTCCCGTCGTGGCTCAGTGGTTAACGAATCCGAATAGGAACCATGAGGTTGCGGGTTCGATCCCTGGCCTTGCTCAGTGGGTTAAGGATCCGGCATTGCCGTGAGCTGTGGTGTAGGTTGCAGACGCGGCTCGGATCCTGCGTTGTTGTGACCGTGGCGAAGGCCGGCAGCTACAGCTCCTGTTAGACCCCTAGCCTGGGAACCTCCATATGCCGCGGGTGCGGCCCTAGAAAAAGGCAAAAAGACAATAGATAAAATAAAATGCATGAGAGGCTGTGTGCAATCTTGCTTTATAAGCCTACAAGCTAATATGTTCTTGCTGTGTGGTTTCCAACTGACGTATGTAGCTCAGTTGTTTAGTGTCATGTTTTCTTAAGTATGTAGATCTTTGGTAGATTTCAGGATGATTAGAAGCCTTTCCAGAACGACCGTCCCTTGTGAAAAAAATCCTTGTTTTTTTCTGCAAACACAGAAAAGTTCTTTGCGGTGGGTTGAAGGCAAGAGAGGGAGCACAGACTGAGGTGATCAGACAGGCCTGCGACAGAACTCCACGCAACTCCTGTCAGTAGTGTCTCCAGATTTTAGGATTAGATTCCAGTCATCTGAAAACCAGTGCTGCTGTACAGCAGAAAACTGACAGAACAGTGTAAACCAACTATGATGGACAAAATACAAACTATTAGGAATAAATAAAATGCAATAAAAAACCAATGCTTTGTCCTTCTTTTTAGGAAAAACTGTGTCTGCCCCATCACATCCTTGAAGAGAAAGGCCTGGTCAAAGTGGGCATTACCGTGCAAGCACTGCTAGACATAGCTGTCACAAAGGCTCTTTGCACATGAGAGCAGCGCCTGTCCTTTGGGTCGGCTCAGAAGCTTCTCCGGTCAGGGATCCTGAACTCCGCTCTCTCGGCACCTGTCCCCCCCACCCTCCCGCTCACTGCTTGTCAGTTCCCTGACTCGAGCTGAACTGAGGGAGGAACTTACCAGAAGACTTGCCTCGCCCCCTTTCATCACTGACCTCCGAGGTTCAGACGTGACAGGTATTTACCTAAAACCCGGGAGGGAGCTGGTTGTGAAGAACCGAGCAGCATGTCGATGCCTTTCCAGCCGCCCTCATCCCTTCCATGCTCACCCACTGCCATTACCCAAACACCAAGCACAACCGTTCTGCAGCAAGATGCATTTGTTTTATTAAAACCAAACGCATGGCGTGTTTCGTGGGGTTGGGGGGAGGGGCAGGGAGACTCGATCAGGTTTTTCGCCACCAAATTTTTCAAGAATTTTCTTGAGACCATTGCCTTTAAAAAAAAAAAAACAGCTATTTTCGACATACAAAAATATTTATATAAATATTATTTATTCGTGAGTTGTTATTCATCCTTTGGATGCAAATTGTAAATTAGGAAACTATTTTATTACTGCTTTTTTGTGGTTAAACACTTTATTTTAATATTATAAATATTGAGTTATTTTCTATCCTCTTTGGTGTGCACATATATCTAGGTCTCCATTGTCATGATTTCTGCTGTCTATGACTCAAAAAAAAAAAAAGAAGCAAAAAACAGGCGCTTTCTGTGACAAGAACTGTTTTCTGGGGAGGCATTATTTACACTTTGATTTATGGAGCATTGGTCTTATTTATATTTCTGCATTCCATCCAGCTACCTACATTCCAGCAGCCCGATGGTCCCCTGATATGATGAACTGACTGAGATCAAGAGAGCACCCCAAAGTTATGTGTAAATAGCTGTGATGGAAAAAAAAAAAAAGACATTAAACTTGAAGATAAAATGTGAACAATCATCTTTTGGGGTTCATACTTATTTTGCTATGCACAAAACCTTCACGTTTTAACGCAAAGACGTAGCCAGTATCGGCAGCATGTGTCTTGTGTAATTTTGCACTGTGACTTGGGTAATTAAAAGTCTAGCACCAAAGGTAGATACTAAGGAAATGGTATAAGCAAGCGGAGCTGAGAAAAAGATTAGCATTTAACCAAAGAGTTTTTTTAAGGACTGTTTTGGCTGAGAGTGATCAGGAATTACCTTGGCACACAGGACCTGGATCAGGAAACCAGTACTTCTCCCATTGCCCATTTTAAAAGAGGAAATGAGGAGTTCCTGTTGTGGCCCAGTAGGTTAAGAACCTCAGCTAGTGTCTGTGAGGAGGCGGGTTTGATCCCCAGCTTTGCTCAGTGGGTTTAGGATCTTGCGGCGTAGAATGCAGATGCAGCTCAGATCTGGCGTTGCTATGGTGTAGGCAGGCAGCTGCAGTTCTGATTACCCCGTGAGTCTGGAAACTTCCATGTGCCGCGAGTGCAGCCATAAAAAGACAAAAGAGTTTGGCACGCTCACTGCATGATATAAACATATTTTCTTTTAAAAAAGAAAAATAAATAAATAAAAGAGGAAATGATTCTGAGATGTAGACGTACTTATCTGATTGCAACTTAGATGATGGCTTTCAAAGTAATCTGTAAAACACTGCGAGACTTGCAGTGTCTGGTATGAAAGCGCCGAAGTGAGTCAGAAAATTGGTGTCGCAGATGCGTGCCACCCCAAGGCAGGCTCAGGAGAGGGTTAAGTAAGTAGCATTCTTGGGGCTGAGTGGCCCAGGAGGGAGCAAGTGAAAACAAAATAAGGGCTAGAGAGGGAGTTCCTTTCGTAGCTCAGCGGTTAACAAACTTGACTAGGATCCATGAAGAGGCGGGTTCAATCCCTGGCCTCGCTCAGTGGGTTAAGGATCCGGTGTTGCCCTCAGCTGTGGTGTAGGTCGCAGTCAGGGCTCAGATCCTGCATTGCTGTGGCTGTGGTATAGGCTGGCAGCTGCAGCTCCGATTCCACCCTTCCATATACTGTAGGTGCAGCCCTAAAAAAGAAAAAAATAAATAAAAAAAGACTAGTGAAAACCTAGCAAAGGAAAGGGATCCGTGTTGGTCTAGGAGAGAGTGACGTAAGGCTTCACACACAACCTATTTTAGGCAGTTCCGCGAGCCTGCAGCCACCCTGCAGTTAGACATCCCAGGAATCGGTCTTTCAAAGTCTAGCGATTGCTGATTGCATCGTCGCCTTTGTGAAAAGCCATTGTAAGTTTTAGACAAGTTGTAAAACAAATAGCAAAGTGAACACAGAAAAAAAGACAGGAGGACAGGATGGAGTGAACACAGACTTCGGTCAGCCAACGCCATGACTGCCCTCCGGCTGCAAGAGGAAGGGGTCACTGAAAACAGTGGTTTGGGCTGGCAGCTAGCAGTAACTCCTATCAAATGTACTGTGCACTTTAACCTGCCTTAAACTCTCTTTGAAGATTTTCCTGTACTGCACAAATACCTGTTTTGTCAAATAGCACAACGATGTAATGAAGAAAGACACTTGAACAAAGAGCAGAATCAATGTAAGCAACAAAGGGCGATGACAGAAATGGGAATTCAGATGACGGCACCTTGGTGGGCATTGAGAATGCAGGGTCCTGAAAGATTTTTTTTTTTAACCTGTATATATAGCGACATGAAGCTCTGTAATCCTTGTTTTGAGAGATTTTTTTTTTCAAAATTAAAGTATTTCTTTTGATATGAATTTTCAGTATTGTGGTTGGCTGTATCATACAAATGGCTTCAATATGTCATAAAATGGCTTTTTTTTTTCCTTCAAAATGCAGTCCTTGTATGGTTAAGACGTCTTCAAGATCCTCATACACTATTTCTATGGGTGTTAAGATGTGTGCGGCTGGCCGTCTGCGCCCTCAGTGGACAGAATGTGCCCAGTACGAATAGCCTTCCTTTTATGACTTAACAGCCATTAAAACCTTGAATTTGGAGTTCCCGTCATGGCTCAGTGGTTAACGAATCCGACTAGGAACCATGAGGTTGCGGGTTCGATCCCTGGCCTCGCTCAGTGGGTTAAGGATCCGGCGTTGCCGTGAGCTGTGGTGTAGGTTGCAGACGCGGCTCGGATCCCGCGTTGCTGTGGCTGTGGCGAAGGCCGGCGGCTGCAGCTCCTGTTAGACCCCTAGCCTGGGAACCTCCACATGCCACGAGTGCGGCTCTAGATAAAGGCAAAAAAAAAAGCCAAAAAAAAAAAACCCTTGAATTTGTACAAACCATCTTCCAGTTGACTTACCCATGAGATGCCAAGGTTGATTATGGTCGCGGAAAAAATCATGCATAGTTTCACTGATGAAACAGATTGTAGCAACCGCATATAGTTATATATATGTGTGTGTGTGTGTATATGTATCATATATAGATGTGTTTATGTGTGAAATATATATATTTTATATCTATATAGAAATAGGACAATTTTTTTTTTCAAACTAAAAGCTTTCCTGGAACCCCAGGACACAGCACGTAAGAGCAGAGTTGTGGGAGCAGAAACGAATCCAACTAGAAACCATAAGGTGGTGAGTTCGATCCCTGGCCTCGCTCAATGGGTTAAGGATCCAGCGTTGCCGTGAGCTGTGGTGTAGGCCGGCAGCTGTAGCTCCGATTGGACCCCTAGCCTGGTAACCTCCATATGCTGTAGGTGCAGCCCTAGAAAGCCAAAAAAAAAAAAAAAAAAAAAATTAATTTAATTTAATTAAAAAAAAAAAAGCAGAGTTGCTATGCTGGGGGGGGCGGCGATGGGCTGGAGTCAAGGTGTGCATCAGGTCCCTCCCCCTGCCCCCTGGGTGATAGCTCCGGAAGCATCTTTAAGGACCCCTGAAGGTTCTGTAGTGCCTGTTCTGAAACCACAGGGTCTGGTTCTCCCTCTGAGGAATCTGACGCTCAGAGAGTGAAGTGTGTGTCCTGATTACCCCGCCCGTGAATCCGGGCCCGTGTTCTCCCCCCCCCCACCCCCCGTCCCCCGTCCCCCGTCCCCCGTCCTCCGTCCCCCGCACATTCCGCGCACCTCTGGGAGAAGAGCAGCAGCTTTTAGGAATTCAAGGGGAAATTGTGACGGACTGTTTCTCTCTTCTCATCCCAACCGACACACGACACACAAGACCTGACACCCACAGCCTGCGCAGGAACGGCAGGGACCCGTGTCAGGGCCTCTGTGCGGAAGATCCGCGTCTGCCAGTCAGGGAGAGCTCT
>PVHT020004944.1:25363097-25401904 GCA_004024745.2 Catagonus wagneri
CCCCGCACATTCCGCGCACCTCTGGGAGAAGAGCAGCAGCTTTGAGGAATTCAAGGGGAAATTGTGACGGACTGTTTCTCTCTTCTCATCCCAACCGACACACGACACACAAGACCTGACACCCACAGCCTGCGCAGGAACGGCAGGGACCCGTGTCAGGGCCTCTGTGCGGAAGATCCGCGTCTGCCAGTCAGGGAGAGCTCTGCTGGCCCGAGATGTCTGGCCTGGAAATGCTGCTGCCGTGCCCACTCCGAACGCTTAGCCATCTTGTTCGCCTTCTCCTGATGAAGCCCAGGGCTTCGCAGACACTTGGCATTTGTAGGTTGGCCGATCCACTGGAATGTGTAAAGGACAAGGGGGAGGGGCGGCGGCGGGGGAGCCCGGCAGGGGCACGTTGAGTTGGGGGTACCCAAGCAGCTCAGCCATACAGCATCGGCCACAGTGGGGGCTTGTCCCAGAGACTGGATTCGAGCCAGTAGCTGCATCTGGGGGTCTGCCTTCTTCCTGGGGCAGCCTGAGAGATTGGGGTTGTAACGACCCCAGTGGGACTGGTTAACTATCTCCCGTCTTGCACAGGAGGTCAGCTAGCAGAGATTGGGTCCAGGTGAGTCTGGTCCAGGGGATATATGAACTCATATCATCGGAGCTGGTACTCCTTGAGGGTGGGGATGTGTATAAGGCAGGATTCCAACTCTAAAGAATTCCCTTACCCCGCACTCACGTGCTAATGGGCCGCCTAAATGACCAGGATTTATTGAGTGCTTACTGTGAGTCAAGTGTTTCTTCTAAACCATAAGCTCCCTTAAAACACGGCTGCTTGTCTGTTTGGTCCTCTGCTGATTCTCCGCTGCCCAGGGCAGTACTCACCATGGAGCAGGCACTAAAGAGACATCAGTTAGAAGAATTACAGAACTTTACAGAATTATCTCAAAAACTCTTACTGCAAGGCTCTAAGAAAGGGACTTGCAAAGGCGGGGACTGGGGGTTTGGGAGGGAAATATTCCGAAACTAGGTTGTGATGATGGCTGTACAACTATAAATACAACAGAATTCATTGAATTAAAAAAAAAAAAAAAGAAATGGACTTGGAGGAGTTCCCGCTGTGGAGCAGCAAGTTAAGGATCTGGCATTGTTTCTACAGCAGGTCCTTTTGCCGCAGGGGTGTGGTTTTGATCCCCAGCCTGGCGCAGTGGGTTAAGGATCCAGTGTTAGCACAGCTGTGGCATAGATGGCAGCTGTGCCTCAGATTCAGTCCCTGGCCTGGGAACTTCCACGTGCCGTGGGTTATGGCCACGAAAAAAAAAAAAAGCATAAAGTACCAGCCCATTACTACATAAGACAAGAAGGCACTATGGGAGTTCAAATATTCTAGTTCCTTGTACTACTTTGGAGGGGATAGAGATACTGATTTATTTCAGCGATGTTAAATGCAAATGTGGACATTTTAATATAGAGAAAAGATAGTCTGTTGATTTAAAATTGGTAAAGAAGAATCTATGAAGGCAGTGCCCGTTGTGGCTCAGTGTTAACGAACCTGACTAGGATCTATGAGGACTCAGGTTCGATCCCTGCGCTTGCTCAGTGGGTTAAGGATCTGGCGTTGCAGTGAACTGTGGTGCAGGTCTCAGGAGCAGCCCAGATCTGGCGTTGCTGTGGCCGTGGTGGAGGCTAGCAGCTGCAGCTCCAAATAGATCCCTAGCTTGCGAACCTCCGTATGCTGCAGGTGTGGCCCTAAAAGAGAGAGACAGATGGATGGAAGGGAGGAAGGAAGGAAGGAAGGAAAGAAAAAAAGGAAAAGAAAAGAAAGGAAAGAAAAAACGGGAGGGAGGGAGGAAGGAAGAAAAAATATGAAGTTAAAAGTCTCTTCCAAAAGTAACAGGAAAGAAGTGGACTGGGAAGAAGCAAAAGAATCAGAGTGGCTTCAAATAACAGAGAAGAAATAAATCCAAATATATCAGCAGTCACAGTAAATAATAATGAACTAGAGAGCAAAAACGCGGGTTAAAAAGCCAACTGTATGATGTTTACAAATACAATGAAATATAAAGACAGAGGTTGAAAGTGAAAGGACCACACACTGATTTGTATTTGTGTTCCACAAATATAAAGAGACCCAACAGGAGTTCCTACTGCAGTGCAGTGGGTTAAGAATCTGACTGCAGCAGCTCAGGTCACTACAGAGGTGTGGGTTTCATCCCCAGCCCAGTGGGTTAAAGGATCCGGCATTGCCGCATCTACGGCTTGAATTTAGTCCCTGGCCTGGAAACTGCCTGCCATATGCCTTGGAGGTGGCCTTTAAAAAAGGAAAGTCAATGAAGCCATGTTAATATCATACAAAAAAATCTCCAGTCAGATAAGATAAAGTTTGGCTGCAAATAACAGAAAACTCCAGTAACAGTGACCAAAATAGAAGTTTATCTTTCTTAACATGTAAAAGAAAAAGTCCCAGACCAGAGGTGAGCTGCCGGGGCCGAGAGGGCACCCGGTCGGCAGGAGCCCTAGCTTCTCAATTCTGCCTTTTAATGGGCAGTCGATCCACTTGGGAAAGGCACTTGAGACTCATCTAAATAGATAAGCAGGGAGTTCCCGTCGTGGCACAGTGGTTAACGAATCTGACTAGGAGTCATGAGGTTGCGGGTTCGATCCCTGGCCTTGCTCAGTGGGTTAAGGATCCGGCGTTGCCGTGAGCTGTAGTGAAGGTTGCAGATGCGGCTCGGATCCCGCGTTGCTGTGGCTGTGGTGTAGGCCGGCGGCTACAGCTCCTGTTAGACCTCTAGCCTGGGAACCTCCATATACCGCGGGTGAGGCCCTAAAAAAAAGCAATAAAAATTAAAAAAAAATAAATAGGCAGAACCTTCCAGCAGCAGCACGGGACATCTGTGTCAATACACGCCCAGGGCTAAGGCAGCCGTACCCAGTCTGAAGATGTTTGTGTGGAGAAGTGCACATATTAGCGGACAGAGGACAGCATCCTGCCAGGCAGGTCTGGAGCTGAGGATCATTGCCCTGAGAACGGTGTCACTGAGAAGGCAGGACAAACGTCCCCAAGAAGAGGGCAAAGAGGGATTTTCTGACTTAGAGAAGTGATGAGGCCAAGGGAATGGGAGGTCGTTGCCTGTAGAAAATCCATCTTGGTACCAGTCTCTGTGCTTTTCAAATGCTGGACTTGAAGGTCGATTGGTACAGAAACACTCATGAAGAAAAACTGCCGAGGATTTGGGGAAGACCCGGCGTTTCTGCCAAAGCAAATACAGTTTGGTACATAACCAATAAATGCTCCCTACAACGTTTACTTTTCTGTAAGTCAGAAAGAAAGAAGAAAAATACCATATGATATCACTTATATCTGGAATCTAATACATGGCACAAATGAACCTTTCCACAGAAAGGAAACTCCTGGACTTGGAGAACTTGACTTTCTTTTTTTAAAGGCCACCTCCAAGGCATATGGCAGAACTATGAACTCATATCGTCGTCTCCCACTTTGGATGATTTCTTCCTCCTTGGTATTCCTGAAAAAAGAACCTATCCTGCTATAGTTGAATCTTTGTTTCCCAAGAAACCTCTCTTATGAAGTTCGTATTAAACAAATAATTTTGGGGGCAGAAAGGGCATAATAAGACCCACAATAATTTATCTGTTCCCTTATAGAAGCCTTAATAATCAGAATAGTCACAGATATAAGGGACGAAGAAAACGAAACACACTAGCCGATGCTTTTTTTTTTTTTTTCTCTTTTGTCATTTTAGGGTGGCACCTGCGGCATGTGGAGGTTCCCAGGCTAGGGGTCTAACAGGAGCTGTAGCCACTGGCCTATACCACAGCCACAGCAACGCAGGATCTGAGCCACGTCTGCAACCTACACCACAGCTCACGGCAAAGCCAGATCGTTAACCCATTGAGCAAGGCCAGGGATCGAACCCGCAACCTCATGGTTCCTAGTCGGATTCGTTAACCACTGAGCCACGACAGGAACTCCAGCTGATGCTTACTGAGTGTTAGGACCTGACTGGCCCTGTTCAAGGTTTTATTGTAAATTTCACAGCAATCCTGTGAGGTAGCACCTACAATAATCCCCAGCCTGGGCTCTGTGCAGTGAGCCTGATCAGAGCAACTAAGACTGGCCTATCAGCAGGATTATTCTAGAATTTGTATTTTAAAAACAAAATGATCGTTCCAACAGCTGGAATAGCCTCTCTGCACAACGCAGCAGCAAGATATGGGCTTTGAAGGCAGGAGATATCTACAGTCTGTATGTCTTCTTTGTATATAAGAAAATGCTATTTGCTATTCAGTCTAGAAACCTTTATGTAATATGTGATCAACTGTGCTTCTTCAAAGCAAAACACTGGGTGGCAGTGTTTTTGCTGAAATGATTTTAGAAGAAACCCCAAAGGAGTAGGCGTTGGTCTTCTGAGAAGAAAAACAATCTGGAGTTCCCGTTATGGCACAGCAGAAATGAATCTGACTAGGAACTATGAGGTTGCAGGTTCGATCCCTGGCCTCGCTCAGTGGGTTAAGGATCTGGCATTGCCATGAGCTGTGGTGTAGGTTGCAGACGTGGCTCGGATCCAACGTTGCTGTGGCTGTGGTGTAAGCCAGCAACTGTAGCTCCAATTGGACCCCTAGCCTGGGAACCTCCATATGCCATGGGTGTGGCCCTAAAAAGCAAAAAAAGGAAAGGAAGGAAGGGAGGCAGGAAGGAAGGAAAGAAAAGAAAAACAATCCCACTTAGCAATGACCAAAGAAGCAAGATGCCTTCAGTCTGTGCTCTATTTGACAGCCCTGCATACAGGGGTTAAACACACACACACACACACACACACACACACACAGAGTCCGATTTCAGAAAGTTTTCTGAAATACCGCTTGATAAATTGTAAAAAAAGAAAAGGAAAAAATTCCCTTCCTCACCCAGTTGTTCCTACCTCCATGCCTCATTTTCAAATTCATATTAAATTTGTCTAACAAAGTCAATGAGATGAAAATGTTAATTTGACTGGCTGAGTATGTACAGCTATCATCCCGAAAAGAAAGGGTTAGAATTCTCTATCTACCATCACCAGAAAGTGAGCTTCTCATTAAGCATCATCAATGGCAGAAGGCTGACACCTGGTGCCAGAGATGTGAAGGAAATTGGAAATGCCATGTTCTTGGATTGGAGTCCTGGACTCAAGCCAAATACGACAAGGCTCTAGATTCCCTTTATGATCTCTGAGGACCAAAACGACATTTGCTCCTGGACTGGCCAGGGCCACTGAAGGATGGGAAACAAGTTTACAAACTATATTCTCCTGGAGGAAAATATTTTATTTCTACAGCTAAGGAGGCTAGGCGCAGGCAGAGTGCCAATTAATAGCACAGCAAATATTCTGTGTTGGTCCTCATAAATTCTTTGACACAAAAGATTGTGGTAAGAGACTTTTGATGGCCTCATACCTGCCACATACATCCACAACCTGTGAACTATTACCTTTTTTTTGGGCAGTGCTGGTGGCATATGGAAGTTCCCCGGGCCAGAGATCAAACCCAAGCCACAGCTGTGGCAACGCCAGATCCGCAAACCCTCTGCCCCATGAGGGAACTTCCAACATATTAACTATTCCTCTGTAATTGTGATAGGGAAGAACATTTGTATTCTGTTACAAGTTAATCACTAAGGGCATGTTGCCTATAAACTAAATTATACATAAAGGCCCACCTCTGGGAACCCTGCCTCCCAGGTAATGAGTGTGAAGCTAAAACACCTTTGTTTAGCTCACAGGAACCATCCTCACCAGGGCCCGTTGTGATTGGCGGCAGGGAGGAAGAAGTTAAAACGTGACTTCCGGAGGCCGACCGGAACCAGGAAATGTTTGACTTCCTCCCGTTTTAGTATAAAGGAAGCCTGACTCCTACCGCTAGCAAAATGGTTCTTTGGGACCTCAGACTGCCGTTTTTCTCGATTTGTTGGTGTTCCGGATAAAGTCAGTCTCTTTTGCCCCAGCGACTCTCTTGATTTCTTGGCCTGTCGTGAGGTGAGTAGTATAAGCTTGCACTTGGTAGTAGTATTAACATACCAATGTTTGTTTGTTTTGTTTTGTCTTTTTTTTTTTTTTTTTAGGGCCCCACCTATGGCTTATGGAGGTTCCCAGGCTAGGGGTCAAATCAAAGCTGTAGCCACCGGCCTACACCACAGCCACAGCAACGAAGGATGTGAGGTGCGTCTTCGAACTATACCACAGCTCACTGCAACGCCAGATCCTTAGCCCCGTTAGCAAGGCCAGGGATTGAACCTGCGACTTCAAGGATACTAGTCAGGTTTGTTACCGCAGAGCCACTACGGGAACGCCCCAGTGTTTTATGTATATTATAAAATATACAAAAAATACACACTGTTCCCCATTTTTTAAAGTTTTATTGAAGTATAGTTGATATACAATGTTGCGGTAATTTCTGCTGTACAACAAAGTGATTCAGTTATACATAGAATACAAACACTATTTTTCAGGTTCTTTTCCCACATAGACGATCACAGAATATTGGGTAGAGTTCCCTGTGCTATACAGCAAGTCCCTGCTGGCCAGTTATTCCATATTCCACAGTGTGTGTATGCCAGTTCCAACCCCGAGTCCATCCCTCCCCCAACCTGTCCCCTTTGGTAACCATAAATTTGTTTTCAAAGTCTGTGAGGCTGTTTCTGTTCTGCAAATAAGTTCATTTGTATCTTTTTTTAAGATGCCACATTTAAATGATATCATATATTTGTCTATCTGACTTAGGTTCACTTAGAATGATAAATTTCTAATAGTATTCATGTTGCTGCAAATGGCATTATTTCATTCTTTTTATGGTCGAGTAGTGTTTCATTTATATGTGTACCACATCTTCTTCTCTGTTGATAGACATTTAGGTTGCTTCATGTCCTGGCTATTGCAAATAGTGTTGCAGTGAACACTGGAGTGAACATGTCTTTTCAAATTACAGTTTTCTCCAGGTAGATGTCCAAGTGTGGGACTGATGGATCATATGGTAGTTTTTAGTTTTTTGAGGAACCTCCATACTGTTTCCCGTAGTGTTTGTACCAATTTACATTGCCACCAAATAGGCTTCCCTTTTCTCCACACCCTCTCCAGCGTTTATTGTTTGTAGATTTTTTTTATATTAGCCATTCTGAATGGTGTAAGGTGATGCCTCATAGTTTTATTTGCATTTCTCTAATAATTAGCAATGCTGAGCATCTTGTCATGTATTTTTTGGCCATGTGTGTGTCTTCTTTGGAAAAATGTCTTCTGCTGCACATTTTTTGATTGGTTTGTTTGTTTTTTGAAAAGCACATATTATAACAGGAGGGGATTAAATAAAAATAAACACAGGTAGAAGCTGTATTACACTCCAGTGGGTGCTCTAAGGAAAACACACCTCACTTTGAAGTCCACTGGCACTAATGCGCCTGGTCGCTAACATCTGCATAGGATGAGTGTGATTTCATGGTCATCTTGTCTTGCTGTGCTCCATGGCCCTGTGAGAGGGTGAGGGGGCTCCTGTCCGTGCCATTTTCAGGGGAGGAATTAGGCATATAAGGATGAAATGACCTGTCCAAGGTATATTATGGAAGCAGGACACATCAGGTTTTCTTCTGAAAGTCTTACTAAAGTAATTCTCCTTTTTAAAAAAGTGTTTCTGAAAAAGAACTTAAATTCTCAGGGCTGTAAAGAAAGTAAAAATGACAAAGATGTTGATACAGATGGCTGAAAGCACCGTTTTCTCTTCCTGGCTTTCAAGATTTATTAAACATTAAAAGGTTTAGAGAGTTCCCGTCGTGGTGCACCGGTTAACGAGTTCGACTAAGAACCATGAGGTAGCGGGTTCGATCCCTGGCCTCGCTCAGTGGGTTAACGATCTGGCGTTGCCATGAGCTGTGGTGTAGGTTGCAGATGTGCCTCGGATCTGACGTTGTTGTGGTTGTGGCGTAGGCCTGCAGCTGAGGCTCCGATTCGAGCCCTAGCCTGGGAACCTCCATATGCTGCCGATGTGGCCCTAAAAATAAAAAAAAAAAGCTTTAAAATTCATATTTTATAACCCAAAATATACACAAATAACTTGTTCATAAAAATGACATTATCTATCAAAAGTAAAGCCCCTTTGACTGTCATTCACTGTGGCCAGATTCAAGACAACCTTGAGGGAGTTCCCCTCATGGCTCAGTGGTTAACGAATCCGACTAAGAACCATGAGGTTGCAGGTTCGATCCCTGGCTTTGCTCAGTGGGTTAAGGATCCGGCGTTGCCATGAGCTGTGGTGTAGGTTGCAGACGTGGCTCGGATCCCGCGTTGCTGTGGCTGTGGCGAAGGCTGGCAGCTGCAGCTCCTGTTAGACCCCTAGCCTGGGAACCTCCATATGCCGCGGGTGTGGCTCTACATAAAAAAGCAAAAAGACAAAAAAAAAAAAATGTCACCTTGGAATTTTCCACCCTTAAGTTTTCAGGAAATAATTTTATCTAGACTCTTCACTTACATCTTCACAGCAAGACATCACAAGTCATCACACATCACCTTCGCTTCCAGGTGATTTCTAAGTGAGATGCAACACTACTTGAGTCTATAAATGGCATGGCCACTGGAAATTTTGTCCCCCTGAATAACCATCCTGGTACAACATCAGGAGTTTTTCTTCTTCATGCAGTAATATATTTATGATCTTCATATCATGACTACTTAATACATTTTAATGTAAACTTCACTATAACACATATGAAAAAGTGTGTAGAACTTAAGTATTCGGCCTGATGAATTTTCGAAGCGAACACACTCAGGTAACAAGCGCTCAGATGGAGAGCATCGCTAGTCCCCTAAAGGACCTCACGTGCTCCTCTAAGCACCTGTTTAAGGCCCCTCCCCTCCTCCTGCTCTAGGTAACCCCATCCTTACTTCCAATGTCATGGAAAAGTTTTCCCTGGCTTGGATCTTTAAATGAAATGGCACAGTGATTTATAGTTTATAATTTCATATCTGGATTTTTCCACTCAAGATTGTGTTTGAGACGCCTTCCATGCTGCCGCATCTAGTTTTAGTGTGTTCATTTTTTACTAAAGACTATTCCATATATGAAAACTTCAGTTTTATCCATTCTATTGTAGATGGACATTTGTGTTGTTTGCACATTTTTAGCTACCCTGAGCGGTGCTGCTACGAACATTCTCATATGGGTTTTTGTACATGTTTCTGTTGGGTACGCCTGGGGGGGACTTGTCCAGGAAGGCCGGATGGTCCATCTCAGCAGACCTTGCCAGTTACACTCCCGTTAGCAGGTCACCATACAGCCTGGCCCAAACTTGGGATTTCTGCTGTCTCAACTTTAGCTATTCGGGTAGTGGCATTTTGTTGTTTGTATTTCCCAGGTCTTAGGAAGTTAAGCATGTTTTCATGTATTTATTAGGCATAGTTATATCCTACTTTGTGAAGTACCCAGTTGAATCTTTTGCCCATTTTTCTGTTGGTTTATCTCTTTAAAAAAATTCATTGATGGAGTTCTTGATATATTCTAGATAGAAGTTCTGTCAGCTACCCATACTGCAAGCACCTTGACCCACTTCACGGCTTGCCTTTAGTAGTAATACTGCCTTTACTGTACTGTGTTGTTTCTTAAAGGGATCTTAAAGAGGGTTTTACCACATTTTAGGGTGATTTAGAGTGATTCAGGAAATCTGTCTATTCCTTTGCTCCTTTTTATATCTGAATATGTCAGGTGACTTTTAGAAGCAATGGTATTAGGAGTTCATTTTTAGGTTATTTGTTGTTTACTATAAAGTTGTTGATATGGTTTCTTGTTATGTGACAGACTGAGAATTTTTTTCTGATGGGGAAACATAGGTGTATATGAGTTGAGGTATATATAAGAATTCATCCCACCCCAAGGCCAGTATTTGTGGCATATATGAGCAAATTCAAATTTATGGGCTCCCTATCTATCCTCATGGTCAATTCCGTATTGTTACTGAAGGCCTTTGCCTTTATTATCATTGGTCGTTATGTTAGCAATTATTTACTGAGTAGTTAAATGTTTTTATATTTACCCTGCAAAAAAGCAAAGCAACTGCCTTTTTTATAATGACGTGCCAACCTGACAAGATTGTAGTTCCCAGTTATTCAATTAAACACTAATCTAGATGTTGTGATGAAGGGATTTTTGCAGATATAATTAAAATCCCTAATCAACTAAAATAAGGAAGATTATTCTGGATAATCTGGTGGGCCTCACTTACTCAGAAGGCCTTAAAAGCAAGACTGGTTGAGAAAGAGAAAATTGTACCTGTGGACAACAGCTTCAGCCAGCCCTGCCCAAGGAGTCCCATCCTGCTTTCGAACTTCCCTTCCTGTTGGTCTGTCTTATGGATTTTGAACTTGCTTGGCCAGACCCCACAATCAGAGAAGCCAGTTCCTTATAAAAATCTCTTAATGTACGTATCTACTACTAGTTCTGCTTCTATGGTTTAATCCTCAACTAATGCAATGATTGTTAAGATCACACAGTTTTTATTTACAAAGTTATTACCAACAACATGCAAAAAATGTGTTAATTAACAAAAAAAATCTTCCTTATTAGAAGGACACAAATCTGTTTAGACTTAGAACCATTTTGGGTATAGCTCATCGGAGGGCTCAGGATTGACTGCTGATACTAAACAGCATTAATTTTAGGAAACTGAAGTCTTGCTCAATTAGCATGTAATATGCCATTCTTATTAAATGTTTAAAACGTATAAACTTTGTGCTCTTTAACAGAAAAACATTCTTCTTTAAAGACCAGACTTCACCCATCATGTTTCAAAAATCTGTCCATCAAGTTCTTAAAGGAACACACTTTGGAATTTACAAAGAAACTGATTTACTTTTCTTGGCAAGCTCATCAAACTAAATTTCTGCATGTAACTAGAGGAAAATATATGCATTTATAGTAACGTATAAAACAAGTTTCCTTATCTAGGTATTTTCGTATTGAATCCTAAGATTTAATTCTTGTCTTTTGAGAGATGTCCATTAACCAATGTCCACAAATCTACCTGACAGATAAAAGAAGTATCACTGATGGACTTCCAGAAATCTGACTTCAAATCTTAGTTCTCCCACAAATAACTGCGTAATGATGGGGAAGGCATCTAATCTTTCTAATTCCTTATTCAATAACTAACAGTTATTCAGTGACTACTAGAAGCCAAGCAGTTGCGAGACACTAGATATATAACGATGAACGGGAGGAAGACATTCCATGCCTTCAGAGGCTTGAAGTCTGGTAAGGTCAGTTTAGGCTAAATTACCTTTAAACCCTCTGTTCCAGAGTTCGCATTCCATAATTGGAATGGGATCATATTCAAAATTTGTGTCCTGCGGTCAATACAAAAATTGTTTCCGAGTGACCTCGAAAAAGCCGTAAAGAATTAAATATTTCCCACTGGTAAAATACTTTTTTAAAACAGAAGGAGGTGTGATATATTTATTCACAGGGTGATTCAATTAAACAATGAAGCATTTATAGCATTATGAAATCCTGCGTTTTAAAATCTTTCTTCGTCATTGTTTATTACGATTTTATAATCCTGAAGAGATTCTCTGATCCGAAGTTTCTCATGCATTCAGGTATTTTGCATGATGTCTGATGTGATCGGTTATAAAGGTTGCAATGAAGTAGTAGCTGTGATCATAACCCTAGAAGACAAAATAGGGAGATAACAGGACATTTATCTACCATTCAGAAACATCAGTGTTAAGGACATTAAGTGATCTCTTATGTCTCTTAATTTGCTTGTAAATAATCACAATCATTCCTTATCACAATATAAGGAATGTTAATAAAGTAAAGCTTATTATACTTGTACTTCAACATTTTCACTGAAAAAAAGAATAGCAAAAATGTGGGAAAAACAAATGAAACATTCTGTAGAGCCTAGTTCCTAGATGCTGCTATTTAATATGCGAACAGAGGAAATAACCCATTAATTAAATGTTCAGAGTAAACATGTCACATCAACAAGGATTAAAAGACTCGATTTAGAGAGCTTAGAATCATGGGCAAGAAGTTTCAGCTCACAAAAGAAATGTACTAACATCAACAAGAGAATGTTAAGGAGTTCCCGTTGTGGCTCAGTGGTAATCAATCTGACTAGGCTCCATGAGGATGCAGGTTCGATCCCTGGCCTCGCTCAGTGGGGTAAGGATGTGGCGTTGCTGTGAGCTGTGGTGTAGGTTGCAGACGTGGCTTGGATTCAACATTGCTGTGGCTGTGGTGTAAGCCGGCAACTGTAGCTCCAATTGGACCCCTAGCCTGGGAACCTCCATATGCCATGGGTGCGGCCCTAAAAGACAAAAAAGAAAGAAAAAAAGAAAAGAAAAACCCACAAAGAACCCGCCAAAAACAAGAGAATGTTAAAATACAAAATAAGCACACAAAAAATCCAGAGAGAGAACATGAGAACACCCAAATGCTCTATCACTAGGAAGTTAAACATAGCCATTGTAAATCATGTTAAGAATTCCACCTCCTCCACAGTAAAAGCATATCATATCTTTATCTAAGGAAAAAGGGATAATTCAGGAAACCCTGACGTCCCTCAGCAAAAAGGCCAAACTGGGTAAAAAGTCAGTAAGTTTTTTAAAACTACCATGAAGCAGAGAGAAAATGTTATGTGCCAGGCAGGTGAGTTGAAACAGATCTTTCTGGTCAAATAAAACCAATGGTAGAGGAAGAGGTAATCCTTGCTCAGGGTGTCCTCTGAGAACAAAATAAGTAGCTTTCAAAGGAGGAAGGGGAAAAAAAAAGGGTAGGAAAAACCTAAGGGCATACACCAGATAATTTTTGAGACAGGCCTTGCCAAAACAAAACAGAATAAAATGGGAAAGATAAAAGGCTAAGAAGGATTTTTTGGTTTTAACTTAATCTAGTGAATAGTTGCTGATGGGAGGAAATGGGAATTTCTCTAAGCACTTATGAAATAAAAATAGACCTACTAAAAACATCACCCAGGTTTTAGTGAATAAGGCAAATACCCTAAGGTTTTGATGAATCAGTACATGCTCTCAGTCTCTTACTTCCAGGGCTACGTAATGTATATCTTGGGAACAGCGGTTAGTAAAGAGTTTTAAAGTCATCAAAATAACTGAAGAGCAATCTCTCCTTCTATTTCCAGTGGCCACACTCTAGAAGTGAATCCAACAAAATTAAGGCTGAGCCTTGGAATTGTTTGGTTTCACATCTCTCAATAATTAGAGCAGTCACAGCAATTAGTTAAATTTAGAGATGAAGGACAGTTTCTTGTATAAAGTTAAAGCATTTTCCACTCTCTTAAATTGTGAAAAGGGTAATAACCAGGCCCATGATTTTCAGGCCATAAAACCTGTGAAATATAGCACCAAGTAGAACCTGTCATTTTTCACAGATGAAAAGATGGATTGATTGAAAATAGGTATTGATTCAAGGAAACAGATGCCTCAAAACAGTAGTTAACAACAAATCCTAACATGACTCATGCTATCTTATGCTTAGTTTCACGATGTTTACCACTTTGCAGTTTCAGGGACATGGTAGGCAGCCACCATTATTACTGTTACTTATTATTATTATTATTTTATTATAGAAGATCCAAAGTAAACCAAAGTGACAATTTTGAGCTCTTAGCGGTATACTGCAAGATTAGCAGTGTATGTCATCTAAAATACATAACAAATGTCCTTAACTTCTTTTTGACAAAATAGAAAATGCCTGTCATGAGGAACTAAGAAAGATTTTTTTTTTTTAATGTCAACATAAAGGCAAGAGGACATATCTGAATTATTGGCATTCTGATAGATAGCACATGTTTACATAAGTGAAACTGATTATGTCATTCTTGACTAGTTTCTAGCTCTGTTTATCAATATTATTAAATAGGGGTGACTCCTTTCATCAAATTCTTTGAGTTGGTTTGTATGTTAAGCAGCTTGTGTGATTATGTTCATTTAGTGACACTTCAAAGGGCCTTCCTTTCCTCTTCTATCCCACACTTTAAATGGAAAAAATTTGGGGTGGCAAAATTCTGACTCTTACAGTATAAAAATAAATACATTCTTTTATTCTTAGTTCAGTTGTCAAAAAAGAGTGCTCCAGCAGCTATGATGAACATTTATCGTAACAGGCAATGTTTTCCTACAAATCTTCCAGACTCAATTAGCAAAGCTCAGATTTGAATTCCTGGTTATTAAGTCTCTTCAGAGTACAAAGAAGATTGTTGAAAGGTAGTCATTTGTTTATTTAAAAAGCACTTCCTGAGAGCTTACGAGCTAGATAATTGTGCTAAGCATGGGGATACTGATTAGTGAAAGTGCTCTGTTCCCTTACAACTCTGTGCCCTGTTCTTACTCTTCTCTAAGAGGCAGGCACAGAGGTCAAAACAACTTGCAAATCCTCAGAAAGGGCCTGAGACTTGAGGAGGTACTACAGCCTTGCTTCAATGTTGTTTCTGGAAGTTTCCGTTAAGTCACTGACATTTTTTTCTCTCTCTGTTACTTCAATAACAGATAATAAGACACACTAGGCTGTTCCTCGTTAGACAAAGACTTGATCTGTGAACACACTAGCATCAGAATTCTGCTTGCTACCTTGCGCATTCTCAATTTAGATACACTGAAACCAAAGCAGAAAAACAAAAATGATGAAAAAGCCAAATAAATACACTCTGTACTACGATTTCCCTCTCAAGTGTTTTTTGACACTTGGTAGAGTATAAATCTAGTGAGCATTTAACACCTTTAAAAAGAGGAAAATGAAGTTTGGTAAACTATGTACATGATTGCAATAATTTTCTTTCTTCCTCCTTAGATCACTTATCTATATTTATCCTCCATTATGTTCAGCTTACTTAATTCTTCACAGCTCCCATTTCATAAATACTTAAAATGAAATAAGCCAATGATAAGACCCTCAGACTTGAGGTAATGTGAAGTCTACAGAAGTTGGCTTGAAAATCTGAAAGGTAGCCTCTCTGAGGCCAGTGCCCAGGCGTGTCCATTCAGTTGCTCATTCAACTGCAATAACCCTAACCCTAATCTGCTTCAGACGATGTAGTTCGCTCTTAGCCTGACCACGCTGGAAGGAAAGTGAACCGAAACTTGTGCCTGAGCTGAAGACTGTGACTGATGATTTCAATACTTTCTCTATTTTTTTTTCTCAGAAGAACTGAATGCTTTGTCACAACTCTTCATTTAATACAGGTAACTGTTTTTCAGTTGCTTAGGATATAGGCACTTTAGAAATAAACTGACATTTTTTTTCCCTCCAGGAATTTCATCAGCGTTCTAACTAGGCTCTTTTTATAACAAACTCGAGAGATTTTTCAGTCTTTGTTGCAGGCTGGAACTTTTTTGTTGGTAGTAACAACAGAACTTCCTGGCGCACACACAGGGGAAGCAGAAGAGGCATCCAACACCACCAGTGCCAAGAAGTTATAAGTCATTTGGGAAAAAAACATGCTTGTTACATCACTTACAGCTATAGTTAATATAGTTAAACACACTAATGTGTTTATAATCAAATTCCTCAGATTGATTATTGATCTAAAACCTATAATTCTGGTGATAAATGTTCAAATTAATCTAAAAAATTCTATTTTTAAAGGACTGGATGCTCACACAAACACATTACAGTCTTCAAGCATTAAACTCTGTGTTACTGATTTTATAGTGGGACAAAACTGTAAATACTCTTCAGCGCCAAAAGTTTTCCGATCTGTATGGAATCTGGTCTTAGATACCATTAACCTGAAAGGGAAGCTTTCATTTTAAGTGTTGTATAGTTGAAAAAATATCTGGAGTTCTCTGTGACGCATTGGGTTAAGGATCTGGTGTTACCATGCAGTGGCTCGAGTCGCTGCTGTGATGCAGGTTTAAGTCCTGGCCCAAGAACTTCCATATGAAGGAACGGCAAAAAAAAAAAAAAAAAAGAAGTCTGACAAGAGGTAGCTTTCCAAATTCTAAAATAAATTAAAATACTATGGAATCTTGCTTTTTTGTAGTTAATTTAGAGTAAGCTAAGATTTCTTGGTACTTACCTCTTGTAATCTAAAAACAACAGGGATTTTCTTTTCTGTACAAGCAGCTATGAAGTTATCAGGTAGTAACTGTCCATCTGAAAGAAACTGGTCATCTTTTCCTTGATCAATTAGTATATCCAGCTGAGAACCTGGATAGGACTTCACAAGATGGGTAGCATCATAAGCCTATAAAAAAGAAGAGAAATCATGAAAAATAAATTTGAAAGTGCCCAGACGTTCTTCAGACTATGCTATACTAGAACCGAATTAAAATTTTAAGTCATTGAAGCTCTAAGGCTGATTAAATTGAGAGTATACTTCTAAAAAAGTATACTTTTGCTTGTCTGGTGTTTTTTTTACAAGGTCTTTGGAATTTTAGTCTCAATTATAGCCTCTTCCCTACTTTAAGCAGCTTAGACCAATAACAAGAATTCTATATCTCAAGTAGTCTTCATATTATAGCTTTTTTCTTCTAAATCTTTAAGATTCTTAATCCCTTCTCAACTCCAAAAAAAAACATGTTTTTTCCTTTGCAAATCTTTTCACAAATTGAATATTTCTTCTAACTCGTTATCTTTTTATATTTCCAAATATTCTCTACTTCAAATAGTCTGTTTTTTGTCTCTTCTTTTTGACTCTAATTCCAGACCTCACTCTCTCTTTGGAATTCTATTGAATAGCACCTAATGTCTCCAAGGCTCCAGGAACTTTCAGAAAGACTGGAATAATCTGAATCATATTAACAATACAAATTTATTATCTGAGGAGCTGCCACTAGTTACAATTTTCTATTTTACTACCTATCTTTAAATATTAATTGCTCATGTATATTCAATAACCACAACTTTTATGCATCAGTCAAGATAAACAAAACCCCGAAGATTTCCCCTTCTAAAGTATCATGCTTTTTAATTAATTAATTAATTTACTTATTTATTTTTGCCTTTTTAGGGCCATACCCATGTCATAAGGAGCTTCCCAGGCTAGGGGTCAAACTGGAGCTGTAACTGCTGGGCTACACCACAGCCACAGCAACATCACATTGGAGCCACGTCTGAAACCTACACCACAGCTCAAGGCAACACCAGATCCTTAACCCACTGAGCAAGGCCAGGGATCGAACCCGCATCCTCATGGATGCTAGTCACATTTGTTTCTGCTGACCCACAATGGGGAGGGACTCAAGTATCACGCTTTTTTTTTTTTTTCCCCTGCCTTTTGTCATTTTATGGCCGCACCCGCGGCATGTGGAGGTTCCCAGGCTAGGGGTCTAATCGGAGCTGTAGCACTGGCCTGCGCCGCAGCCACAGCAACGCAGGATCCGAGCCACGTCTGCAACCTACACCACAGCTCACGGCAACGCCGGATCGTTAACCCACTGAGCAAGGGCAGGGATCGAACCCGCAACCTCATGGTTCCTAGTCGGATTCCTTAACCATTGTGCCACGATGGGAACTCCAAGTATCACACTTTTTAAAACTTGCTTTCTTTAATCTTAAAAGGTGAGAGTGGAAGGAGACATATGAAGTCCCACTAGTTGTAAGTTCTATGATTTCCTAATTTTGCATGGCCTCCTTATTCCAAGAAAAAATTAAATAATAGCCTAAATACTGCATAATTAAGATAGTAAAATCCACTGCCACTGGAGAAAAGTTATGTAAGTAGGTTCCTTTATAAGCTACTTCTCCCCTACTTCTCTCAAGCAGTTGGTCTTTTATTCAAGTCTTCTATTAGACCATAAGCCTCCTGTGGACAGGAAAGGGCCATCACCTTCATGACATGAGATCTTAAAACTCTACACAGACTCTGCACATGGTGAGGGCTCAAAACACTGATGCACATGCATTCTCAATGCACTGTTCTCAAAGGAATTAATAGTAATAATTTTTATCATTCTTCCCATCTAATAAAAATTTAATAAGCCTAAACCAAACAATAATCTAGTGACCAAAAGATTAACTTTCCAAATATGTCAGAATTTCAGTGACTGATCTTAAATAAAATAGGGGTCCATGGGTAAATGACTTTGAATGCACAGCAATAACACAAAAAAGGTTTTTTTTTTCCCCCTACTCAAGTATTTTCTATTTGTTAACATGTATAAGATGGTGAATTCAAATGCAAAATATTCAAACTCTTGGTGGAGTTTGCAAATAGCCCATTTCTGCACAAGAGTAAAATCAGTCTCAGGAAAAAGGGCCATTAAAAATTTTTCATTTAGAAGCATCTGCTTCTGTGCTTGAAAAAGTAATCTTGCTGTTGAAAATATACTCATAAATGTACATTACATACACAATATCTATTTTTAAAGGCTTTTAAGTCTAGAATTTAAAATCCAAATCTGAGAGATGCTGGATTTTGAAACAGCTAAACAGAATTAAAAGCCAAGCCTCATGGTTCTTATAATACAATTAAGCACATATTAGTAAGAGGTAAGTCTAAATATGGGATATATTTGGGGATGTTAATTTAGGAAAATAAACATATAAATCATTAGTAGAAGAAAAATGTAGCCTCAGAATATCCGCCACAATTCAGTACAATTAAAAAACCGTTCTTTGCTCTTACTGTTATATGTATGCACTGTTGCTAATTACTTCTAGCTGTGGATCCTTGAGTAAGTTAGGAATATGATGTCTGTGGTGTGTAGTTATTGAACAAATTGAAAACTTAAGAATGAGTATTAAAGAACAAAATAATGCCATTTGCAGCAACATGGATAGAACTAGAGACTCATACTAAGTAAAGTAAGTCAGAAAGAGAAAGACAAATACCATATGATATCACTTATACCTGGAATCTAACATACGGCACAAATGAACCTTTCCACAGAAAAGAAACTCATGGACTTGGAGAACAGACTTGTGGTTGCCAAGGAGGAGGGGGAGGGAGTGGGATGGACTGGGTAATAGATGCAGACTATTGCCTTTGGAGTGGATAAGCAATGTGATCATGCTGAGGGGCACTGGGAACTATATCTAGTCACTTATGATGGAGCATGATAGGGGATAATGTGAGAAAAAGAATGTGTATATGTATGTGTGACTGGGTCACTTTGCTATACAGTAGAAGATTGAGGGAACAAATAAACCCAACTATAAAGGAAAAAATAAAAATCATTAAAAAAAAAAAAGAATGAGTATTAAGACAGTCATCCAGTACCTACCTTCCATTTACTTTGATCTGTTCCCAAATATCCACTGAAGGCTTTTTTGCCCCAAGGACACAGCACTGGGTTGCAAATTGGAGCAAACGCTGACACAGACTTTAGAAACAAAAATAAATTTAAAATCAAGTTATATTTTGCTAAATCAAATATGAACAGATATCTGCAACTGGCTTAAGAACTGACTTGCCACTGGAGTTCCTGTCGTGGCACAGCGGTTAACGAATCCAACTAGGAACCATGAGGTTGTGGGTTCGATCCCTGGCCTTGATCAGTGGGTTGACAATCCGGCTTGCTGTGAGCTGTGGTGTAGGTCACAGACGCGGCTTGGATCCCGCGTTGCTGTGGCTGTGGTGTAGGCCAGCGGCTACAGCTCTGATTAGACCCCTAGCCTGGGAACCTCCATATGCCGCAATAACAAAAGGCTAAAAAAAAAAAAACAGTGACTGGCCATGAAAATCTCTGTCAACAGTTTTCCTTTTACTGTATTACAGGCTTAGATTGTATGTCTCTCCAAGATACCATTTCCTTTGTTCTATTAAAAGAGCTAATAAAATATAAGTGCTAAGATAATGTAAAGCAATGCATTGACATCATTTAAAAAGGCACAAATGGAAGTTTATGAGTTTCTACTCATTTTTTTCCACTTAAAAAGTTAACTTTACAAAAATATTCTTTTTTTTTTTTTTTGTCTGTTTGCCTTTTTCCTAGGGCCGCACCCGCGGCATATGGAGGTTCCCAGGCTAGGGGTCTAACAGAAGCTGTAGCTGCAAGCCTTCACCACAGCCACAGCAACGCGGGATCCGAGCTGCGTCTGCAGCCTACACCACAGCTCATGGCAACGCCGGATCCTTAACCTACTGAGCAAGGCCAGGGATCGAACCCGCAACCTCATGGTTCCTAGTTGGATTCGCCAACCACTGAGCCACGACGGGAATGCCACAAAAAAAAATATAAGTAAATGATAACATACTGCCACAGTAACATTAATCAAGGATTAACTTTTAGGGGAAAAAATCTAGAAAACTATAGCTTGAATAGAAGCAATGACAATTGCTTTTTAATACCTCTAGCAGACCAAAGAGAAATCACTGGGATAAAAGTTCCATACTTCTGATACTGCATCAAATACTGCATGGTCAAATTTAATTCTCTCCCCCACAACCCCTTGAAATTCCCAACACCAGAAAAGTTAATCTCAATACTAAAACAACAGTATCTTAATTTCAGTCTTTGAAAGTTCCTAACAGTATATTATTCATGAGAAATATCTGTCATTAGAAGTTGAGGTAATCTTACCTTGTACTTTCCAGGATTCTTCAAAGCACAAATCAGAGCTCCATGGCCTCCCATGGAGTGGCCGAAAATAGACATCCTGTGGGGGTCCACGGGAAAACTGGAGTTTATGAGTTGGGGCAGCTAGAGAGAATATAATAGTTGGACAAAAGATGTGGGAGAACTAAGTTTAGACTTTTTCAAGTTATATAAAATAATCAATACTGCCAAAATCACAGTCTTAAAGTTGTTTACACTAGTAAAGATTTTAAAAAATGTCAGATAGGGAATTCCTGTCATGGCTAAGCGGTTACAAACTGGACTAGTGTCCGTGGGGACATAGGTTCGATCCCTAGCCTTGGTCAGTGGGTTGAGGATCTGACATTGCCATGAGCTACGGTGTAGGTCACAGATGTGGCTTGGATCTGGCATTGCTGTGGCTGTGGTGTAGGCTGGTGGCTACAGCTCTGATTCGACCCCTGGCCTGGTAACCCATATGCAATGGGTGTGGCCCTAAAAAGACAAAAATAAGAAAGTCAGATAGACAATGGTTATTAATATACTACTCGAGAATATATGGCACATCCTTCTTGGAAAGCAACTTTAAGAAGGTAATGCGGAAAGAAACTTTAAAATGTTCTAAACTTTTGATCCAGTAATTTCACTTCCTGGATTCTATTTTAAGGGAAAAGTCCTTATGGGGAAAAATTATACACAAATATAATCAAATGAAGTAATAATTTCATGGTAAATAATACATATATAAATATAGCCTCCATTAGGAAAAAGTAAACATGGCATATGACAGGATACTATATAATTATTAAAATTATGTTATAAATAGAGAATATTAAAAAACATTTATTTTCTACAACTAAAAAGAGTAAAAATGTTTTATAATTACAGGAAAACTAGTCACAACAAAAACTTTGAAATATACCAAAATATAGTTCTTCTTTGAAGTGAAAGAATTATGGGTGATTAAAATTTTATATTATTTCTGAGTTTTTATGAGGTGCACATTAACAAAGTCACATAAAATTTAGAAAAATGCATAAACTACACACAGATATTAATAGAAGCAAAGCTTTATCATTTATCCTGATAATGGTTAAAAACCATGAAATACGTCTGAATGAACCAGCTGTCAAAGAAATGCAATGTTTTATGGAACACAATGGAAGATAATGTGAGGAAAAGAATGTATGTATGACTGGGTCACTTTGCTGTACAGCAGAAACTGACAGAACATTGTAAATCAACTATAATAGAAAAAATAATCTTTAAAAAAATGCAAAGTTTTTTCAGATACTATTTTCTTTGTATAATCTGGGTAGTGTATACAGGCATCAAAATAATAAACTCTTTAAGCTTTGGAATTTTTACTAAGATAATAAACATACACCAAATAGATTCAACAATACCATATATTAATTTAAAATTCTCAGGACTAGAAGGACCTTGTGTCCAAAATCAAACTTTTAGCAGTAATTACAATACAAATGAAGTTACCTCCTCCGTTACATAAGAGTACATCCTGTAGTTAGTTTTCCAAGGATCTTCTGTAGCATCCAGATAAAATCCAGCCCCAGTGCCAAAATCCCAGCTCTCATCTTCTCCTTTAATATTGCAGCCACCTATTAAGGAAAAAATCTTGTGGTTTCACTTACTTCATATGATGGCCCATGTTTAACAACACACCTTAAAATGAACCTGAAATTTCATTTGCATTAAAGCTTTTCACCAAATACTGTAGGCTGTCTGCCTTTTGGGGCAAGTACTTCCTGGCCCTCTTAAGTCAGGCCATGTGACTAGTTCTAGCCAATGAGGCAAGGGAGGGAATGGCCCTGCAGGCTGGGGTAATTCACTGACAAGGTAAGGCACAGGCTTTCTTGGTTGATGAAGTTCCCTCCTCTGTTTTCTGAACATACCCTTCCTCGCTCTGTTTTACCTATCAAAGTGCTTATCCCCTCTTTTTATCTTTCAGAAACGTGTTCAGATTCCTTCTCTGAGGACGCTCCCTATTACCAACACTTCTGTACTTCTCTGTACCACTGTGATCTTTGAGGGGAAGGGGGTAAATGCTTGTGTTCAATTCACTATCCTTACATACTTGAGTCACTCCATCATGTTTTCCTTATTTACCCATCCCCCAATGGGATTTTCTAATATTCTTTTAAAACTTATTACGTTTTCTTTTTTATACCTGTATATAGTTAAAAAGCCAACCAATGAGATTTCAAATAAAATTACAGTGATATGTAATTTGATGGAAATGACTTCTTCATAATATTGTCAGTCTACCCATCCCAGAACGTGACAGTTTTCCATTTATGGTCATTAGGAAATTTTATATGCTTTTTTTTCCCACTGGCTTATTTCATCATATAGAGAACAATCATTTCCCTTTTTTCAGTTCTTAATAAAAAAAGAATGTATGAATTATTCCGTTTTATATTTTTGATGCTATTCTGAATTAAATATTTTATTACATTTCCTGTGAGACATGTCTTGCTTTTACATAATATGAACTATGAAAGGAAATGTACTACTTCACAAGTCCAGCCATTTTACTTCCAGATGGTTTCAGCTACCATTTAAATTCCATTTCCTAACCATTCCAGGGTCACAAAACAAGTTTCAACTATCTTGATTTGGACTGAATTCCCAAATATTTGATATTCTCACTTCTCTAAGGTAAGCATTATAATCATTTATATTAAAAGTAATACCTGTTTAACAGTATGACTGTCTGATGACTAAGAGAAATGAGAAAATGTAATTATCAAGTGATGAGGCAGTTTACTCAAGGAATAAAAAAAAATCACTTCCTATGCATTATAGATTATTTTGGAACTAGGACATACTATTTTTGCTTTTCAGGGCCGTACCCACAGCATACGGAAGTTCCCAGGCTAGGGGTCAAATTGGAGCTTCAGCTGCCAGCCTACACCACAGCCACAGCAACGCCAGATCCTTAATCCACTGAGTGAGGTCAGGGATTGAACCTGCATCCTCATGGATACTAGCTGGGTTTGTTACCACTGAGCCACAATGGGAACTCCCAAAATGACATATTATTGAGTTGCTCAAGCTCTGTTTTAAAATATCTTAACCTGTAAAAGGGGAATAGCAAAACCTTCCCCTCTCATAACAGTGACGTGATGAGTAAAATTCAGTGAGGAAAAAGTACAGCATGGTATTTTAGAGCCATGATGTTGCTTGAAAGATTAATAAATAGCAAAAATACGAATTGTGTAAATATTATACCACCTTTTTAAAGACTTATATTTTCACAAAAGATCTCATAAAAAGACTTACGAGGGCTGGTATCTGGAGCAATGATGACAAGGCCGTGTTCCGAGGCAGCTTGATGATAACCAGATTTTGTAATAAAATTTTGTTCTGTACAAGATAAACCTGAAGATCAAAAATATTGTTATCTCAGGCTATACTGTGAACAGTTTATAAGCTTTAATCTTTTTGTAAAACAGGAAAGTAAGGTCACTTATTATTACAAAGATTTTTTTTTTTAAAGAATGCTGAAAAAGACATTAAAGTTCCCCTTCTTATAGAATTTATAACAGTATTAATCTACGAATAGTCTTAGGTTAAATGCTCCCATTATTCACTTTGAAATTCACTCTCTAAATTTCAATTACTGAAATCCTTTGGACCAGATATATCTGGGAATTCAGAATTTTTAAAACTGTATAATGGCAATATGGTGCATAAACTAAACATTATAACAAACCCAATGGTGTGTTATCAAGCATGCCAATTAAACATGTTACTGTTCTTGCATCAAAACATAAATATTCACAGTGTAGATATGATGGTCTTCATAATACAGATAATATTGTTATATGCAAGTAGTTCTGAGCAACAAAATTTTGCCTAATTATCTCTGTACGCCTCACTGTACAAGGAAGATAATAATGGTCTCGGAGTTCCTGTTGTGGCTCAGCGGAAACGAATCCGACTAGGAACCATGAGGTTGCGGGTTCAATCCTTGGCCTCAGTGGGTTAAGGATCCAGCGTTGTCATGAGCTGTGGTACAGGCTGCAGACACAGCTTGGATCTGGTGTTGCTGTGGCTGTGGCGTAGGCCAGTGGCTACAGCTCTGATTGGACCCCTAGCCTGGGAACCTCCATATGCCGCGGGAAGTTCCTGGGTCAAGGACTGAATCTAACGATATATACCATGGCCGGACCCTTAAACCACTGCACCGGACTTGGGATCAAACCCGCACCTCCACAGTGACCCTGGCTGCTGCAGTTGGATTCTTAATCCTCTCCACCACAGAGGGAACTCTAAAAGAAACTCTTTTATAAAACTCAAATGCATAACACTTACCAGAGAGCCAGTATAGTGCAGGGCATTTTCCGGTTTCTGTCTTTGGTGGTAAATAGATAGCAAATTTCATTTTGCACTTCAGTTCAACACTGAAATTTTGCCACCACAACAAAACAAGACAACACAAAACAATTGCTATTCATTAGCTGAGAGAGAAACATTAAGTGATTCAATGTCCAAAATAACTGTTTCCACCAACATTTAAGGATTATACTTTACCCCTTAAAGAAAGAATGGGGTCAATCTGGCATACTGATTAACCAACCTGAGCCTATGCCATTCATGGTTTATAGTCATTTTGAGCAGGATGAATTAAAACAATAAGTGCAATATAATCACTGTAGCACTAATATTATTAAAGAAAAGTTGTTTCTGTTTCTAAAGAGATGTATGAAATAAATCAGTTTTCATGAAAAATGAATTCTAAAGATCTTAAACTATAGGTTTGCTCATGGGCAGTGAAATGTACCACATCCTTAATTTGCTTTTATCACTAATATTATATTACCACCACTAATATCAAAACTAGATAAAATAAAGTTGATAAAAACCACAGCTATTTTCCATGTAAGTAGTAATTCATGCAACAGCAATCTTTCATGGGCTTACTGAAAGAATCAAACAGATGGAAGCAGGGAATAAGAGATTTCTAAAATTGTATCTTTTTAGTAGTTACCTGTCATGTTCAAAAACTTTTTGCAATCCTCCAAAGCACTTGTTGCTGGAAATCTGTTTCAAAGCCATTCTTCACCTATTAGTGAAGATTAATATCATTAATTTCTAGAGAATCATTCCTAAAAAAATCTGAAACAAAACCTTTTTTAGATATATTATCTAAACATACAACTGTTTTCTACCTTAAATTTTTTCCACATGCTAATTTCTCTGATAAATAATATTAATGAAACTAATTTTGATATGTACACTTATACTTGTTACTCACTTTAGAGAACTTTAGTACTTTGCCATGCCATTACTAATTTATTAACAAGCTTTTTTGTGTTTGTCTGTGGACTACTCCAAATTCTTTTTAGAAAGAGGCAGAATATAAGTTGTTAGCTTATTACTTTAGCTCAGATTAAAATTATTAATAGTTTTCCTATTAACTGTAGCAAAGGAATCAATGGTTATGGTTGGTATTAAAATGGGAGGAAAATGATGTACCAATCATTTTGATAATAATAACAGATAAAATTTATTGAAGACTTACAGTGTGATAGGCACTTTCCTATAATGTTAAACCAGGTCAAATTACTCATCCTAGGAGAGTTTTCCAGAGAAAGTGATATACAACTTTTCAACATTTCTCCTTTTAAAACAAATTGGTAGAAAAAACATAAGGCCCTCCCAAATGAATTATTTTTTTGCTTTTTAGGTCCGCACCAGTGGCATATGGAGGTTCCCAGGCTAGGGGCTGAATCAGAGCTGCAGCTGCCAGCCTACACCACAGCTATAACAATGCCAGATTCCCAACCCACTAAGCGAGGCCAGGGATTGAATCCACATCATCATGGTTCCTAGTCAGATTTGTTGCCACTGAGCCACAACAGGAACTCCTCCCAAGTGAATTTAAAGTACGATTTGCCATGGGGGAATTTTGAAGCTTGGTAATTCTTTTCCTTCTAACACATCTTTAAAGTTTCAATGATTTCAAAATTAAATGTTAAAACACCACGTTATTAGTTTTTTGTTTTGTTTTTGTATTTTGTCCTTTTAGGGCTACACCTGCGGCATATGGAGGTTCCCAGGCTAGGGGTCCAATCGGAGCTGTAGCTGCCGGCCTACACCACAGCCACAGAAAGGCCAGATCCGAGCTGCGTCTGCGACCTACATGACAGCGCCAGGTCCTTAACCCACTGAGCGAGCCCAGGGATCGAACCCGCAACCCCATGGTTCCTAGTTGGATTCGTTTCCGCTGCACCATGACAGGAACTCTGAGTTTTTAATAATAAATATCCAAAAATCCTGGAAAACTATCTTTATGATAAGTACCTGTTGAGCAAAGAGGAATCAGACTGATTCTGATTTGTATCTTTCAAAGAAGGATTCTTCTGTATTACAAATCAGTAAGCCATACACACTAAAGGAAAAACCCTCAGATAGCAGAAACAGGTATTCCCACTCTGGTGGTCTTCTCTGTGAAATGTTCTGTACGTTGATCAGTTGTGGTGTTAAAGTTACTCTAAAAAGATGTGTAACAATAAACTTAGAAAGCTTATTTTGGAAAAGTCTTTACAAAATTCTAAATTAGTTTTGGAGTTTATGTCTTTGCTCAGTGGCAACAAACCCAACTAGTGTCCATGAGGATGCGGGTTTGATCCCTGGCCTGGCTCAGTGGGTTAAGGATCCAGGGTTGCTATAAGCCGTGGTGTAGGCTGCAGACACAGGTCAGATCTGACATTGCTGTGGTGTAGGCCAGCAGATGCAGCTATGATTCAACCCCTAGCTTGGGAACTTCCATATGCCGTGGATGAAGCCCTAAAAACACAAAGTAATAATAATAATAATAATAATAATAATAAATAAGATTAGTTTCAATCCTTCCTCTAAGCAATCTCCTCAATAAATCCAAATACTTATCTCTGCTCTGGAAATCTGGGATGTGAACCAGGAAGTCTGACATTAGAGCCCTTACTCTGCTGCTCTGCTCTCCTGCCTCCCCAGAGGGTGTTAAATACTCTTAATTAAAAAATTTCTCTTTTAAAGAAGAGGGACTAATTTTTATAGTATTAGGGTATGACAGTTACACACACAGGAATTACCTTCTATTCATAGGTTTATGCTTTTAATCTATAAAAGACCAATTTTTATACAAACTGCCCACAAGATATTACCAGTTACTGAATATTAACTTCAGCTGTTCTTGTTTATGACACTATCTTAAATAATGAATTAATGGAGATAGATGTATACTTTAAAATATATATACATGAGACCAAGTAATAACATTTATTTGTTGAATTACTCTATGAGGAAATCCTATTTTTTTCAGATCTAGTAGGGACTATGTTTGCTTTCCCAAAACATGGTTCACTGATCATATATCTAGCACATAAGAGGTACCTAAGAATTATTTTTTTAATGAATAAATTTAACTTCTAACTACCAATTATGTGAAAGTTTTTAAGATTAAAGATTAGAGTGTTTTTTTTTTTTGGTCTTTTTTTGCCTTTTCTAGGGCTGTACTCGCAGCATATGGAGGTTCCTAGGCTAGGGGTCTAATCGGAACTATAGCCGCCTGCCTACGCCACAGCCACAGCAACGCCGGATCTTTAACACACTGAGCGAGGCCAGGGATCGAATCCACAATCTCATGGTTCCTAGTCAGATTCGTTAACCACTGAGCCACAACGGGAACTCCGATTAAATATTAGTTTTAAGATTATTCTTTACCTCTACTGTTGTTATCCATCTATTTTAGTAATCCATAACTAGCCTCTTTCCTCTGCTCTTTGAATGTCCTTTAAGTAAAATTCAAAATCAAATAGTTCCCATTTGGCCAGAGCAAACAAAGTTAAAATATTGTTTTTTAAATTGGTAGAATGAAGCAAAAAATAAAATGAAAACTTTAATGAGTTCCCGTCATGGTTCAGCAGAAACGAACTCGACTAGTATCCATGAAGACATGGGTTCGATCCTGGCCTTGCTCAGTGGATTAAGGACCAGTGTTAATGACAGCTATGGTGTAGGTCACAGACATGGCTTGCATCTGGCGTTGCCGTGGCTGTGGCCAAGGCTGGCAGCTGCAGCTCTGATTCCACCCCTAGCCTGGGAACCTCCATATGCTGTGGGGTGGGGCCCTAAAAAGACAAACTAAAAAAAAAAAAAAAGCAACCTTCAAGTATGAATCAAAAAAAGTTCAATAAAAAAATATGACATACTTAAAGGACATTCAAAGAGCAGAGGAAAGAGGCTAGCTAAGAACTAGATGTAATATACTGTGATACATGATATGGTGGTATTCTAGGTGATTACCTTTTTCACTAACATTGTCCTACAGGAAAAATAGCATATTTAAAACCAAGTTTATCAGATATTTCACTCAACTTCCAAAGTAGCACATAAAAAATAAAACTTTAATGTACCTGTCCAACTGCTACTTTCTTTTATGTCTGCACCTAAGAGTAGATGATCCTGAAAAACAAAACAAAACAAAACAAAATGGTTTATAAATGGGACACACTTTTCACAACCAAGGTCATACAGACATGTACATATGGTCCAGTACACACTCTCATCGTCCCCTCTGAGGGCAGGTGACTACCTACCCTGGGAATGACAGTATGGAAAGGGCAGCTGATGGAACAGAACCACTGCTTTACCTCGCACCTAATCTAAGTGCTTTAATACCTATTGTGCCACAAGGCCCGGTGTTTAATTAAAAACTTATATTCTGGAATAAAATTCCTAGAAAGAATACTTTTTTCTTTTTAAATAAATAGAAAAAAATGTTTTTAAAATGTTTTAAAGTGTTATTTGACGAGTTCTCGTCATGGCTGAGTGGTTAATGAACTCAGCTAGTATCCATGGGGATGCGGGTTTGATCCCTGGCCTCGCTCAGTGGTTAAGGATCTGCCGTTATGGTGAGCTGTGGTGTAGGCTTAGATCTGGTGTTGCTGTGGCTGTGGTTTAGGCCGGCAGCTACAGCTCCGACTGGACTCCTACCCTGGGAACCTCCATTTGCTATGGGTGCAGACCTAGAAAGACAAATAATAAAGTATAATTTGAAAGTATGAGATATAGTCAACTACTGAGTGTGAAGAAAACAGGAGTGGAGACTAGAACAGTAGAGAAAGATAAAAAGAAGCCTAGACCCATCTGGCTAAGAGTTGTAGGTCAAACCTGTAAGGCAGGGAGGATAAAGAGGGAAGAAATGAGGACTTAACCACTACTGGGTTGACAGGCTGGAAAGGATGAACCTGTGCAAAACTGATGGGGCTTATGAATGATGCTAAAGGGACCGATACACAGAAACAAAAAGAAATGGAAGCAGTAGTGCACACTAAGTGTTGTTTGACCGATGTTTCATTTAGGTTCTAGAACAGACTGTGGGAGAAATGGAGTTACAAAGCAGGACAGAATAACAACAAACAGGCACCCCCCCCAAAAAAAAAACAATTTCACAGCTGCCAGTTTCCTGGAAAGTCAATGAAATGATCGTCAATACTCTTCAGAGAAGAAAGGTTCTCTCTCTGCATGGAAAGCCAATCGGGTAAAAACTATTGAAGAGAAAGATGTCTTTATTCACAAAGCATCCATCCCTCCAAAGACTATATTGTTGAATCTTTTCTTCCCATTGCTTACTGAAGCTAAAGACTATCTGAGTTCCTTCTATGTCAGGTTCAAATTCTGGCTTCACCAGGTACTCCTAAGTGGTTGTACTTGGTAGTGGTAGTGACTTTGGGCAAACTACGTCATCGCATTTTTTTTTTTTTTTAAAGGCCACACCTCAGCATATGTAAGTTTCCAGGCCAGGGATTGAACCCCAGCAGAAGGTGTGGCGAAAGGGATCCTTTAACCCACTGCCACAGCAGGAACTCCTATGTCATCTTTCTATGCCTCATTTCCCCATCTGCAAAATGTGCGTATTAATACGATTTACCTGATAGGGTTATTCCCGGGACTAGGTGAGCTAATTCACATACTTTGAACACTGCCGGCTATGATACGCAAATGTTAGTTATCATTATTCCCGCAACCAGAATGCCATCCAAGTTCTGCTCAAGTGCCATCTCCTTGGCGACCCTGTCAGACATGACCTCCAGATCCCTACACAACCCTGACAGCGCATTTACAACACGATCAGTCTTCGGAACTGCTTGCACGTGCGTCCGGAAATACGCACAGGCCTCCTGACCCAGGCGCCCATGGGGGCTCCGAACATTTTGGGTCGGCTTCCTCTATGAGTTGGGGACACATCCACTTCACGCAGGAAGAGCTATAGAAGCGTAGCGGGCTCTGAAGAAACCTGCAGCTGCTCCGCAAAGATCGCACGCCCGAACGCCCCGGGTTACACGTTTTTGGAAGCTCAGAGAGGAAAAGGGATCTGGGGACGAGGCGCCGCCCCTGGGGACAAGGTCCTCGGCTCTGTGCCCCTCCCTCGGCCTCCTGCCCAGGCTCGGTCGTTCTCCCGGACAGAGGCCGCGCGGTCTTCGCGTTTGCGCCCATGAGACTCGCCGCAGGCCTCAGCGTCCTCCCATATCAGGTCCCACAGCCCCTCAGTGTCATCCCTGGAGCATGAGACCCTGGCCGGCCCAGGACATGCGGGCCTCTGCACAGGCCCGGCCTTACCTCGGCAGCAGCGGGAAGCCGAGCAGCAGCGTCAAAGGCGGGGCCTCAAAATGGCCGCTGGTGCCACCGCCTCGGTCCCACCCCTCCTAGGGCCCGCCCACTCGGGTTCCTACCCCTCAGCCCCGCCCCCATTGACCCCGCCCCGAAGACCCCGCCCCCAGCGTCCCCGTCCCCTCACTGACTTCGCTTTTCCCAGCAGAGCCATGGGCGGCTTCTCTTCCTGAGGCGCGTCTGAAGGCAAGTACTCGCCAAGCGCTGTGGCCCTAACCCTTCTCATGGGACGCTTGATAAGGCTGAGGCTTGAGTAAACACGAGCTCTGGCCCCGTTTAACACGTGGAAAATGTTTCCACATAATCCGTTGAGGTTCTTTAGAAACCGGGACATAATTTCAATTCCCCTTACTTGGTAGCTGGGGTTAAATAAGGGCCATTTAAAAAATCACCTGTGCTTGAAGAGAAGTAGGTGCTTCACCACTTTTGTCCTCTTCCTTCTCTCAATGTTGGAATTAAGTAATATAGTTGCTGGTTGATGACTTACAACAAATATTTCCTTGACCTTTTGCTTCCTTTGCTTGACTTAACCAAGTTGATTGCCAGTGTGCTTGGCAGGTTGAGAAAATTAAAACTGATTACAAAAAAAAAGTTAAACATTTTTAACAGCTAAACCGACAAACCGTAAAGGACATCTTCGGAAGGACAGGACTGGTTTTGTGGACATGAAGCCTGTGCAGTAGAGCAAGATCTCCGAAGGACCCTGAAGTTAATTTCTTTCCTGTGCCACATTGTTAATTTTTAATTTATTTTCGTTTTGCACTGGGCCTTGCAAATTATGTGGCCGATCTTCCTGAAAGGACTGGTAAGTGAAGTGACCTCTATTGGAACTGACGTTGGTATAAATGCCACAGAGGAGATTACACGGCCCAGGTCCCTTTGGCAACAGTGACCTGTGGGTTGCACCTGTGGAGCTATGGATTGATTGGAATTCAGTCAGAAATTAGTACTTAATCGAAATAATATTTTTATTTTGAGAAAGCACTGAAGTGAAAAATTCATTTTAATTTCTACCATTTTTAAAATATAAATCACTGAAAAGAGAATTTTCTTCAAACTGAGTTTCACAACTAAAACAGAGGCCCAAGTTTACAAGTTATTTAGAACAGAGAGGAAATGTTTGAAGAAAGTTACTTACAGGGTGTTTATTTAATAAATTGATTGCTGTGGGGTGCAGAGTAGCCTAAGAACTGTGAGACAAAGTCTTTTACTGCAAAGTTCTTGCGTTGACACAGTGTGATGATAACCAGAGCTAAAATTTATTTTACTTAACACAATTATAATTTATAGCTCTAATACATTTGCTTCTTCTAAAATTATATATGTATAATTTTATAATATAAAAAGACAAAAGGACGTGTGTACGCCCCATGTTTATTTGTAACATTATTTACAATAGAGAAGACTTGGAAACAACCTAAGTGTTCCTCAGTGGATGATGGGTGAATTTGGATGAAAAAAATTGATATTTTATTTATTTATTTTTAGGGCCGTGCCTGTGGCATATGGAGGTTCCCAGGTTAGGGGTCTAATTGGAGCTGTAGCCACTGGCCTACACCACAGCCGCAGCAATGCCAGATCTGAGCCGTGTCTGCAACTTACACCACAGCTCAAGGCAACGCTGGATCCTTAACCCACTGAGCGAGGCCAGGGATAGAACACGCAACCTCATAGTTCTTAGTCGGAGTCGTTTCCACTGAGACACGACGAGAACTCCAAAATGTGATAGTTTGTATGTGTGTGTGTGTGTGTGTGTGTGTGTGAGAGAGAGAGAGAGAGAGAGAGAGAGAGAGAGAGAGAGAGAAATGGAATTGTTATTCAGCCTTTAAAAGAGAAGAAAATCTTGCCATTTGGTACAAGATGAAGGACCCTACTGGCATTATGCTAAATGAAATAAATCAGATGGAGAAAAGGCAAATACTGAATGATCTGAAAAACCGAACCAGGGAGTTCTCGTTGTGGTGCAGCAGAAACGAATCTGACTAGAATCCATGAGGATGTGAGTTAATCCCTGGCCTCAGTCAGTGGGTTGGGGATCTGGCATTGCCATAATTGGAGTAGGCCGGCAGCTGTAGCTATAATTCTACCGGTAGCCTAGGAACTTCCATATGCTGCAAGTGCAGCACTAAAACAAACAAACCAAACCAAACCAAAAAAAAAAAAAAAGCAACACAGAGTCATGGATACAGAAAACAGATTGGTGGGTGCTAGACCTGGGGAGCTGATCAAAAAGGTTGATTCTCGTCTGAGATAAACAAGTCCTGGGAGGCGGCTCAAGATTGCGGCTTAGGAAGCGCCTGATCGCACCTCTTCCCAGGGACACGCCGAGTCTGCAGCAACTTATGGTACAACTGACTCCAAAAAAAGACCTGAAAACTAGCGGGGCAACTCCCCTTCTCACCAGCAAAGGAAACACATCAAAGCAGGTAGGAGAGGCTGAGACTGCTGTCTTGCCATAAACCCCATCCCTGTCGTGGTGACCTGCAACTGGGAGGGACCTCACACCCCTGGAGCTCCGCCCCCAGGAGCAAAGGGTTCATCCGCGCCTCAGGCACTCCAGCTTTTAAGAGCTGCACGTGAGAAGTGGGTCGCCCAAACATCTGCCTTTGAAAACGGTGAGACCCAAAATGCTGCAGGAGTTGAGAAGCAGCCCCTTAAAGGGATGTTGTACCCTTTGACTCACGCACCAGAGGACTCGGCAGAAGCAGCCCAGGGGTTGAGAGTTCCCCAGATTTTATGTCAAAGAGATGGTTAATTTGCTAATCGTAAAATATCACGGCCTGGCTGGAGGGACCTGGCCTGTGTGTGGGGGGTACGGTCTGAAGAAGAGGTGCTGGTGGGCGCCATTTTTGTGCTCTCTCTGCTTTGCTAAAGCCGGTGCGTGTCGAGGTGTTTTTGTGTTTGTGTGTTTAACATTGGACTTTTTTTTTTTGTACTTGGGACGGGGCACTGCCTTCACGCTTTCCCCCGGACGTACAGTGCCAGTATCTCCTAGAGGGGACCGTATACACAGCTGGCGACCTCCCTGGTTTCTGCAGTTACAGCCCAGGGGTTGCCCCGCGACCACCTGGCTCCGGAGGCCAGATTGTAGTGGTCCGTGTACCCAGGTCGGAAAAAGAATTTTCCAGCATAGCGAGGTGAAGATAAAGAAGAGTTTATTGCTATAGGAGATGTTGAGCTAACAGCAGGCTGATGATCAGGGAGAGCTGACTTTGGGGCGCCGTCCTGTTATTATAGCGGAGGGAGAGGAGCTGTCTTAGAGTATATCTGCTGACCTGCTGATTGGTTGGGGGAAGAGGGCACTTAGATACACTTGCTTGTTGGTTGGTTGCCTCTAAGGTCCCTATGGAGGTGGGGCGAGGAGTGAGCGGTGTACGTTTCCCAGTAGGGGGACGAAGGAGTAGAACGGGTCGCTCAACGTGGGGGAGGGGCATTAGAATGAGACTGGTGGGGCGATGATAAGGGTCTGGTAATTCTTGTCCTGGCCAGAGACTTTGCACTCTGTCTCCTTGAAGGGCTTTGAAGTCCCACACAGACGACCAGCCCAGGGCACCGCTCAGACAGCAGCCTGAACGCCCCCCCAGTCTTGCTGAGAAAGAGGCCAATTTGCACATCCCCTGTTCCAGAGCTTTGGCTTAAGGGGCAGACTACCTTTCTGTTCTCTTGCTAAATATCTCAACATCGCCAAAGTGATACCACTTAGGCCTTACCTTTCATAGATTTCAAAGTTTCATAAAGTAAAATTACAATTTCCTACTTTCGTGATTTCAGTTAGGTTCATCCCAGTTTTTAATACATTTTCATTACATTATTAAATACAGTGTTAATTACATTAATAATACAAATATATATTTGAAAAGAACACTTAAAATGTGGAGTAGTGCAGAAGATTAAATAACCAATAAGCCTACTATTTAAGAGAGAATTTAATTTCTCCATAGGTCATCCGATCATTGAAGGTTTGAAAACACTTGCCTACAAAACTTTTTGTGCCTGACAAATTTTTGAAGCATTAGTGAAGGCTTTTTTTTTTTTTTTTTACTAACATGGCTATTTAGAATTTTAAATTCCTTTAAGGTAAATTTTGATAATTTGTGTTGTCTAAAAAGATAATCTCTTTTACCCAGATTTTATATTTTTTGTGGCACTTGTTTTTAAAGGTTAAAACCTGCACACCTGCGGTTATCACACTTTTCCCCCTTGTTAGTACTGATTGTGTTCTTTCTCTTTTTAGCTTCTTCTTTCAATCAGAGATGATTCTTTTTAGTTGGCCTTCCCAAAGAACAACACTTAGATTTGTGTATGTATGCTTTAAATGGAAATTTAAAATGCGTTTCTGGAGTTCCCGTCGTGGCTCAGTGGTTAACGAATCTGACTTGGAACCATGAGGTTGCAGGTTCGATCCCTGGCCTTGCTCAGTGGGTTAAGGATCCGGCATTGCCGTGAGCTGTGGTGTAGGTTGCAGACGCGGCTCGGATCCTGCGTTGCTGTGGCTGTGGCGTAGGCCGGCGGCTACAGCTCCTGTTAGACCCCTAGCCTGGGAACCTCCATATGCCGCGCGTGCGGCCCTAGAAAAGGGAAAAAAAAATGTGTTCCTACAAGAGGGATTATTGGGTCAATTGTTTTGAAGGTTTTTACTACTCTTGAAATATACTGTCGAATTGCTTTCTAGAACGTTTGTAAGACTCATGTGCAGTGTTTCTTTCTTTCACAAATTGATCATAGTTGCCAATTACTCAATAAAGTTGGAAAAAAACCCCAAAAAAGTAAGTAAAAAAATATTAGGGTCATATTATATGAATTGTTCTAAAATTACTCCATCTTTTAACAGCTGTATCGTGTTTTATTCTGTGGCTTCACCATATGTGACCGCACCAGTGCCTTATTGTTCTGGTTACCAATGCTGCATAAAAACTAGTCTAAAACTTAGTCACGTGAAATGCCATTTTGTACTCACTCTGTGGGTTAGGAATTGACAGCGCAGTGGGGATATCTTATCTTTGATACACAATGTCTAGGGCCTCAGCTGGGGAGAACTAATAGCCACGGCCACTCAATAGCTGGGGAATGAAATCATCAGTAGATATGTTTACTTATATGCCTGGTGGTTGATGCTGGCTCTTGTCCACAGCGCCTACCTCTCCAGGTGGCCTGACTTCCTCACAATGTGACAGATAAAGGATAGCTGGGGTTTTTACATGGTGGCTGAGGGCTCTAAGGGTGAGTGTCCCAAAAGAACCAGACAGAAGCTGCATAGCCTATTCTGGCCACTCCTGCTGCCTTCTCTTAGTCATAGTGGTCACAAGCCTACTTAGATTTCAGGAGAGGGGACATAGACCCCATCTTTTGATGGGAGACAAAGACTTTGTGGACATGTTTTAAAATCACCACACCTATTATGAACATGTAGACCGTTTACAGTTTTGCTCATGACAACAACACAGCAATGAACGTGTATATATACATACGTCTGTGTGCACACAGCAAGGATTCCTGCAAGGTGTATTTCCCATCAACGTGACATGCATATTTAGAATTTTGATAAATCTACCTAATATCACTCCTGTCACTCCTTTGCCAGATTTATGCACATGAAAGAAATTTTCCTTATCCCTTTTCTAACACCAAACTGTGTTTGAACATCTTTCCAAGATAAAAGTACCTTTCTACCAAGGAATTTTTCTTTTTATTAAAGTATAGTTGAACAGTGTTGTGCCACTCTCTGCTATACAGCAAAGTGACACAGTCATACAGATATGTACACCTCTTTCTTATGTTATTTTGCATTGTGTTCTATCCCAAGAAACTGAATATAGTTCCCTGTTTTGTACAGTAGGTCTTCCTTGCTTACCAGCTCTAAATGTCATAGTTTGCATCTACTAACCCCAGCCTCCCAGTCCCTCCCTCCTTCCCCTTGGCACCCCCCTCCCTCCTTCCCCTTGGCAATCACAAGCCTGTTCTTTCTGTCTGTGAGTCTGTTTCTGTTCTGTAGATAGGTTCATCTATGCCATAATTTTAGATCCCACATATAAGTGATATCATATGGTATTTGTTTTTCTCTTTCTGACTGACTTTACTGAGGATGAGAATCTCGGTTGCATCTCTGTTGCCGCTAATTGCATTTTCCATTCTTTTTTATGCTGCATTGTGTATGTGTACCACATCTTTTTTTTTTTTTTTTTTTTTTTTGTCTTACCTAGGGCTGCACCTGCAGCATATGGAGGTTCCCAGGCTAGGGGTCTAATAGGAGCTGTAGCCGCCGGCCTTCACCACAGCCACAGCAACGTGGGATCCAAGTCATGTCTGCAGCTCACGGCAACGCCGGATCCTTAACCCACTGAGCAAGGCCAGGGATTGAACAGGCAACCTCATGGTTCCTACTCGGATTTGTTAACCACTGAGCCACGACGGGAACTCTCTACTCGGATTTGTTAACCACTGAGCTGCAACGGGAGCTCCTGTGCACATCTTAATCCGTTCATTTGTCAAGGGACATTTAGGTTGTTTTAATGTCTTGGCTCTTGTGAATAGTGCTGCTCTGAACATACAAGTGTATTTATCTTTTTGAATTATAGTTTTATCCAGGTATATGCCCAGGAGTGGGATTGCTGGATCATATGGTAGTTTTATATTTAGTTTTGTGAGGAATCTCCATACTGTTTCCCATAGTGGTTGTATCAGATTACATCCCCATCAACAGTGTAGGAGGGTTCCCTTTTTTCCACACCCTCTCCAGCATCTGTTATTTGTAGACTTATTAACAATGGCCATTCTGACCAGTGTGAGGTCGTACGTCATTGTAGTTTTGATTTGCATTTCTCTAATAATTAGTGATGAGGATTTTTTTCATGTGCCTACTGGCCATCCACATGTCCTTGGAGAAATGTTGGTTCAGGTCTTCTGCCCATTTTTCTTTCTTTTTTTTTTTGCATCATCTTTCTTTTTTATTTATTTATTTATTTATTTTTTCTCTTAATGGATTTTATTTCAATTATAGGTGTGCATAAATCATCACAAGTCAATTTTACAGATTTTGTATCCCAAACCCCCAGTGCCTCCCCCCACCCCCCCAGATTGTCTTATTTGAAAAACCAAGGTTTTCCAAAGTCTGTGAGTCATTGTCTGTTCTGTAAGAAGGTTCATTGTGTCTTTTTAGTTTCTACATGTAAGCGGTATCATTGGGTGTTGCTGTCTAATTGTCTGACTGGTTTCACTTTGCATGATAATTTCTAAGTCCATCCATGTTGCTATAAATGTTGGTAATTCGTTCCTTTTAATGGCTGAGTAACATTCCATTGTGTGTATGTACCATATCTTCCCTATCCACTCTTCTGTCAATGGGCATTTAGATTGTTTCCATGACCTGGCTATTGCATAGAGTGCTGCAATGAACACTGGAGTACAGGTGTCTTTTCGACTCATGGTTTCCTCTGGATAGATGCCCAGGAGTGGGATTGCTGGATCAAATGGTAATTCTATTTTGAGTTTTCTGAGGAATCTCCATACTGTTTTCCACAGTGACTGCACCAATTTGCATTCCCACCAACAGTGTAATAGGGTTCCTTTTTCTCCACACCCTCTCCAGCACTTATTGTTTGTAGTCTTTTTGATGATGGCCATTCTGGCTGG
>PVHT020004944.1:25402904-25449791 GCA_004024745.2 Catagonus wagneri
ATGGGGTTGCTTCTATTGCGTAATCGCCCCTCCTACCTCTTGATGTGGTCTCCGCTGTGTCTTCTGGAGCAGAGTATCTTTTTTGGAAGTTTACAGTCCATTTGGTTGAAGGTTGCTCGGCATTTGGCTGTATTTTTGCTGTTTTTCGGGAGAGAAGTTGAGCTCCAGTCCTTCTATTCCGCCATCTTAATCCAATCTCTCTCTTGCATCATCTTTCTAACACAGCAGGCTCCATGAAACCACCAGTTTGCTGATGACAAGTTGAAGGACTCTGCAAAAATGCGGGATGAAATAACTTGAAAGGCATTCATGGAGCACGCCCCTGATAGGGGGAGTTTATCGGCTAAAGCTGCAGTGCATCAGGCTGAGACTAAGGCCAGCCTCTGGAAGCAAGTTGTACATTTCAGCGGGCAGGTGCCTGCCTCCTTGTCTCCTGGCTCAGGGATGAATCCTCCGCTGGTGCCAGGCCTGCTCCAGCTGCCTTCATGGCTTCTGCATCCACAACTGCAAATAGATGCAAAATAGTAATGCCCTGCCCATTTTTCAATTGGGTTGTTAGTTTTTGTTTTGGTTGTTGAGTTCTGTGAGTTATTATTTGTATATATTTGGAGATTAAGCCTTTGTTGGTTGCATTATTTGCAACTATTTTCTCCCATTTTGTAGGTTGTTTTTTCGTTTTTCCTTTGCTATGCAGAAGTCTGTAAGTTTGATTAGTTCTCGTTTGTTTATTTTTGGTTTTATTTTTATTGCCTTACCAAGGCATTTTTAATGGATGGATAGTTTCCATAAAATGTATTTTACCACTTTCATTTGCATGGTTAGATTGTTCCTAATTTTTCATTACAATAAAGAATTTGAGGATGTATATCCTTTTAAGTAAACCTTTGGCCACTTTCTTAATCATTTCCTAAGGACACAGTCCTAGAAGAGGAATTGCTAAGTCAAAATTTATTCTCCTTTTTAAGCCTTTGGTTACGCATTGTCAAAATAACAGAATGTTTATGCCATTTTACATTCCTACCAACATCTCTCACTCTCTTTTTGCTCTTTTCATTAGGGAGTGTCCTTCATGAGTGGGATACTTTGCATTTTGTGCACATTTCACTAGAAATTTCTTTCTTTTTAAAAATATTTTATTTTATGTTATTATAATGATTTTAATTTTTTCAATTATAGCTGATTTACAGTGTTCTGTCAATTTTCTGCTGCACAGCAGGGTGACCCATCACAATTAACCATAGTTCCCAGTGCTATACAGCAGGATCCCATTTATTTTCCATTCCAAAGGCTGTAGTTGGCATCTATTAACCCAAATTCCCAGTCCCTGGAAGAGGTGGTATGTCATTGTAGTTTTGATTCTGTTATTTTGACAATGCATAACCAATGCATTGCTGTGGCAATTCTGGATCTTTTGTGATTCCATATAAATTTTTGGATTGTTTGTTCTAGTTCTGTGAAAAATGTCATGGGTAATTTGCTAGGGATTGCACTGAATATGTAGATTGCTTTGGGTAGGATGGTCATTATTACTATATTAATTTTTCCAACCCAGGAGCATGGAATATCTTTCCATTTCTTTGAGTCCTCTTTAATTTATTTGATTAATGTTTTATAGTTCTCAGCATAGAAATAAGTCTTTCACCTCCTTGGTCAGGTTTATTCCCAGGTATTTGATTTTATGGGGTACAATTTTATTTTTTTATTTTTTATTTTTATTTATTTGTTTATTTATTTTTAACTTATTTATTTTTTTTCCTTAATGGATTTTATTTCAATTATAGGTGTACATAAATCATCACAAGTCAATTTTACAGATTTTGTATCCCAGACCCACAGTGCATCCCTCCACCCCCCCAGATTGTCTTATTTGAAAAACCAAGGTTTTCCAAAGTCTGTGAGCCATTGTCTGTTCTGCAAAGATATTTTTTATTTTTTTGTCTTTTTGCCTTTATCTAGAGCTGCACCCGCGGCATATGGAGGTTCCCAGGCTAGGGGTCTAACAGGAGCTGTAGCTGCCGACCTTAGCCACAGCCACAGCAATGCGGGATCTGAGCCCCGTCTGCAACCTACACCACAGCTCACGGCAACGCCGGATCCTTAACCCACTGAGCAAGGCCAGGGATCGAACCCGCAACCTCATGGTTCTTAGTTGGATTCGTTAACCACTGAGCCACGAAGGGAACTCCTTTGGGGTGCAATTTTAAAAGGTATTGTTTTTCGTATTCCTTTTTTTATTTCATTGTTAGTATACAGAAATGCTACTGGTTTCTGAATGTTAATCTTATATCCTGCTACTTTGCTGAATTTGTTGATCAGTTCAAGTAGTTGGGTTGATTCTTTAGGGTTTTCTGTATATCGTATCATGTCATCTGTATACAGTGACAATTTTATCTCTTCTCTTCCTGTTTGGAAACCTTTTATTTCTTTAGTTTGTCTTATTGCTGTGGCTAGAACTTCTGATACTGTGGTGGGAGTGGGCATCCTTGTCTTGTTCTAGATTTTAGTGGGAAGGCTTTCAGCTTTTCTCCATTGAATATTATATTTGCTGTGGGTTTCTCATAAGTGGCTTTTATTATGTTAAGGTATGTCCCCTCTATACCCACTTTAGTAAGAATTTTTATCATGAATGGATGTTGGACTTTGTCAAATGCTTTTTCTGTGTCTATTGAGGTGATCATTTGACCATTTCACTATAAGTTTCCAGAAATCATATATAATAACTGTCTAGTTGTAATTCTCTATGAATGGGATGTTTTGGTTAATTCAGTGTCTCTTTGATCCATATCCTGTATTAAAAAAAATTAGAGAACTCAATACCTAGACTGCACCACCTGTGATTACCTCCCTGCCTCCCTGTAGTTGCATTTCCAGAGAGATGCTTTGGCATTATTTCTTATTCTTCTTCTTTTTTTTTCTTTCTGTGTTTGTAGGGCCACAGCCACAGCATATGGACTTTCCCAGGCTAGGAGTGGAATCAGTTGTAGCCACCAGCCAACTATGCCACAGCAACGAGGGCTCCAAGCCACATCTATAACCTGCGCCACAGCTCATGGCAATCCTGGATCCTTAACCCACTGAGCAAGGCCAGGGCTCGAACCTTTGTCCTCATGGATGCTAGTCAGATTGGTTTCTGCTGAGCCACGAGGGGAACTCCTGGCATTATTTTCTTATATAAATAGCTGAAATGAAAACATGTAGGAGTGCCCATTGTGGTGCTGCAGAAATGAATCTGACTAGGAACCATGAGGTTGTGGGTTATGATCCCTGGCCTCGCTCAGTGGGTTAAGGATCCAGCATTGCCATGAGGTGTGGTGTAGGTCACAGACTTGGCTCGGATCTGGCATTGCTGTGGCTGTGTATAGGCTGGCAGCTGCAGCTCCAATTTGACCACTAGCCTGGGAATTTCCATACACCATATGCCATGGGTGTGGCTCTAAAAAGCCAAAAAAAAAAAAAATTACAGTAAAACATGTAATGTTTGACATGGCTTTCTACAATATGTATAAAGCAGTTCAATGCATTCTTACAAACTCTCCTGTAAGTATTTCTCTAAGCACTGGGAGTATGAATAAAAGTTTGTGTTCCCCAACAAACTACTGTACTTCTGTCCGTCAGTAAGAGTTATGAATTGTATTTCCTTCTTTGTCTTGTTTTTTAGAACTAAGTTTCCCCCAAATACTATAGCATGCTTACTTTAATCAAGGTTTTTATAAATAGCAAATTTTCTTCTCTTTCTTTTTTTAAAATTTTTTGGCATGTGGATGTTCCTGTCAGGGATCAAACCCATGCCACAGCAGTGACATGCCAGATCCTTAACTGTGAGGCCACAAAGGAACTCTTCTTCTGTTTCTTATCCCTCTCTCTTTTTTTGGGAATGTTCGGGTCTTGCTTCAATTGATCCACTTTCAATCATTTTTAGAAGACGGAGAGGGAAGTTCAAATCATAAATCAACTGATAAAAGTTATATCTTTAGTAATAAAAATGATTTGAAGGTTGGGCTAAGTATGAATTAGTTTTATATGACTTAGAAGCAGTTTAAAAATTAGAGTGTGAGTTATTTTGCTATTCATCTTTCTGTGCCTGGCAAAAGGATATAGGAATTTGGACATAATCAAAGGCTTTATTTTAGGTTTAATACATTTTTTTTTTTTTTGTGGCTGCACCTGGGGCATATGGAAATTCTTGGGCCAGGGATTGAATCCAAGCCATAGCTGCAGCCTATGCCACAGCTGCAGCCATGCCAGACCCTTTAACCCACTGCACCAGGCTCGGGATCGAACCTGCACCTTAGCAGTGATCCAGGGTGCTACAGCTGGATTCTTAACCCACTGCGCCATGGCGGGAGCTCCCTAATTTGGTTTTTCTAAACTATATTTAATAAAACATCTAATGGATCCTTTTGGCACACAGAGCTAGCTTTAGAAGAAAGTTTTGCACATTTTAACATTTTGCATTTATAGTGGTGATAGATCCAGCAGCCCTAGGTTGACATCCTGAAATAATCTGTCTCTGATTCTATATTTTTGAAACATTATTAAGTTCAGAATTTTATTTTTCTATTACTATGTGTCAGCTTGGAACAGACCAAGGTCTGCAAGAAAGGCAACATCTGGAAATGTTGTAAATGTCTGTAAATAACTATTGTTCTCGGTCCAGACTAGCTCGGTTGAATTTGAGAAAACATAGCCAGTGTCTCCCGATTCTTATTAAATTACGACTTTTTTCCAGTCTTCCTCCTACTAAACCATAGAATGTGGAAGTCAGACAATGTTATATAAACATTCTAGAAACATTATGTTGTGAGTAGGAAACAGGGGTAATGAGCCAGATCTAAAAATGTTTTTATTGGAATTAACAAGGGAAGGAGAGAAGAAAGTTTTTAAAAATAAGAGTAAAATGAGTGAGCGGAGAATGAAAGTAATATAAGCATAAGATGTGTGAGTAGGAGAGATTTTTATAGACTGAAACCGAATCAGAGTGAAAGAATTGGAAAAATGCCAGGACCATTATGAACTTATTGTAAATGGTAAGGAAAACGGTGATATTTTATTGTTATATTTGGATTGCCTGGTGTACAAAAGGCCATTCTTGCAAAGCAGACAAATTTCTGGAATTTTCATAAACTGCTATAGAAAACCAGAGGCAAGGATGTTTCAGGAATACACTCAGGTGAAGTCAGAGCTCACCTAAGAATTTATATCTTACTTTCAGAGTTCCCATTGTGGCACAGCAGAAACGAATCCAACTAGGAACCATGAGGTTACAGGTTCGATTTCTGGCCTCGCTCAGTGGGTTAAGGATCCAGCATTGCTGTGGGCTGTGGTATAGGTCGCAGACATGCCTCAGATCTGGCGTGACTGTGGTGTAGGCCAGCAGCTGCAGCTCTGATTTGACCGCTAGCTTGGGAACCTCCATATGCCACGGGTGCGGCCCCCAAAAGCAAAAAATAAATCAGAATTTATATCTCACTTTTAATTTTATCGTTTCTTGAAAAAACTTGATTAATAAGTACACTTTCTTTATAAATCTGGTCCCACATTTCTTTTTTTTTTGTCTTTTTGCCTTTATGGAGAGCCGCACCCGCGGCATATGGAGGTTCCCAGGCTAGGGGTCTAACAGGAGCTGTAGCCGCCAGCCTTCACCACAGCCATAGCAACGTGGGATCCGAGCCACCTCTGTGACCTACACCACAGCTCACGGCAACGCCGGATCCTTAACCCACTGAGCAAGGCCAGGGATCGAACCTGCAACCTCATGGTTCTTAGTCTGATTCATTAACCACTGAGTCACGAAGGGAACTCCTGGTCCCACATTTCTGAATGCGACATTGAGAAACTCTAATTCCATCGATTTTATTTAGATTCATGTCTCTGTGTTTGAATATGAGAACGGTTAGCCTAAACAAAGGACTTTGCTCAATCTTTAAAGTGCTACCATGTGTCGTGAATCTTCCATGGCGTGGAGGTGAATGGGTGTAGTGCCAGTCTTGTCTTGGAACATTCTCATAGATCTGTGCCATCTGGAGCACAATTGGGGAAATACTGATCTAGTTTACTGCTGGCCGTGTTCCCATTGAATCAGACCCCATCACGATCTTTTTCTGTTCACAAAGTCCTTAACTCTTCACATTCCCTTGATGACTTGGTTTCTCTGTCTTAGTTTTCAGTACCATAGTATTGATAGGAATGGAGCAGGCACAGGTAATTGCAGAGTCCCAATAAGGAACCACGGATGGAGAGGGAAACCTAGGGGCCTTTGGGAGATGACTGGAAGTTTAAAACTGCCAGCAGAACAAGGCAGCCTTGCTGGACTAGTAGAGGTGCGAGATTTGCCTCAGGTCACTGGGTAGGGGATGGGGGGAGACCTGAATTCAGATTCAGACCAGGGGCAGGAATTTGAGGACCGCCCTTCTGCTGATTTGAATAAGCACCAGGACAGTCCTAGTCTGATTTTATAGGGTCAAATAGTCTCTTATAGGATACCAAGGAGGAGCTACTACTCAAAGAGTGAGGAAGAGGCGGTCTTTTCCCACCCCAACTCCCCCTGGATTATAAAACTGTAGCCCACCTAATCTCAGGGCAGAGCCTCTTTGCCTGCCCTCTTGCATCTTAGATCACAAGCATTCTATCTCAATAAATCTATTTCTTGTCTATCACTTTGTCTCTCTCTGAATTCCTTCTGCACAGAGGCATAAATAACCTGAATCTCATTAAGTTCAGACACCAGGTGAGTGATTCTAACTTAAAAACCTTGGGTTCCAGTCCCAATCTGGGTTCTGGCTAGGTTCAGGCCATTAGTGCTGTGAGTTTCATCATCACTCATTTCTCCAAGCATTTTATATTTGATTGCTTTTTATTCTACCTCCCCTATCAATCACCAAGTCCTATTGCATTTTTTCCACAGAATTTCAGAAATAGTTCCCACTTTTTATTTTTCTGGACTAACATCCTCACGTAGGGGCTTTGATCAACACATGCCTAGGCTGTTTCAGCCTCTTCAACCAACCAGATCTCTTTCCATGGAAATTTTGTTATTGATAAAGGTGTCATCCTTCCTTCTTCTTTTTTTTTTTCCTTTTTAGTGCTGCCCCTGAGGCGTATGGAAGTTCCGAGGCAAGGATCAAACTGGAGCTACAGCTGCTGGTCTACACCGCAGCCACAGCAATGCCAGGTCTGAGCCACATCTGAGACCTACACCATAGCTCAGGGCAACACCAGATCCTTAATCCACTGAGCTAGACCAGGGATCGAACCTGAGTCCTCACAAAGGGAACTCCTTCCCTCTTCTTTTGACCATGCTGCCTCCTTCGTTTCTTAGAGGAAACACATGTTATCTTATAGTACTACTAGTGTAATTTGCAAAGGTTCAGTGCGTGATCTCTTACATAAATAAAAACTGCACCTGAAAGATTCTATTCACCTCATTAAGTGGGTAACCAGTAAGATGTTTAAACTGGTTCAAATGGGAACTTGAGTTGCAAAGATTTTTGTTCTCTGCTAGGTAAAATTAATTTGCATTAAATACTATGAATAGAAATCATTTGCATAGCTATTAACTGGAATCATTTGCATAGCTATGATTTTCTACACCTTTACCTCTAGAGGGTTTTATTTTTTTTTTATTTTTATTTTTTAGGGCAACTGTTGGAACAGACAGCTCTCTTTATTTTTTTTCTTAATGGATTTTATTTCAATTATAGGTGTACATAAATCATCACAAGTCAATTTTATAGATTTCATATCCCAAACCCACAGTGTATCCCCCCAGCCCCCAAATTGTCTTATTTGAAAAACCAAGGTTTTCCAAAGTCTGAATCATTCTCTGTTCTGCAAAGAGGTTCATTGTGTCTTTTTAGTTTCCACATGTACGAGGTAGCATTGGGTGTTGCTGTCTAATTGTCTGACTGGTTTCACTTCGCATGATAATTTCTAGGTCCATCCATGTTGTTATAAGTGCTGTTAGTTCGTTCCTTTTAATGGCTGAGTAATATTCCATTGTGTGTATGTACTGTATCTTCCCTATCCACTCCTCTGTCGATGGGCATTTAGGTTGTTTCCATGACCTGGCTATTGCATAGAGTGCTGCAATGAACACTGGAGTCCATGTGTCTTTTCGAGTCATGGTTTCCTCTGGATAGATGCCCAGGAGTGGGATTGCTGGATCAAATGGTAATTCTCTTTTGAGTTTTCTGAGGAATCTCCATACTGTTTTCCACAGTGGTTGCACCAATTTGCATTCCCACCAACAGTGTAATAGGGATCCTTTTTCTCCACACCCTCTCCAGCACTTAATTGTTTGTAAATTTTTTGTTGATGGCCATTCTGGCCGGTGTAAGGTGGTACCTCTTAGTGGTTTTGATTTGCATTTCTTTACCTCTAGAGGTTTTAAAATAGCTTGGTCAGCAGAACATCAGTCATAGATGCACATCAGCATAGAGTGAGATAATACCCAGTGTCCTTACGCCATGCGCAGACTCCACTGGGTTTAGCTTGCCAGAGCAAAGGTCTAGCATGATACCACCGGAGTTAAGAATTTTAAGGCTTTTAATGAGGCCTTTATTTTTTTATTTTTTTGCTTTTTAGGGCCTTACGTGAGGCATGTGGGAGTTCCCACACTAGGGGTCGAATTGGAGCTACAGCCGCCACAGCACGCCGGGATCTGAGCCGCTTCTGTGACCTACACAACTCAAGGCAACGCTGAATCCTTAACCCACTGAGAGAGGCCAGGGATTGAAGCTACATCCTCATGGATCCTAATGCGGTTTATTAACCACTGAGGCACGATGGGAACTCTCGGGAACTTTTGAGAAAAAAAGCTTTTCTCGTGAAACAAAATTAAAAGTAAATTTCCACGTAGATTTAACTTGTTTGTGATTTTACAGTGCCCTGCTTCCCATGCCCCAGGCTTCCAAATAATAAGCTAAATATACAGTCTCCTGATAATTACTGCCTAGGTTAGAGGACTGCAGAGATGTAGGTTAATCAAGAGAAATAGTTGGCCTCTACAGTTAGCAAGGACACTGCAGAGTGCCCTGGAACCATCTGATAGATATAAGATTATAAGGGAAATGCAATCAAGGGTGGAACAGTTTATTCTGTTATTGAGAGGAGATTGAGATATAAATACAATTGAGGTTAACTGTGTATAATTATAGATGGTGGTGCATTTTTTTAGGAGAGAGATAAGTTTACTGATTGGAAAGAAAACGGTGATCAAATTATATTGTTAGAATGAAGGGACGGAGGTACAGTCTGCCTTTGTTTTTTATTTTTTTTACAGTGGTCTCATACTGCTGTGTTATTTGATAAGTTCAGATAATTGTCAACATTTTTCACATTGATATGGAAGTACACCTAATTAGAATGTGTGTGGCTCTGTAGACTGTTTCTGAGAATATCAGAATATACTAAATGCCAGAAAAGCACATAGAGGCTTTTCTGGCATTTAGTATATTTTTTGAAATATAATGTATGCAAAAATATACTGAATGCTTTTTTTAAAATTATGATTTAGCTAAGCACACGCATACAAAAATGCCTCATAGTTCAGAGGATTCAGTGCAGTGATTATAGGAAATTGCTCAGGAAGCTTAAAGCACTACAGTGACATAAAGCATTATTTTTATTCTCCCTTATCTGTTTTTAAGAGGTTTGAGATATTATAGACACAAGGACTTCTAGATATGTATAATGATGCATTTAAACACCAAATGAATAATTTGAACTGGAAAATTCCTAATCTCCTATAGAATGTTCCTTAATCTTTTGGCTCCCTCTTTCTCATTCTGGATAGTGATAATCTCTATTGTCCTAAACTCAAGCCAGACATGGATTTCTTCCACTCCATTGCCCTCATGGCTAAGTCTTGTTGATCTCCTCTTCTCTCCGCTACTACATATCTGTGAATTCAGACTGTTCTGGTTTTAGGAAGATAATCTGAACCCCATACATTCCATGAAATCCCAACAGGATCTAGAACAGCTCCCAGAACATATACATAAATATTTCTGTAGTGAAACATATGAATAGTCACAGCACATGGGTGACTAATAATTATGCCTAGTCTCCTATCAGCTCAGGGCAGATTTTGCTGAAAAGACTTCAGGTCAGGTATTGCTTCCAAACCAAAAAATTGTTTTTTGGGAGTTCCCGTCATGGCTTAGCGGAAACGAATCTGACTAGCATCCATGAAGACACAGGTTCTATCCCTGGCCTCGCTCAGTGGGTTAAGGATCCGGCATTGCCATGAGCTGTGGTGTAGGTCATAAACGCTAGCCTGGGAATCTCCATATGTTGTGGGCTCAGCCCTAAAAAGACATAAAAATATATATTTTTTAGTGTCCAGAACTTTTTGGTTTTGGAATTGAGGATAAAGGATCTTGGAACTGAGGTTAAAAGATTGTGAGCCTGTTGTATAATTGTTTCTGGAGGGACTGATGCTACATTTCTCGCATCTCCAATCATCTCATATATATATATATTTTTTTTGTTTGTTTGTTTGTTTGTTTGTTTGTCTTTTGTCATTTTAGGGCTGCGCCCGCGGCATGTGGAGGTTTCCAGGCTAGGGGTCTAATCAGAGCTACAACTGCCGGCCTTCGCCACAGTCACAGCAACTCGGGATCCGAGCTGCGACTGCAACCTACACCACAGCTCACGGCAATGCCAGATTGTTAACCCACTGAGCAAGGTCAGGGATCGAACCCGCAACCTCATGGTTCCTAGTCAGATTCGTTTCTGCTGCGCAACAATGGGAACTCCATCTCTTGTATTAACAAACGATTTCCACATTAAAAAAAATTATTGGAGTATAGTTGACTTACAATGTTGCATTATTTTCAGGTGTACAGCAAAGTGAATCAGTTATACATATATCGTTCTTTTCAGGGTATTTTTCCATATAGGTTATCACAGAATATCACAGAGTATACTTTACTATATAGCAGGTCCTTATTACTTATATCTGTTAGTATGTTTACGTTAATCAAATTCTCCCCCTCCCCACATTTCCTCTTTGGAAACCCTAAGTTTGGTTTCAAAATCTTTGAGTCTGTTTCTGAATTGTGAATAACTTCTTTCTTATCATCTTTATTAGATTCCACAGATTATTGACCTCATATGATATTTGCCATTCTCTGGCTGACTTTACTTAGTATGATAGTCTATAGGTCCACCCATGTTGCTGCAAATGGCATTATTTTGTTCTTTTTTTATGGCTGAGGAATATTCTGAAGATGTGGGTACATATATACAATTTCCACCTTTCTTGCTTCTTCACTTCTGCTCCCATTGCTTTAGATAAAGCCCCGCTCTGTGTGTCTGTGTGTGTAGTTGCAACTGTGATCACCTCCGCTTGAAACAATGGGCTTCCCACTGGTGCCTAAGTGATCAAAGGTGCAAACTTGATTACATGTTGTCTTGCTAATTCCATGGTCAGTGGCTCCCCATTGCCCATAGGAGAGATTCCCAACAGGAAAGTTTCCAGTTTAGGGAGTTTCTGATCCAGCACCTACCTCTACAGTTCCACCTTGTCTTCTGCTGCTCCTCTTTCCCCACTTCACTCTCAGTGTGAGACTGACGGTTCGTGGGATATCCTTACTTCCCCCACCTCTGCTCTCCTTTATGATTTTAATGCCCTTCCCTCAGGTCAGCTTGGTGACTTCATCCTCAGTGACCACGGTACAACTCGGACATGTCATCAGTGGACGTCCTCAGCCGTGCCCAAGCAGAGTTTATTACCCTTTCTCCATGTCTCCCACGTGGATGTTATAAGTTGAATAGATGCCCGCGGAGCTCTGATGACACTACTGCAGAGTTTATTTACCTGAGTGTCCACCAAGGCTCTGGTCTTCCTGAGGGCAGGGACAATGCCTCTGTCATCTCCATATTCCCAACATCCCCAAAACACTTATGTGTGTTTTTAATAATGTGTATTAGTGGAAGGGATGACTAGCTGGGGTGCGGTTATACATTCAGGTCAGTGTTCCCTGAAAAGTGTTACAAAGACTAAGTGTTGAAGAAACACCCAGGGTCATAGAGAAAACTTCAGATTTCTGAGCCCAACCCTAGGTGACCCCAAAGAGAATTTCCGAAGGGGGCTCTGTTTTCTATACTTCAGACCAACTCTAAGGCATTCTGAAGACAGAGAACCATTGTGTTGGGGGCCCGTGAAGCATGTGGGATCTGTAGCTGGGAGTGAAACTCTCAGACCTAAGGTGAGTTTCTTCTGCTAACCAATTTGTAGTTTTTCTCCTTAATTTTTCAAGAGAAGTCAGATACCTCAGCTGTTTTGTTTGTTTGTTTGGTCTTTTAGGGCTGCACCTATGGCATATGGAAGTTCTCAGGCTAGGGGTGGAGTCAGAGCTGCAGTCACCAGCCTACACCACAGCCACAGCCATGTGAGACCTGAGCCACGTCTGTGACCCACACCACAGCTCTCAGTAATGTAGGATCCTTAACCCACTGAGTGAGGCCAGGGATCAAACCCTCACCCACATGGATACTAGTTGGGTTCATTACTGCTGAGCCACAACAGGAACTCCACCTCATCTGTTCTTTAGATCCAGCTCCCTATTTCTCAATCTTCTGTTTCTTATCTATTCTGTAGCAAGGAGCCAGTGGACAGCGGTGAACAGCCCCTCACCCCCTGATCCTTAGAACAGTCCCAGGGGGCATGGGACTTGAAATTGAAAGAATGTCCCTCATTGTCTTGATTGCCTCTGCTTTGGTATTTGAGGGCATTTTCTGTGGAATAAAGGGCAGAGCTGTGTCTCGGGCTGCTCAGAAACTCTTATCAGTCATTTCTCTGTATATCCCGGTTCTAGAATCCTGAGATTGCGACACAGCTGGTGTCAAGAAAGTGTCAGCCACAGTATGAGAATTCCCCTGTTAGTAGGCTCATTCTTCCCAGGGACGGCTCAGCTAGACCAGAATGAGGCCTCCTTCTGCCGGGGCCGCTAGCGCTGCTGTGTCATCGAAGGGCAGATCTGAAGAGGAAGCGTAGCTTTCCCTCATTCCTCCTTCTTACCTCCCTGCACAGTGACACTGGAGAGAAATATAAAGACTCCCCTGTTTTTCTGAATAAAAACCAGTCTGGGGAAGTTCCCTTGTGGTGCAGAGGCTTAAGGGGCTGGCATTGCTGTAGCTGTGGCTTGGGTTTGGCCCCTGGCCTGGGAATAACCACATGCCGAGGGTGTGAACCCCCCCTCCAAAAAAAATCTGGGCCTGATTTCCCCTGTCAAAAGTTGGTGGAAACTTTTATCACTGTTGCCAGGGAGCATCAATCCCCTTTATTTATTTAGAAAAATTTTTTTATTAAAGTAAAGTTGATTTACAAGGTTGTGGCAATTTCTGCTGTGCAGCAAAGTGACTCAGTTATACGTGGATATACATTCTATTTTCAATATTTTTTTCCATCGAGGTCTATCCCAAGAGACTGGCTATAGTTCCTTGTGCTGTGTAGTAGGACCTGCATATCCATTCTAAGGTAATAGTTTGCATCTACTAACCCCAGACTCCCGGTCCCTCCCCTCTCCCCCTTGGCAAACACAAGTCTGTTCTCTGTGTCTGTGAGTCTGTTTCTTTTTGCAGATAGGTTCATTTGTGCCATATTTTGGGTTCCACAGATCAGTGAACAATCCCCTTACTTTAGAAGAATCCAGAGGTCATGGTCCAGAAACTTGGGGATGCTTGTGTCTGAGGCTTGCAGTGGAGGGAGGCTGGGGAGCTCACTTCCTCCTGGCCGGCATCAGACCTGGAATTCTCTGGTCAAGGCGCCTGGTTTTCTGTTCTCTGCCATCCGGCGGCAGCCTGACAGAGGCCTTATGAACCGGCGGATCTTTCTCACGTGTGGAAGTGCTCACCTCTTTACTTTTCTTCTGCTAACCGAGCCTCAGGGAAACCTCGGCGTAGGCTGTCCCTCCCAGCTGCCGTGACAGCCTTCGTTCCCATCCTCTCCGCCTCTGCTGCGGCCCAGCCTTGATATCGGGCCTGATGACCAGCCTTCTCTGGGAAGGAGCCGCAGACCTTTAGAGACAGGCGCAGGCAAGGGGAGGAGAGATGCCTCCTTTCCAAGTGCGTGTTGGTAAAAGCGCCGTGAACAATATAGATGGTTTTTTTCCCTTGATAACTCAGCCTGTTCTGTAAACACCAAGGGAAGAACAGGGTGGGGTTGGATTAGTTTGAGAGGCTGCCAGACCTCCCGTGTGAATTTTGCCTATGGCTTGTCAACCCTAGAAGTCCCTTTGCCTTCCTTTCGCAGCCCTTTCTGTGGGATATAGCCAGGCGTGTTCTCCTAATGGGCAGCGAGCTCTTTGTTCTTGACCTAGTCATGTTAATCTTATCAGGTTCTGGAAGAGGCCAAACGCTCTAATACTCACAACTCCACAAGATGTTATCATCTCCATTTAACAGATGAGGCGCACAGAGGGTGACTTTTTTTTTTAATTCTCTTTCTTTAAATTCTTTCAGTAAACAGTACAAACAGAATTTGAAGTCATGTCTATGTAACCCATCGACTTTCAAACATGTTCCTAAATCTGGCAGTTTCTGTTGTGGCTCAGTGCTAAAGAACCCGACTAGTATCCATGAGGATGCGGGTTTGATCCCTGGCCTGGCACAGTGGGTTAAGCATCCTGCGTTGCCGTGAGCTGTGGTATGTGTCACAGATATGGCTCCGATGTGGCATGGCTGTGGCTGTGGCACAGGCTGGCAGCTGTAGCTCTGATTCGACCCCTAGCCGGGAACATCCATATGTCCGAGGTGCGACCCTAAGAAGCAAAAAACAAAAAAACAAACAAAACAAAGAATATGTTCCTAAATTTTTAGTCTTGGTTTTAAAACACCATCTTCCCTTAATGGCCTCACCGTGAGCTTTGAATCATTGCAAAATTCACTAAGATAAAGTTCCCAAGCTCTGTTAGGTAACTCGGTTTTTGTGAAACTCAGAAATATGGAATAATTTAAACAATTCTTGCTGTGCTGCAGGGGGGAAATATTTGATTAGCTTATTTTTTACTAATGTCTGATAGTTCTTAAAGTTTTGGTTTGTAGATAATTAAGTCCATGCTCTTCTCAACTCACAGTTGTAAACTGGGCATCTTCCTGAGGGCCACAGGTACCTGTGTCATTCTGTGCCTCTCATCTCCTAGGTATGTCAGCCCAATGACATAAGTGTTTCTAATTCAGGTACTAAATCACTTTCTCCTCTAGGAAGCTTGGCAGACTTTTCCTCTTGAATTGTCTAATTTGCTTTAGGCTGTAACACGGCTATTTTAATCACAGTGCGCTGTGATTGCCTGTTGAGGTCGTCCAATCACAATTCCCAGGACAAGTGTAGGAAAAGCATCATTGAGTTTGGTTTATTTCCTGTCCACTGTCTTTCCCGGATTTCATATTTAAGTTTCTGTATTTTTTTTTTAGCAATGGCTCTTTTGCCGATTGCACCATGAAAGAAGACTGGCCAGTTCACTTTTTGGTGACATTCTTTAGAGTGTGAAGGGTCTGTCTTTGCAGGTTAGGCAAGAGATAGGAAATTGGGGATAGCTGTATTGGAAGGAAAAAAAATGTAAGGTTAGAACTGGGAATGCTATTTGAGAGAGTTGGCAACCCTTTCCAGAACAGTCAATAGATTCTCTCTTTGTTCCATAAGATGTTGACTAGACATAGTGTGACCCTTCTTACTTCTTAGCCCCTTGCATGAAAACTCTCTTCTGTCCAGGGATCCAGCGAGGGGAACATTCTGCACTGCCCACCACAGCTGGCTGGGTCGGGGCATCTGGACATAGTCTAGTGAGAAGACTGTAAGAGGGGCTTAGAGCAAAATCTCTTCCTAAACAGGGAGAGCCTGGACCAACCTGCTCACCATCGCTTACAAATCTGAAGAGAGGAGTATAGAAAAGGTCCAGTAAGTAGTGGCAGGTGTAGGAGATGAACAAGGTTGTGGTGGACCACGAGAGAGGATGTAAAAAGTAAGGAGAAAATGAAGGAAGCCACTTGAGGAGAGAAAGGGGCACAGAGAGAAACGGGCTGGGGGAGAGCAGATGAATCTCACAGAGAACTGGGCGATCTTGGGCCTGTGTAACCTTAGGCAGCCTGAGGTTTGGTACAGAGCTGGCTGTGTTTTTCTTTCTGGGTCTCTGTGGGACCTCTTTGACATCGGTGATTCCTGCCTGCTCGCTTCTATGTGGGTCCTGAAAATAAACCCCATGTTCTCTGAAGGAACTTGACTGGAGATCTTTCAACAAATAAACAGGTCTAACACTCATTTTAAGTAGTATTTTTTCCCTTCAGTCCAAATTCATTCTTTTATTTGTTAGTGCAAGGAGTAGAAAGGCTATATCGGAAATTTCCTTTTGACCGTAATTCTCCTGGAATGAAGGGCATCTAGTTTATTCATTTTCCCCTTCTTTTAAGAGGAACTTGATGTTAGATATATAACCCTGGGCATGAAGGTGAACCAAGAGAAAACACAGCAGGAAGAGATCTATCATGATTGTATCTCATAAGATCTGGAATGATCCTTTAAATAGAGATTTAATCACGTTGATGGTGAACTATATTTACGGGTCGAAGTTATGTTTATTCATAGAAGTCTAATTTACCCTGCATGGTAAATTAGGAACTTTGGAAGAAACTGTATTTTCATAAAGTTAGAATTCCTTTGAGCTTCATTTTTCAATTTAACTGAGGCCAGGCAATCTCAGAGATAAAGCATGTGTGAAAGCATTGTGCTCTTGCATTTCTGAATTAGGGAAGAAATAGAACAAAGAACTGAGAATAAGAATGTTGATTAAAGGAGTTCCCATCGTGGCTCAGTGGTTAACAAATCCGACTAGGAACCCTGAGGTTGCAGGTTCGATCCTTGGCCTCCCTCAGTGGGTTAAGGATCCGGCGTTGCCATGAGCTGTGGTGTAGGTTGCAGATGTGGCTCGGATCCCACTTTGCTGTGACTGTGGCATAGGCTGGCGGCTACAGCTCCGATTAGACCTAGCCTGGGAACCTCCATATCCTGCGAATGCAGCCCTAGAAAAGGTAAAAAGACCAAAAAAAAAAAAAAAGGAATATTGATTAAAGCACAGCTCTAATGCTTTCTAGGTGTGAGCCTGAGCATGTCACTTAAATCTCCAGTCTCCTTATGTACAAAAAGGAGATGATAATAGTATTAAGCATGTAGTATTGATACTGTGAGAATTAAGTAGAATAAAATATTAAAGGACCTGCACAATACTTGGCATTTTATAAGGGCTCAAATACATAGCCATGAAGGTAGTAGTTATATGTGTGATAGTGTTGTATTAGTCATAATCATTATTGTTGTTCTTGGTGGGTGGTGTAGTCTGGAGACTGGCTAACTATGGCTCATGGGATTTGTCTGGCACACAGCCTGTTTTTGTAAATACGGTGTTACTGCAGACAGCCCCATCCTCTCTTTTGCTTATTGTCTGAGCTGCTTTCACTACAACCACAGAGTGGCATGGTTGTGACAGATGGTATGCCCCACAAAACCTGAAATATATAGTGTTTGGCTCTGTACAGAAAATGTTTCCTTGTCTTTGGCATAGTAGAAACAGGAAACAGTAAAGACTTAACAGTCGTACAGATGTGCACTTGACTTTTTTTTGTCTTTTTTTTTTTTTTTTTCTTGCCTTTTCTAAGGCCGCACCCGCGGCATATGGAGGTTCCCAGGCTAGGGGTCTAACAGGAGCTGTAGCCGCCGGCCTTCGCCACAGCCACAGCAACGCGGGATCCGAGCCGCATCTTCAAACTACACCACAGCTCAAGGCAACGCCAGATCCTTAACCCACTTAGCGATGCCAGGGATCGAACCCGCAACCTCATGGTTCCTAGTCAGATTCGTTAACCACTGAGCCACAACGGGAACTCCTGCACCTGACTTTTGTTTCTACTCCTCAGTTTGTGAAACTGGGCAAGTTTCCCTCTGAGACTCAGTTTCCTCCTTGGTTCCAATGAAACATAAATAGATATATATGTGATTTACACATGTGAAAACACTTAGCATAGATTAGTTGTTGGAATGTAAATAAGCTTTGGCATCCATATTTTCCTTTTACATTCCTTCTGCTTTCTCTCTTAAAGGAGGTAGATTGATGGTTCTGGGTTTAATTTCATTGTTTCAAGAAGTGTCAAAACATTGCTAATTATGCTTTACATACACGTTATCATCTATCTATAACTGGGTGCTTATACTTTATCTGAGTTCTTAGAACTAAGCAGGACTACTCAAAGCCATTAGCAACATAACCTGTTACTAAATGTAAATAAAAAGCATTGTTTTCCAAGGGTAAAATAATTCATCTTTCAAAGTCATTAAAATACTTTTCTTAGAGAATGTATAAATGCACCTGTAGCTTCAATATTTTATTTACTATACTTAATACTAGTCGAGATAACTTGATATTTGCAGCGTGATTATGATTATAATTCCAAGATTGATAAGATTTACTCCTTTTGAGTGGGCCTCATGGGTTTTTGGACATAGTTCGATCCATCTGGTGAACCAGTAGAGGAACAAATGTGAGTCATCGTTTCACCTTCTGCTGCAGACAAGCGCAGGGCTGAATTAATCATAGTCGAGTTCTCTGGTGATTATATTTGAAGACTGAGTTTAATATGACATTTTCATGCAAATCACTCTTGTTTCTCTTCAGTCTTGAAAACGTTTAGTTTTCCTAAATGTGTCATACTTAAAATCACTCATGAATAACTCTTTCCTATTTTCTTGCTAATGCAGAAAAAAGTTATCTCATTTTTAGAAATGGTATACTTATAGATATATCCCATTTTTAGAGATCAAAGAGACAAATTATGAAATGTGTGCATGCTGAGCAAATTAATTTTGATTTTTATCACTGTTTTATTTCTTTTTTCTTCTTTTTAAAAATTCTTCGGAGGGATAAATTAGGAGTGTGGGATTATCACATACAAACTGCTATATATAAAATAGATAAACCACAATTTCCTACTGTATAGTACAGGGAACTATAGTCAATATCCTGTAAAAATCCTGGAAAGAATATGAAAAAGAATAGATATGTAACTGAATTACTTTGCTGTACACCAGAAACTAACACAGCACTGTAAATCGACTATACTTCAATAAAAAAATAAAGTACTTAATTCCTCTCCCCCTTCAAAATTCTTCTTTATTTGCTCTCCTATGTTGACTTAATTTCCATCTTTTGGATATTCTTTTTTATATACCCTATTATGAACCCTGGGTCTTAGAATGTAGGCCGTTCGTAATAGAGCCTGGAGATAGTGATTATGAACATTCTATCTAATTTCAGTTTTTTTCCCTTTATAACTCATTTCCAAATGCTATATTCTTAACACCTTTGCCAATGCCCTACCTACATCTGCTCTTCACTGGGGTATGCAGTGGCTGAAATATCAGCCTCAAGGTAATGGCTTTGCAGCAGGGGACATTTATCAGATGCTGACTCTCAAGATACATCATTGGCTCAGTGTGTCAAGTTATCCACCTACTTACTAATTGACAAAGCTGTGGGTTCCACAAAATCACCATGAATTTTATAAAGAGGACAGGATGATTTATCACCAAACATCTTGTTTCCATTATTTAAAAAAATTCTATCCCCAGTCTTCCCACATTTATATATATTTAAATGTGTCTTAGGTGCACACACACACACACACACACCCACACACACTGAGAAATTTGTTGAAAGGATATGTAAGTACACCCACACACACCCACACACACACACACACACACACACACACACACACACACTGAGAAATTTGTTGAAAGGATATGTAAGTCTGCAAGATGGGTGTCTCAATCTGATTTAAATATATATTTTGGTGATATCATCACATAAACCATATAGACCATAAATCACTGAGTCCCCACTTCGATTCATTTTTCATAAAAAAGGAGAAAAGTAGAGATTGGTCACTCTTGCTGATTCAGATGCTTCCGGGCCACGTGACCTTGGATAACTTCTCTAAATTATCTGCTTCTTCATCACCACTTCCACTAAATGAGGGGCCTGGACTAGAGCTCTTAAATTTATTGACCATGTTTCTTTTTGTTTATTTCAATAGTTTATTTTTATTTATTTTTATTAAAGTATAGTTCATTTGCGAACTAAAAGTATAGTTGATTTGCACTATAGTGCCAATTTCTGCTGTACAGCAAAGTGATCCAGTCATATATATATATATATATATATATATATATCCCTTTTCTTGTCTTCCATCTTGGTCTATCCCAAGAGACTAGGTTTGGTTCCCTGTGCTGTACAGTAGGGCCTCATTGCTTATCCATTCGAAGTGTAATAGTTTGAATCTATTAACCCCAAACTCCCAGTCCATCCCATTTCCTTCCTCCTCCCATTTGACACTCACAAGTCTGTTCTCTGTGTCTATGAGTCTCTGTTTTGTAGATATGTTCATTTATGCCATATTTTAGATTCTAGCTATAAGTGATATCTTATGATATTTATCTTTCTCTTTCTAACTTCCTTCACTTAGTATGAGAAATCTCTAGCTGCATCCATGCTACTGCAAATGGCATTAGCTTGTCCTTTTTATGGCTGAGTAGTATTCCATTGTATATATGTACCACATCTCAATCCATTCATCTCTCGATGAACATTTAGGTTGTTTCTAAGTCTTGGCTATTATGAATAGTGCTGCAATTAACATAGGGGTGCATGTATCTTCTTGAATTACAGTTTTGTCCAGATATGTGCCCGGGAGTGGGATTGCTAGATAATATGGTAGCTCTGTATTTAGTTTTCTCCATTTCGGTAGTTTAGATTGATCACTTAGGCTAAATAAATAGAACTCATACAAAAAATTGGGCAAAACAGAAATCACATAATGAATTTATCATTTATATATTGGAAACGTAGAGTGCTCTTTTGGGGCTTCTACAGCTCTTGTAGGAATGATGATGGCTGACCATAACCATCTTAGCAGAGCCTGAAGGAATTATCTGCAGCATGCTTCTGAGTTTGATTCTGTATGAAATGTGTGTGCTGGTCATAGTTCTCAGGAATCAGTTTAGAAGTGATTGTATAATATGAATCTGTTTATTTAAAAATTGTTGCTGACAAAATAATACTGCTTTCTGTTGAGCAGGCGTAAAGACTTTTGAGACTATGATTAATTACCAGCTGGGTAAAACTTTCATTCAAGATCTCGACAGGTGCCTTTGACTCACCTTTGATTTTAATTGTACCTGTGGTGCAGAGTTCCAAGTTATCTTCTGCTGTTGGTGGAATTCCTAATTGTCCTCAGTACCCTGACACCACACCATTACTTAGACTTTTATGTCTTCTCTACTTCTATCCACTTCCTGGCATTCTTCCCACATAAACAGCCTGCACCCAAGTTCTTGTCTCAGCTTTGCACTTGGGGGTCACCCCCAACTATGACAAGATCATCTGACTAATGGCATATTATTATCTTTCAATAACTGAAATAAATATAGGATAGGAAGTACAAATTGCACTGCTCTCTAGAAGCCAGAATAAACACCCTTTTAAGACCTCATAATCTTAATTATAAGTAAAAACTTAAATGACCTTGGCTCACTTTCAACAGAAATCTAGCTTTAAAAAAGATTTTTTCTCTGCATTGTGCATTCTAAATCTATCTGGGCTTTTAAAGTTTAACTCTTAAAGGAAATTGAACTCAAGTAGTAGGAACACTTGTTCTTCAGGAAGCCAGGGGGCTGTTAAAAAGAACAACCTGATATCTTGGAGCAGCTAGAAACAACGGAAGAGAGGCTGACTTTGAGAAAAATGCCGCAGTAGAAATCCTTCCTGTTGATACCTGACTCTTGGAGTCATATCTTAGGAAGTCCTTCTATCATTAACAATTTGACTTTTCTCATAAGATTCCCATGTAAAAGTTAAAGCTGTCATATATTTGAAATGCATCTAAACAGTTTCAGAAAATGTGAGAATTATGAGTTCCATAATATTCCTTGCACACAGAACTGTGCCTTGGTTCATCAAAGCATTGAGTGAACATCCTGGCACTCAAAGAAGCATAGATTAGACCCTGCAGAGATCATTGACTCTAAGTCCTTCATTACACACTTGAAGGAAAAGAGGCTTCGACTTGTCCAGGCAGCAGACCTAGGTTTTCTGCCTCAGTCATCTGCTCCAGTGGGTTCATGTCAAATCCCGAGGCTTCAAATGGATGTGAAAACTTCCCATAATTGTTGGCTCAGACGGACATACTGGTGTTAAATATCAGAAAGGAACAGCAGAGCTAAGATTGAAGGAAAATAAGCCGTTAAAGGAATATACCATTAAAGGAAAATAAGGAAGCCATTTTTTTTGCAAGCTGCCTGTACAAATAATATAGCCGTTATAATATAGCCTGTACAAATAATATAGCCTGTACAAATAATATAGCCGTTAAAGGAATATACCGTTAAAGGAAAATAAGGAAGCCATTTTTTTGCAAGCTGCCTGTACAAATAATAAAAAATTAACAAAGAATTTTGTCTTACTGCATATTTACCAGGGCACATATCCACTGAGAGAAGGCTTAGTAATATTATGATTGTCCTCAGTTTGCAATGAAGTCTTTAACGTCACAGATGCTTCTTTCAAAATCATCATTAATATTGTGGATTAAAATTCAATGTGAAGTTATAAAATTTTATATAAATTATGAAGTGTCTGAAAGCACTTATTTTTTCTGTGGGTCATTTGAGCAATACCAGGAGGATGTTTCCTGTCCCCAGATTCCTTTCTCACTTGTCTCCCTGGTACCTAAAATTTTTGCCTTTGGTTTCTGCCTTTTGGTTTATCTTCACGGTAGACAGCTAAAGGGATCTCAGTGAGAGATGATGGGTTATCAGCTTGAATTACTTATTGATGCCCTAGCAGAGAGGAGAAACCTGAGGGAATGGGACATAAAATCAGTAAGTTTTGATGGAAGCAGGAAAGGTCTACATTATGGTGAGAACAAAGCAGAAGCAAACAGTTGGCAAAGATGAGAAGCTTTCAGAGAAAGGATAATAGAAACTGTTGAATAATAATGTGGCCTCTTCCACAATTTTATCTAGAATTTGTCCTGATGGCTAATAATATACAGAGGCTTTTTTTTTCTTTTCAACAACACATTTAAAACATTTATGTAGCATTTTGCAGGTTTTTAAGTACAACTGTAGAATGATTTCATTTAAGCTACATGGCTTGTTAGCCAGGGTAGGTACTAGTAGTTCCATTTTAGAGACAATGAAATTGAGGCCCAGGGTTATTAAGTGACTTGTCCAAGCTCATATAACCAGTGCCCAAGGGAGCTAAGATGGGAAATTGCATCTTTTGGTCCTCAGCCCAGCACTCTTTCTTCTGTACCAGACTGAGCAGGGGAAAGAGTTTATGCCTCTGAGTCAGATGACCTAGGCTGGCACTCGCCATTTTCTCGCCAGCTGTGTGACCTCAGGCATGTTACTCACTGCTCTGAATCTCAGTTTCTCCATCTGTGAAAGACAGGGGATAATAACACCTACTCTGTAGGCTTGTGAGGATTCCTCTGGTAAAGCAAGCCAAGCGACCAGCTCAGTGCATGGCACATGATACGTACTCCATACACGGAGCTGTAAACACCTGGAAAAGATACCTCCCCTCCCTGTTTCCATTATCCTACGCTTACAGGTGAAATGATGAATCAGGGCAACTTTCCAGCTTATTCAAGGATATGGCATTTTCTTGGTTTACTTTAATTCCTGAACCTAGCTCCTGTGAAAGTGCATATGTGTGTAAATGCACCTGTGAGTGTCTTCAGGTACACCTGTACGCATGTACCCACAGGTAGAATCAGACATAGTGATCAAACGTGGATCTACAGATAACCAGAAACTGGATCATGACCATACATCATACTCAGGCAGGTGGGTCCTAGTTCTGTGACCAGGCTCCAGAAGCACTGGCTCTGTACTCTCAAAATAACTGGATGATACCTGGAGTTCCCAGCTTGATGACCCGGGAGGTTTTGGGGAACTCTGTTCAGCAGTCATAGCCATAGATTCACAAAATTGCATTTATTTTTAAGTATATTTTTATTCATTCTTTCTTGAAATCCTTTAGAATAGCCTTGATTAAAATCATGACATAAAATAATCTTCCCTGTATTTGTTACATATGGCACAGAATAACTTAACACTTTATATAAATATGTTTCCTTGATGCACAAATGGAAGAAGCACCCTTTGCCAAAAGCAGTACAACTTAGTTCAGTTTGGCTATGGTAGCACTTTCAAAAATGACCACGAGATGGTGCTGTGCTAAAGTAGATTAAGTATACTTTAAACTGAGAGTGTTCCCTAGTGATGGATGGCACTTAATTCTTTTCTTTAAATGTAGAAGAATCTAGCATTCAACTTAAAGTAGAATAAAGTTGGTCACTCTGTTTTACTAATATAAACTAGGAGTGAGTCCTTTAATCACAGATTCATAAATTAGCCAAGGACTATATTTCAGTGGGGTGAGGGGTATGTTTAAAAAGCCGTAGTAGTCAGAAAGTCCCCAGACTAAACAAGGAGCCCAAAGGTACCATTTTATTTAGCATCAATCAACCACGTATAAGGAGCATGGTTTTCACCACCCCCCCCTTATAGAACTATGTTAAAAGTCTTCCCACAAAATTAGGTCAACTTCCAGTTTATTTAAAGAGCTGACACCTCTGTTACATTTTAATCTGCTTTGACAGCAGTGGAAGGTCATAGAAACATTAGAACATGAAATTCACATTTAAATTGACATGATACAAACATGCACACTGGTGTATATACCAAGTATTTTCATCAATGACTCTTGCTTTTCCTCCATATAAATATATAAATATTGAATAAAGTGCATGGGACCATGTCTGTACAAGTATACAGATACAGATTTGTTTATATACACTTGAATAGATAGTTATGGAGAGAAAAAACATACACATTTGTAATATATATGTAGTCAAAAGACATCAGGCAGTATTTATGTTCATTCTGATCAAGACTGAGTATAGGAGTGTAGACTCTGTAGGCTTTTCTCTAATATATACTGAGATGTGCAGAGTTATAAACTAAGGCAAGATACATTAGAGCAGAGACTTTTTAACATTTCATTTTTATCTGTTAATGCGGTGTAATCATTAAAAGAGTTCAGTTCAAATGCAGCCTAGATACTAGTGGCTTACTATAAGTTCTAGCTTTTAAAAAAACACCTTTCGATGTACTTAAAAGAACCTAATTAGGATAGCCCTAATGCGTTTCCATGTTACACAGTGGTATCTCCCAAATTCTTTAGTTTTCAAGGGTATAATTTTTTCAAATGGTGTAGAGGAGAAAAAGTATTTCTCATTCAGTAGAAACACTTTAGCATTGTAATCACATCTCTAACATCTATTCCAATAGGAATGTGCATTTTAACCTAGAGTAATAGAATATCAAGGTGAATTAACTGCTGTTAATTTCTGTCTCTCTTTAACAAACTTTCTGCAAAATATTTTTTTTGGGGGGTGCTGCACCCACAGCTTATAGACGTTCCCAGGCTAGGGGCTGAATCGGAGCTGTAGCTGCTGGCCTACACCACAGCCACAGCAACGCCAGATCCGAGCCTCATCTGTGACTTACATCACAGCTCATGACAACACCGGATCCTTAACCCACTGAGCGAGGCCAGGGATCGAACCCGCATCCACATAGACGAGAGTCTGGTTCGTTAACTGCTTAGCCACGATGGGAAAGCCTTTCTGCAAAATATTCTGTCACTGCTTTTTCCAGTGTAGGGGAGTCCTGCATCAGTGAGTGATACCTGTTTGTTTTTAGGAAAGTGAAACAAAAATTTTGCTCAAAACTTTGGTAGTCAGAGTTGGGGTCCAGGCTGAAGTGCATATTCCTAAACTAATTGCAAATTTTGACCTCCAGTGACACCCCCCCCCCTTTGTCTGGTTGGTATTTGTTGGCAACCAGTCAGGAAACTTACTGAGAAAATTACCCTCAGAGTTGAAACAGACCTGTTTTTGAACCAGGTGAGAAGCAAACAAATTGAACTGATTCTCAGAATAAGTCGGTGAGTTACTATTTTTGATAAGGACCATTCCAATAAGGTCAGTTTCTTTAAAGGCAAAGATCTTCTTTCAATTACTTTTATATTTTTAGTACCTTGGAAACTTTTTCACACATAGTATACATTTAGTAGCAGATTGTGAGTCCAAAGCTGAACACTTTTAATAAACAATGTCGATGGATTTGAAAGCCTCGATTTACCTACAGGTGGGTCACCTGTGTTTTTAAGACATGTCCTAAGACTCTACTGCTGTCAGTAGCCCAAAACCTGAGTTTATTCCTCAATCCTGACACAGTTACATCAATACTGCTTACAGCTCAGAGGAGTGCATGCAAAAAGCAGTCATTAAAGAGCGAATTACCAGACACGTCTATGGTGCTGTTTAGCAGAAGCAAATTCTAGAAATGCATTTGGTAAATGTTTGATTATCCTTTTGATAGTCTACTTAATAGAGCAAACACTAAACAAGACCACACTGGAAATTCAGAATAAAGGACAAGTAGTAGAAGAGAAAGCAGCCAATAGTTATTAAATAACATTTAAAATCTTTTTCACCTCTCAGAAGGATGAACTTGAAGTGCAGCAGATGCCAGCAACCTTGTGAATATTTCAAAATGGCATCTATGAAAAAGCAGGAATGAAAAAGTTGTCAGGTATTTCTTTTAAGTATCTTAGCAATCCAGATTTCTTACACTGTCCTTAGTGTCTTTTTATTGTTGTCGTTCAGGATATGTATCGTGAGTTTCAGGCCATCATAGTCAACCAGTGTTTTACAATTTAGAGCGATTTTTATTTACAGCAATAGGTAACCGTTTCATGCCATCAATTAACAACACAGCAGCAAGGTTTCCACTTGAAAATAAAAGTTAATTTAGATTTATTTATGGCCTCATTATAATTTCACAATAAAAGCTAATCATTTTAAAGACATCATTTACAATGTTAAAAACAATATCATAAAGCTCACAGCTGAAATGCTGTCAGAATATTTTTGGAGTGCACATTTTGTGGCGTTGAACCCTGCTTTTCATTGACGGAATAAAATGAGGCATATAGATACTGTTGTTGGTTCCACTAGACTGGCCTAGTTTTTTCCAGTCTCCCTATTTTCTTTGCCTGTTTTTTCTTTCCTTTTGTTTCTTTCCTTTTTTTTTTTTTTTTTTGGTCCTCCCAGATGGGGGAAAACTTGCTCAGTGTGCCCTCCACAGTTGCTATGGCAACCACTCCATCACACACAGCTAACCTTTTCATTCACTGTGTTGCCATTGCCTGTAGGAGCATCTTCTGAATGTTGTTTTCCTAGAGCAACCATAGTGCAGTCGTTATCTGTAGCCTTGTCCTCTTGCTTTGAATTCTTTTTTTGTCCCATTTGGAGTTGACTAGACTTGTAGGCCAAGGCCGGTATGGTGTTCACTAGAATTAACTGCAATGGTTTTTTATTTTCCTTGTACTGACACTGAATATACCTGGAAAAGGCCGACCTGTAGGTCTTATTGAAGAGTGTGTACACTAGCGGGTTGACGGCTGAGGAGAGGTAACCGATCCAAACGAAGACGTTGAGCAGGGCTCCGATGACATTCTCATTGCAGGACTCTTTGCAGATGACAGCCATGATGTTGGTGATGAAGAAGGGACACCACATCACCACGAACAGAAAGAAGACTATGCCCAGCACCTTGCACGCCTTCTGCTCGTTGCTGATGGACTGCATAGTCCTCCTGCCGTAGGAGCCTGGCTCCCTGTGGATGGACCGCTGGAAGAGCTTTTCGGAAGACAGGGAGCTCTGAGGAAGGAAGCTGAAAGAAGCTAATTTGGCCCGTGTTCCTGGATCACTCACACACAAAGTAGCTTCTTTCTGGAGTGACTTGATGGTTAGAAAGTAGGTGATCACCATGATGGTTAAGGGAATGAAAAATGACACAAAAGAGCCAATCAGGACAAAGTTATCATCAGCAAGTAAGCAGCTCCCTTCCTTGAAGACCTTGGAATCATCCTGGAGCCCAAAGACTGGTATTGGCATGGAGATCCCTGGATTGGACAGAAAGTGAAACACAATTGTTAAGGGATTGAGTGTATCAAGGCAAGAACATCGCCACCTAATGGTGGCTGTTCAAAGGATCTCGTGTGGGCATTGTTTCAAAGCTTAACATACACTTTCAAAGAGGATTAAGCGTCCCTTGGATTTATCTGTTTTATAAGTGTATATTGCATAGTTCCTAATATGGTTATATTGCCTTATATAGACCATCCTTTACTTAGGAATATAAGTCCAACTTTATGTTTTTCATGATCTGTTTTCCTGATTATAACATTATACTTGGAAAAGAAACAGAGACAAAGAAACAAAAATAAAATGACCAATGATACCACCTCCCAGACATAATTATCATTAACAATTAGGGGATGTTTATTTTATTTTTCTTATTTTTTTTTCTTTTTCTTTTTTTTGGCTGCCCTGCAGCATATGGAGTTCCTGGGCAAGGGATCAGATCTAAGCCTCAGTTACAGTACTGCTGGATCCTTCAATCCACTATGCTGGGGCTGGCCAGGGATTGAACCTGTGTCCTGGCACTGCAGAGATGCTGCAGACCCATTGTGCCTTAGCAGAAACTCCTGTGATGTTTATTTTAGATAATACACACACATCATGCATACATATTTAAAAGCAAATTCAGATTTTATTTCATGTACAACTCTGTAGCTCTTTTATTCACCTTATATATCATGAGCGTGGCTTACAAAAATAACTTTATAAAATGAAAAACTTATTTTCTTTCTGAAACTTTGGAAAATGCAAAAAAGTAACAGCGAATAAAAAAAAAATAACGTGTTCTTGCCTGTTAGGAACAACCATAATTTAGTTTTCCTTCACTTACATGCATTGTGTTATATCTGAACACACAATATTTTATGTGTAGCTTTAAATATTTCCATTTAACATTAAATCATTAAATTGCACACATTTTATTTTTGAAAAATATATTCATGTGAATTTTAAGTAATTTTTAACCAGTTTTGAGTCTTTTTAAAAAAGCTTTTTATTATGGAAAAATTCTAACATATGCAACCAGCACAAACCAAAACAAAATCCAGCACAGTGAACCTGTTGCCAGCTTCAGCAATGATCAACTCAGGGTCAATTTTGTTTCACCTCTACCCCCACTGCTGCAACCCTCCCATGCTATTTTGAAACAAATCCTGGCCACTATATCATTTGATCTGTAAATATTTTAATATGTATATACAAAAGGTATGCACTCTTAAAAAACCTAATGTTATGATAACACTATTCCCACTCCTAAGTATAAATTTAATATCCCTTTAATATCATTAAATATAGAGTTGGTAGTCACATTTCCAATGTCCCGTAAAAGTCATTATATATTTTTTTGTGGTAGAGCATTCGTCAGGGTAGATTACAAAAAAAAAGCAGACACAGAGTTTTCTTATTGACAAATACAAGATTTGGGTACATAACTAGCCAAACAGGTGGGAACGTGAGTCCATGGTCAGTTGCTTTGTCACTCCAATCTAGGGACACTGTAAAGCTCTTAGGCTTAGGCGGAGGTGAGAGCAGAGGGAATAAGGGCAACAGCTGGCCTCTAATCATGCTAGGTTGTCCCTCATGATGCTAGGACCAGTGGCTGCCACCATTACTGTACAGTTTGGAGGAAGTGGGAATGGCTTCCTCTGCTGGCCTGGGACTGGTCAGGCTAGGGCAGCAGTCATGTAATTGCCATAAAGGAAGAAGCAGGATGATGGGGAGAGGAGAAGAAACATGAATCTGATGTTCTGTGTAACTTAGTTTAAGGTCACTTCCTTCTTGAAGGGGCACCCTGGGAGAAAGTTAGCAAAAAGTTCCTTTCCAGCTCCTGTCTATGTTCTCAGCTCCTTCAGAACTGTAGAAGAGGGTGTGTCCCGGTCCTGCTTCTAAACCGGCCTTTATTTATTTATTTATTTATGGCCACGCCTGCGGCATATGGAAGTTCCTGGGCTAGGGGTCGAATTGGAGCTGGAGCTGCAGCTGCTGGCCTACGCCACAGCCATAGCAGTGCCAGATCTGAGCCGCGTCTGTGACTTATGCCACAGCTCATGGCAACGCTGGATCCTTAATCCACTGAGCGGGGCCAGGGATCGAACTCGCATCCTCATGGACACCAGTCGGGTTTGTGACCCCTGAGCCACAATGGGAACTCCTAAACCGTCCTTTAGAATCTAATAAGTCGTCACCATTCAGCCCAGAACACAGACTCACTCTGGAGTTGGGAGCTACTGTTGCTTAGTTCTTGCCATCTACGGAAAAACTTTCTTTGAGATTCTGTAACCTAACTGCTGCATACTCAGAAGAGTTCATCTCCATCCAGCCACAGATCGGACTGTCCTGACCTTGTATCACCTCACACTGGCTATCCTTGCAAAGCAGGCGGCACATTACCTCGAGTTAATGTAATGCCTAACACAAATCTTCCTCAGTGTCATTTGCCATGATCTCCACAGACTGAATGGACAATATTTGTCACTTGTCTAGGCAAGGCCATCCCAGGATTCTTGGAAGGTGGAGAAAAATGACATCAGAGCTGTTCTTAAGGACACTACTCAGCATAGTTAATGACTCTTCATTTCCTTCTTTCCTCTCTGTCCCTGGCCTGTTCCTGGGAACACTCTGTGGGCCAAGAAGAGATGGAAGAAATGTGGTTCTAAGAGGAACAGCCTCTTAATATTCTGGGTACACCCCAGTTTTGCTTTTTATTCAAGACGATTTGACTGTAAAGGTTAAGGCATGGTTTCTAAGAAGAATGTTTTGTTTTTCTAAGTGTTAGAACATATTATCCGTGAAAGGTGTTTCTGGTACTAACCTGCGTGATTTAAAGTACTTGTCCATTAATTAGAACAGATGCAACCAACTTGCCTCCCTGGACGTGGTGAGGATAAAAGGGATCAAATATATAAAGCACCTAGGACAGTGCTTAGTGAAGAATAGATGTTCATGAGCATAGCTTTCTTTGCAGGGTTATTCAGGTTAAATGCATTCACTTGATTTTTCTCTAGATTTGTTCTATTTGGCTTTACTTGTGTATGCTAGACTTTAACATGTGATAGATCTTAAAAGAAGTTAAAAAGACTTTTGGCTATTGGCTAGTCTACAGTTAATAAATAATGATGTAATTATTATCTTCTGCCAGGGAGACAGAGGGTCTAAATCAGTTTTAATTTTGTGCAGCTCGAACTGTGGATTGCCTTTCTAATGTGATGAATTACAGCCATTACGATTAGTCATGATAAACAAAATATCAATCGTCCAAAAAAAAAAAAAAGTGGATGATTTTATCATTCACCTCTTGGGTGTGCATTTTCCTGATTTATACAAAGGAATTCACCCCCTTGAGAGCCTTTTGTCCTATTTGTTTGTCATCTGGTAATTTACAGAAGTGGCAATTCTCAATTAACCAGAATATGGGATTACCCCAAACGCCAAAATCTTCAATTCATTTGGAATTCAGATGCTTGTCCTGGTTTGAGAAGACATGTCTCTCTGTGTGTGTGTGCGTGTGTGCACACACGTGCAGGTGTGTGTGAGCACGTGTGCATGTGTGCACGCATGCATGCGCGTGCGCACACACACACACACACACAGGCACACACCCCTGTCCAGAATGGAAGATCAGGGAGGAAAAGGGACGGATGATGGAGCCACTGGACTGAAGCAGAGATTCCCTCATGAGCTTCCTGGGGTGAAGAGCAACTTTAAAGTGACTGGGGCAAGAGAGCAGCCGTTTACAAGGACTTGGCTGGCAGGGGCAGGATCCAGCTCATTAGGTATTTATTTATCTTACTGTCGCCTATCTATCTATCTATCTATCTATCTATCTATCTATCTATCTATCATTTATCTTTTCAGGGCTGCACCCAGGGCGTTTGGAGGTTCCCAGGCTAGGGGTCAAATCAGAGCTGTAGCTACCTACCTACATCACAGCCACAGCAACGTGGGATCCGAGCCACCTCTGCAGCCTCCACCACAGCTCACGGCAACACTGGATCCTTAATCCACTGAGCGAGGCCAGGGATCGAACCTGCATCCTCATGGATGGTAGTCAGATTTGTTTCCGCTGAGCCATGATGGGAACTCCTGATTTGGTCTTTAAATGGCCCATTCTCCTTTATATATGACAAAAATATCTTTTTTTTCAGTGCCTCACTCACAATGTATGGTAAGCAAGGGTTTAGGGAAAGAACTAGACAGTGAAAGCAATACTCTGTAAAGGGGGGGGGGTTTATGTCAAAGAAGTAGAGCCCTTAGATAAGCTTGGTGGATATAATAAGCAGTTCAAAACCATGCTTCTACCAAAAGAGATGAAAATGCTGGCTGAGAGCCAAGACTGTGGTCCCAGCCATCACCAGTGCATTCATTTTCTGGTTGCTTTGTTTGATAATAGCTGCTTTGGGAGACCTGAGATCGCCTCTCACTTGAAATTTCTGCATATAAAGCATTTTCCTTTGTGAACAAACAGGGTAGCTTAATCTGCGTGACTCTGCATTTTATTTAATTTTTTTTCCCCGAGGCGTGGAAAACAGCAGTCAAAATCTAGTATCAGTATGAGCTCCTCCATGTTCATTTTTATTTCTTTTCATTAAGACTAAGACAAGGAAATGAATAGGAAAAACCTTGATGCCCAGGAACATGAAGGCATTGGCTGGTGTCTTTCTTTTGGGGTATCCCTGCTTACTCTTTGCATATAAAGTCTGTGCCTCTGGTTAACATCTTACCACAATCAGGGTAAATTGGCCTTAACTCTGTAGCACTGGCTGTGAAAAGCAGGCTTATTTTTTTTATTTTTTAATTTTTTGTCCTTTTAGGGCTGCACCCATGGCACATGGAGGTTCCCAGGCCAGGGGTCTAATCGGAGCTATAGCTGCCGGCCTACACCACAGCCACATCAACGCGGGATCCGAGCTGTGTCTGTGACCTACACCACAGCTCGCGGCATCATCAGATCCTTAACCCACTGAACGAGGCCAGGGATCGAACCTGCGTCCTCATAGATACTAGTCAGATTCGTTTTCGCTGAGGCACGACGGGAGCTCTGAAGCAGGCTTATTCTTAACCCTAGATTTTTACACTTTAATATCTTGAAACTGAAGGCAGTGTTCTCAGACAGTGTTTTCCCTGTGAACTAAGAAGTTTGCTTTATTAGGTAGGGACTCTCTGTTAGGGAACCAGTGCCAATCCTCAAGGCCTCCGTTCAGGTAGGAGGTGGAAAGAAAATACTTCGGGGCTCCTGCAAAAATGGAATTTTGGTCCAGAAGTTTCATTTCCCCTGAAGTGACTAGTTTTCCTTTGCATTTTAACACATGCTGAATTTTTTTCAAGTTATAAAAATGGATGTACTAGCCTCTTGACAGAAAGCATGACAAATGACTACTGCAGGCTGGTAACCTTTCTGCGGGGAGAGAGGGATTGAATATACAGGCCAACTGGGGCTGTGACTCAACCATCCTCTAATGCAATGTGAACTCATGTTACCAAAGGGGACAGGTGACGGGGGAGGGATGGATGAGGGGGTTGGGACTGGCATATGCACACTCAGATATATGGGATGACTGGTCAATGGGGACCTGCTGTATAGCACAGGGAACTCTACCCAGTATTCTGTGATCACCTGTGGGGGAAAAGAACCTGAAAGAGAATGGATGTGTGCACATGGATAAGTGAATCACTTTGTTGCACAGCAGAAATGATCACGACCTTGTAAATCAACTATACTTCAATAAAACCTTAAAAACTGAAAACAGGAGTTGTGGCTCAGCAGGTTACGAACCCGACTAGCATCCATGAGGATTCGAATTAGATCCCTGGCCTTGCTCAGGGTGGTTAAGGATCCAGCATTTCCCTGAGGTGTGGTGTAGGTCGCAGACATGGCTTGGATCCGTGTTGCGGTGGCTGTGTTGTAGGCTGGCAGCTGGAGCTCTGATTCAACCCCTAGCCTGGGAACTTCCATATGCTGTGGGTGCAGCCCTAAAAAAAAAGAAAAGAAAAAAAAAGGAAAGAAAGAAAAGAAAAGAAAGCAAAAAACAGAACAAAAAACAATGTGAGCTCTGAGTTAGCTCAAGAGTTGCTGAATTCCTTATCCTCTATGGTCTGCTGACAAGCCAGACGTACGTAACAGTGAAAGCTAGATATTCATGTCAGTTACTCAAGAAATTGTACGTTTCTTCTTAGATTAATTCTGAATAGCTCTAATAATAAATCACAACATTTCAAAGTATTTTCACACATACAGTCTATGGCTGTATCAGAGGTCCGTAACGTTGGTTTTAGGAAGATGGTGACAGTCTTAAAACCGGAAAATTCTGTATATTGTGTTCATTGTTTTGGAGAAAAGAGAGCCTTTATCAGATTATCAGAAAAGTTTCTGCTCCTAAGGCTGTTAACAACTCCTGAATTATATCAACACCCTACCTACAGAACACAGACACACACACACACACACAGAGTCCCCAGTGATTATACATTGATACTTTCTTTTTCATCCTTTACTCTCAAGGTGGAAATTTCCTCTAGTGAGACATTATTTTTTGAGGCCAAACAGATATTTCAAAACTAAAACCCTTATAATCAACACCTAGCTTCTTTTTTATACAGCAGTGATTCTCAGCATCGGCTGCGTATTAGAATTACCTGGAGAGCTTTTGAAAAATTGCATTGCCTGGGCTCCATTCCCAGAAGTTCTGATATTAGTACTTTAAAAAATGCTAATGCTCAGGCCCCACAGGGACATTATTATTAAAACAAAAGAATAGCCGGGCTATCCTAACCTACTACACTCAGCTCTGAGAACCTGAGACACGCAGGATTAAAAGCATAGTAGAAATGTGTTTATTCTGAAATAAAAGCAAATCAGGTAAAGCTTTCCAGTTGTGCCCTTTACCTTCATTAAATATAAACCTGTTAATTTCCCAACAGGTTCAGGTTCACTTCCCGCAGCAAACCGCAAAGCGACATGAAGAGTAGATGGAAAGGAAAAGAAATTGCCCCTCCTCCCTGCCCCTTCATCTCGGGCTGGAGTTGTGAGGGTTGGGGAGTGGGGAAGTTCTGAGTGAGGTTATCGTGTTAAGCCCCAAGTCTTTGTTTCAAATCTTCTGCTGTTATGACTAAATCTCTACGAAGCTTTTAAACCTTCTGTTCTGCCTTAGTCCGTATACGATACTTGGAAGAAAGGCTCAATGTGTTCGTGAGGTACAAGCAGTGGTGCGGTCACTGCCCAAGCAGGTGGCCTCAGTGTCACGCCCTGGCTTCCTAGGCAGGCGATCCCTTGCTTGTCTGACACTGACTCCTTTTCCATTGTGCTTTTTTTTAAGGTGACCCCTCTTGCACTGAAAGGTAAAGAAACTGGCTTCTGACTTGTCGAATGTGGATTGTCACTGGGACACCTGAAGTCCCACCCAGGTCTCTTGTCTCAGGTAGATCCACGTCCGCCCACACCTTTCCCCCTGCCGACAGTATGTCATGAAGCACAAATAGAATCGGAATGATACGATGGAGTTTCAATAAATTATCAGAGCCACGTTTTGTTGTTGGAATCACAGCAGAGCAACTTTTCCAGTTCTTTCGTTCAATTTGTCATCTGTAATAAGCAGATATCACACTATCCATCAACAGAAAAGTGTTCTTTTCTAGACTGTGTATTTAGCAAGGTGTTTCGGAGCAGAGGCTTATTTACCAAAAAAAATTCATTTCTGTCCCACATGACTGAACCTCTGTTTAAAGAACTATATCTTATCTTCCACTCCTTTTTTTTTTTTTTTTTTTTTTTTTGGCTTTTTTTAGGGTTGCCCCTGCAGCATATGGAGGTTCCCAGGCTAGGGGTTGAATTGGAGCTGCAGTGGCCGGCCTACACCACAGCCACAGCAATGCAGGATCCGAGCCGCATTTGTGACCTAAACTACAGCTCACGGCAATGCTGGATCCTAACCCACTGAGCGAGGCCAGGGATCGAACCTGCATCCTTATGGATCCCAGTTGGGTTTGTTAACTGCTGAGCCACAAAGGGAACTCCCCCATTTGTTTTAAATGTGTTAAAGGGGGTAGATTTGGGGAGTTCTGCCTGCGGTGCAGTGGGTTAAGATCTGGTGTTGTCTCTGTGGCTGCTCGGGTTAGGTCCCCGGCCCGGCACAGTGGGTTAAAGATCTGTTGCTGCTGCAGCTGTGGTGTAGGTCACAGCTGTGGCTTGGATTCTATTCCGGGCCTGGGAACGTCCATATGCTGTGGGTCTGGCATAAGTAAATAAATAAAGGGGATAGATTTTGGAGTGATCCTTCTGAAAGCTTAGAGAATGAATCTCATGTGTGAGATCTCATTTCAGACTCGGGTCTAGAAGGTGTGTGTAGAAATAGTTATGGCGTCTGAAGAGTGAGCTTGCAGCAGGTGCCTGCATAATCCAGGCCAACAGCGGATCAGTTCTTCCCCCAGCCTCTCTCATCCTCAGCTTCCCAAAGCACCACGTTTGTCACATTACATCATGAACAACTACAGCGTCCCTAATGCTCGAGCCATTACCAATGATGAGAGCCCTTGCAGAGCCCACCCTGGAAGGTCTCTGTGATCTTAATGTCATTATTCAACTTTCTCAATTGGGTCATAGCCATGTGGGGTTCTTGGTCTAATTCACGTCTTGAACTCTTCAGGAGGGTGTTACACTGAGCTTGACTTTGCAGCTGGTCACATAGTGTGACTTGAGGAGCTCCTGAGATCTGCCTGCTCTTTTCCCCATGGCGGGCTTGGTGCACTCAGTGTTCGCTATTAGAGTGAGGGGTCCCAGTTCCTGCACCTGTAATACCTCAGAGGGTGAATGATTAAGCCTGGCCTCTGTGCCAGGCTCAAGTTGCAGAGGCACAGAGACGCACAGCAGGGGAGACTCTACAGGGCATGGGCCTCGAAAGAAGCTCATCATAGGAGAGGGTCAGAGAGCACAGCCCAGGGATGCAGGTCAGAGTTGTGGTGTCTGTAGCATGATGGGTTGCCTTGAGCCCCACGGGGGAAGGTGCACAGCACTTAGTGACTGGGAGGTACAGACTCACTTCTCCATTTTCCCTGGACCAGTTCTGACGCCATCGCCTTCCCTGAAATGCTCTGCCAACCACTGGGGGTTCCAGAATTTATCTGCAGCAGGGACCTAGGGGTGGCAGCCAGTTGGGTGTGGGGAGCAAGGCAATCTGTCTTGTGGCTTCATTTGTTTTGACTTTGTATGATTATCTGGGGGTGGTTTAGAGCTGTAGATGGAGATTATGGCCCCAGACCGCACGAACCTGCGGCATATGGAAGTTACGGAGTTGCAGCTGCCGGTCAACACCATAGCCACGGCAACACCAGATCTGAGCCGTATCTGCGACCTGTGCCGCAGCTTGTGGCAATGCTGGATCCTTAATCCACTGAGAGAGGCCAGGGATTGAACCCACATCCTCACGGACACTATGTCAGGTTCTTAACTTGCTGGGCCACCATGAAAACTCCCATAGCCTACATTTCTTTGGAGACACATCATGACATCATTCTTCAAGACATGCCCTGTATGAGGTCTTCCCCAAACTATTTCTGTCTGTAATGAGATCTCCTTTCCTTACTCTATAGTCCTGCATAGCCCTGTAAATAATTTATACTGAGCTAATTCATACTTCTAATGGCTTAAAATTTTTCTGTAGAAATGTCATTTCAACCACAAGATGGTAATCTTGGAAACGGCAGGGACAGATTTTTTTTTTTACTTATTGCGAACCCCTCCAGCATTTAATGCAACTCTGCTCATACCTGGAGCTTAGCAGATGCTTTGAGATTGGTGGATCAGTGAGTGAGAGGGAGAGAAATGATAGGGAATTACAAATGTGGATTTTACTAAATTTTAGAGCTACCATTTGCATTTACTGGATTGTTTCACAATGTTTTCCTTCGTTTTTGCTGGGAAGACAATCAAGGAGGCAGCCAATTAGCTCCAAAGGGCAGAAAGAGGGAAAGCGAATGCCTGTGTGATAATGTGTGTACTCTTCTGAGAGAACTGCATAGAGGATGAAACAGCACATGAGCTGACCACCTTAACAGCTGAAATCACAAGGGAGAAAGACGGCTGTCAAATGCAGCGCCTGCAGGAGAATCAGGAGACTGGGGTTTATTCCTGTCTGTTCTAACTCACAGCCTAGATCTAGGGCTGCTGGTTTTCTCAAAGCTCTTTCAGGTCCATTAAATGGGTATGGTCCTGTATAATCTATATGGGAAACAAATCTGGAGTTCCCGTAGTGGTACAGTGGAAATGAATCCGACTAGGAACCATGAGGTTGCAGGTTCGATCCCTGGCCTCGCTCAGTGAATTAAGGATCTGGCACTGCTGTGAGCTGTGGTGTAGGCTGGCAGCTACAGCTCTGATTAGACCCGTAAGCTGCGAACCTCCATATGCCGTGGGTGTGGCCCTAAAAAGACAAAAGACAAAAAAAAAAAAAATCTGAAAAAGAAATAGCAGCGGGGGAAAAAAAAGCAGATATACACTAGGAAATTAGAACAACGTATAGTCAGGAAAGCACAGAGTAGGGCCTCCCAAGATTCATGTTTGCATCTGACTCTGTTCATCACTGGCTGGATGATCTTGATCTGCTTAATTTTAAAGCCTCCCTCTGTCAGGTGGAGATAGTAAAAAGAGGCCTTCCCTAACTTATCTCTAGGGTTCTGGTGAGAAAGCAGTGAGGTGATGTGTCTGAATTATTTGGTAAACTTTTAAGATCCCATGCTTAGAATTTACTTGGCACTAAGCTAGACTCTGCGGGTACCCCAGAAGACTGTTGAGAAGCTTCCTGAAGCCTAAGATCTGGTCGGGAAAATGAAACATACACAGGTGACTTAGAAAGACAGCAGTGCAAAGTTCCCTGGTGGCCTAGGGGTTAAAGATCCGATGTTGTCATTTTTGCGGTACGGGTTTAATCCCTAGCCCAGGGACAAACAAAACAAAACAAACAGAGACAGAAAGACAACGATGCAAGAGAGAATGAGGTCAAGAGGAGTGACGTGGACAAACGCTTTTACTCGCGGTGTCAGGATGTGATCATCACTGTGGGTCAGTGTCTCTGGGAAAGGGCCGTGTGGGTGGCTGAGACGGGTCTTGTGGGTGAAGAGACTCTGGGCAGGGGTCAGGTGCAAAGGCAAGGAGAAAGGTATATGGTGGCTGTACATCCAGCGCCGCAGTGCGCCCCGCCTTGCGGGGGCTGCGTGCAGCTGCGTCTGGCATGCAACTGTGATCTTAGGAGGAAACGCACATGCTTATCAGAGGCATCAAGCCGGTCCCCTCTGTGTGACAGCAGTCTGTTTCAGTCGCTCATCTGGTAATCAAATATGAGGTGAACATACAGTGAACTATGTACTTTACGAATCTGAGAGGAAGTTGCTTGAGTCTGTAATCACTATACTTTTGGCTGTCATTTGTGAACATAGCCATCCAAATGAAGACGGGGGAGGAAGAGCCTACAGAGAGGTATGCAGATAAACAATCGGATTGTTAAAAATAATGCAACCAAGGAGTTCCCTTCGTGGCTCAGTGGTTAACGAATCTGACTAAGAACCATGAGGTTGTGGGTTCGATCCCTGGCGTTGCTCAGTGGGTTAAGGATCCGGCGTTGCCGTGAGCTGTGGTGTAGGTTGCAGACGCGGCTCGGATCCCGCGTTGCTGTGGCTGTGGCGAAGGCCGGCAGCTACAGCTCCTGTTAGACCCCTAGCCTGGGAACCTCCACATGGCGCGGGTGCAGCTCTAGATAAAGGCAAAAAGACAAAAAAAAAAAATAGTAATAATGCAACCAAGAAAAATCCCGCCTGATCCTTCCGCTGGGCAGCATCATGTCAGAAGATTGTATAACACAAGCTTGTGCTGAGCACTGCTTTTTCTCCAGTCATTCTAATCTTTCTCTCCCCCCCACCCCCGCTCCCTTTCTTAATCCGCCTGAGCTTTTCTCCCATAAAATGGGGGATTATTTAATAGTATCCTCATTAAAACATTTCAGGAGGACTATAAGTGAGAATTGCTATACCGTTCGTAGTAAATACAGAACTGCCTAGCAGACAGAAATCACAGAGAAGAATGTTTGACAGTCTTTCTTAATGTGCTGAGTCCTTCACTGCTGTCTTAAAATCCCTGCTGTAGCTGAAAACTCCCACATCCTTTGTTTGGCTCTACCAGAACTGAAAAGCAGCTTGTTGTCATCCTTACAGCTTAGCTTAAAGTTTGTGTCTTGCTTGCCTCCTTTGCATAGGTCTGTGACTAGGGGACCAATTCAGCAGTCCCCAGAAGAGTCTTGGAGAGCAAGATCATCTCCCAGCTGATACAGGACTCCTCAGTGCTGTCATTTTCCCCAGCTGGTGACCAAGTAGCAAAGGGTGAAAAATGGAATGACCTCTTCTGTGGATGGTAATAATTAAGTCAACTGCCAGGAGCACTGAGTAATGGGTGTGCAATGTGATACGACTATAGAAAGTCCGTGTTCAGATTCGCAGAGCCAGGACCAAAAAGGGATTTTTACCATGCACTTACTTCCTCTGTGGGAACAAGGGCCTGATGAAATCGAGGGCTTCTTTCACACGTGTTGGGGTTTCTGGAAATTGGTGTCAGTGGCTTTCTCCCATGGCAGCTCCAATGAAATGTTCTCAAAGACGGGTCTGCCATTGTTTGTTTTCTCAGTCAGTCATGGTTTTTGGTTTTAAACATAGAAGCTGATTTGGGCTGATCTAGCAGAAAATAAGTTTAATAAAAGGATATTGAGTAGTTCAAATAATTCTTGAGAAGGCTAGGCCTCCAGGCTAAAACTCCAGGAGTAAAACCGCACCACAGACCGGGTCCGACAAGGAAACTGCTGCTGTTTCCCTTGTCCACTGAGCCCCAGTGCCTCCCACCTCATCCATGTCACTTCTCTACCAGGGACTCAATTATTCAACCACTGGGGACCTGGAGTCTCCCTTATCCCCATGCTGGCACAGACATCCTATTAGTTCACTTTGCTCTTTTCTACATCACAGTTTTGCCAAGGGTCTGCTCTTGGGAGGAACCAAGGCCACGAGCCAATGTCCTAGCTAGAGGGAAGGCTGGGAATTTGAGTTCTGCCTCTTGGGAATTTCCCCAAATATAGAAAGGCAAGTTGAAAGAGATGGGCAGCCACGAATGAGGCGGCTACCCATTTCCCTTGACATTGCAGCTGCTGTAATTGGGCTGGGGACAGGGGGATGCTTCTTCCAAAGGTGGCGATGCCGGCATTTTTGGCCTTTTCCTCTTTCGCCTGTGATGACCCTCTTTCTCTGCCACCTCTGCAGTCGGCAGGTGTTCAAGTATTTAATGTTAAAAAAAAAAGAGCCAACCTGGAAATCACATAGCAATAGCTGTGAACTTGAATGCCTACAGAACTAGTGTAGTTGTAAAACTGAGGTATGTTTTGGGGTAGATGACGGGGGAGTGCTGCTTGGTAAACTGGATGGTGTCTGAGGACAGTCAGGTTAAGTTAAGAAAATAAACACCTTGTGCAGGCCAAACCAAACAGATCTGCGGGCCAGGCCAATTGTTCATTTTTCAATTAGCTTGGCATAGGTTTGGAGTTTCAAAAAAGTGTTTTTTGGGAGATTTTTCTTTATTCTCATCTCTTATGGGCTTCTCATCTCAGCCTTGCTCTTGGGGTCACTGCCCCTGTACTAACAGACTGAGACTTGCTACCACAAGGCTCAAAGACGTTTTCGTTTTGGTTCCTAAGTCCCCTGATCAAGCTGCGTCCTTCTCAGCAAGCATGGGTTTCAGATGCACCGCCTCCCCACCGCCCCCGGACTCAGCTGAATGCTGCTGCCACGCAGGTGGATGAGGTCTTATTCTGAGAGTGTCTCTAGAGGAGGGGCACCCAGAAAATCCCTATCTAGTGACTCCCTTTTCCAACCTGAACTGAAATTCTGTATCTTCTCCCTGTCTTAGCCACTCTCTCTGTGAGCGACTAGGATTCTAGAAGCTTCTTTACAGCTTCCCGCTCTTTTATCACTCGTCAGTCTGGTTGGCTCAGATCGACAAACTTCCCATCCGGTTTCGGGAATCCTGAGATAAGGAGCCTTTTGATTTCTCCTGGACTGTATTTTCAGCAAGTGATACTAAAATTGCTACTCAGTAAGATTTCATTGACTCTGATTTCTACGAAATTGTTTCTGTCCTGAAATGGGAGAGACATTTCTTTGGTCTAATGTCTGCTCCTGAACGCTGCATCTTCCTCAGACTGAGTGTGCCCTGAGCTTGCACAAGAATGCACTCATATCAGGATAAAAAGCGACTTTGAGAAATCTATCAGGTTGTTTTCAAGAGGATAATTTTACGGCTCTTTAAGGAGCTGAAATAGAGATGAAACATCTTCTTTTGCAGCTGATGAACCAGGGTAGAGAGATATTAATTAAAAAGAGGAGGAAAAAAACCCCAAGTTTACAGATGCCTATCGTAGATAGTGTAGACACTGTGTAAATGTTCACAGCTGTCAGCAGATTTCGTCCTCATAAGGCACAAGTGAGGCAGGAACTGTTATCTCCATATTACAGGTGAAGAAAATCCATTTCCAAAACATGCCATCATTTGCTCTAGGTTTTTTTCAGTTAGTAAAGGAATGAGCTAGGGGTCAAGCCTAGGACTGATTTGTTTTCTTCGTACCTTATGTTTTTTTAGGACCTTGGCCTCATAATCCCTAGGCTAGGGGTCCTTTGACTATGTCAGAGTGTTTTTAGTTAGTGTTTTCATTGCTTTCGCTTTATAAGGAATCCTTTTTTAAATTGTAGGGATGTAGGCTGTTCACTGGGAAACAGCCATGAGATGCACATGAACATCATGTGGGAACTTGGATACAGGAGGCAGGGAGTGAGGCAGGAGTTAGAAGCGGAAAACAAAACCCCCAGCCAAGGGCTGTGGGTGGCCACAGATATAACGACTTCCTTCTCAGAGCTCTTCAACAAAAGCATCCTATTCAAGGTCACAGATAAGTCTTTGATAGGCGATAAACACATATCTAGCTGATTACTTGGCCTCTCCACTTAGATGTATTTAAAAGGCACCCTTAACCTCACATGGCCACGATAAGACCTCTGGACTGCATCCTTCCCCACCCCCTGGTTTTCTCCCCTTTTCCCGTCCTAGCTCATGGCACTACCACCCATCCAAGTGCACAGCTCAAAAACTCGAGTCGTTCTTTTTATGGCTGCACTTGCTGCATATGGAACTTTCTGGGCCAGGGGTCGAATCGGAGCTTCAGCTGTGACCTACGCCATAACCACGGCAATCTCGGATCCTTAACTCACTGAGCCACAATGGGAACTCCTTCAGAGTGATGCTTTTCATTATCCTCTGTTTGCAGAAAACTCACCAACATACTATGTGTTCTGCCTCCAACATGTATTTTATGTCCACATCTGTCTACCTTTCTCTATCTCCACTGCCATCTCTGCCCTCCATTAAGACTCACACCTGGAATGTTCCAAGAGCTTCCCCACTGCTCTCACTGTTTCTATGTAAGCCTTTGCTTAAACCCTTCAGAGATCTCCCCTTGCGCTTAGAATAACACCCAGCTCCTTCCACTGGCTACAAGGCCCTGAGTGATGGAGTCCTGCCTCCGTCTCCTTCCCCATCTTCTGTCTCTCACCGCCTCTTGATGAACTGCTTGAGCTGCATTGTCTTCTTTCTGACCTTTCAACCCCATCATCTGGCTTCCACATAGGACTGAGGACTTACTGTTTCCACTGCCAAGAACACATCCTCCGTATGCCGTGGCTGGCTCCTTCTCATTATTCAGCATCAATTTTAATGCTCTCTCCTTAGTGAGTCCCTTCCTGACAACTTTAACCTAAATTAGCCCTTCCGCACCCTGCCTGAGTCACTCTGTATTTCCCTGATGTATTTTCTTTTTTTGGCTTTTTAGGGCCACACCCACGGCATATGGAGGTTCCCAGGCTAGGGGTCCAGTCGGAGCTGTAGCTGCCGGCCTTCGCCACAGCCACAGCAACGCGGGATCCGAGCCGCGTCTGCAACCTACACCACAGCTCACGGCAATGCTGGATCCTTAACCCTGGGATCGAACCCACGTCCTCACGGATACTAGTCGGATTTGTTAACCACCGAGCGACCAGATGTATTTTATTTATAGCACTCGTCATTATATGAAAATTTATTTGTTGGTCATGTATTTGCTTGTTTATTGTTCATTGCTTTCCATGAATGTGAACTCCATAAAGTTAGGGACTTTTCCTAAGATAGTGCCTGGCACATAGTATTTAAGTATTAAAAACTAAGTAAAGATTTGTGGAATAAATGAACAAGCAAATTCAGAGGCCTTTGGGTCATAAAAAGAAGAGAAGAAAACAATTATGATTAAATAAGAGACTTTCTCATTACCTTGGTTATAAGGGTAAGGGCAAGAGTTTGCCCAAATATAGGCCATTTGGGGGACTAGAAATTCTAGTCAAATGAAGTCTTTGTAGGTGAGGAAGCTAAAGCTATTAAATAGGGCTTTCAATAGTACCCTTTCTCTAATGTGCTGTGGCTAATAAGATCTTTCCTCTTTAAAACCTAATAGTTCTTTAGGGACACCATGTAGTGATGGTAATATTTTATAATGATATTAAAATAAAAACGTGTATGACATTTCCTCTGTTCCAAACGCAGTCCATCCTAGGTGCTTTATACAATTTAGCTCACTTAATTTTCACTGCAACCCTGGGAGGCAGCTACTATTGTTATCTCTATTTGCTGATGAAAAATGTGGGGCCCCCAGAGGTTAAGTAACTTGCCTAAGGTCACACAGTAAGTGGTGGAAGGAGGATTTCGAGATGCGATCCATCTGGCTCCACAGTGTGTGTGCTTCTTGCTCTGTGGCCCCAGCACAGTTCAGCTGTCAGGCATGCAGCCTTGAGGCGTCGAACTGTCGTATTTCAACAAATCTGCTACTTAACAAATCACATCCCTCCTGGATCCTGCATCATCAGATCTGGGTCCTGAAATTCACACTGGGCCGCAGCTATGAAAAACCCTGTTAAGTGCATGCCTCCTTGTTTCTTTGTTTGTATTTAAATTTTGCATCGAGAGCCGCTTAGAGGCTACTCATGGGAAGGCCAGTCATGGCTTCCCATGGGAGAGGCATGAAAATGAAGAGGTACAGTATGGGACCTGTCGTTCAGGAGCTTAAAATTAAGGCAGAATTATCTACTGTGTCTTGAAGGTACATCTCCTAGTTTTTTTAATTTGACATTTTTACATGAACAGTTTTAACACAAAAAAATTCTGATTTCCTCCACTATTTTTCACAGTGCTCATTCTCTTTCCACGAGTGCCAGCTGATTGGTAGGTATCCTGTGCCTGAACCGATGTTGAATGTTCTTCCAACTTAACCTTTGGATGGTTTTGTAGATGGGGGTGGGGCAGAGACCCTAAGAAAATGAACGCACTAGTTTATGTTCTTGTGACTCTGTCAGTATTTTAGGGGAGAGGTAATCCTCTAATACTCTATAACACAAAAATGATTCTGGATCAGTGAACCTGGATGTGGAAAGACTGGTGTGTGTGGTGTGTATATACATCCTAGTGAAATCACAGCCTCATAATTTCATTTCTCCTGGATAAGTCTCTTCTGAGACTCTTGAAGCAATTTATACTTTATCAAGATACAAAAGTCACAGTCAAAAATTTAATGAGCCAGGTAGTTTTAAGGAAATGCAGGGAAAAATGATAAAGGATGAGCTTTTTTTTTTTTTTCTTTTTCAGCTGCATCTGTGGCATATGGAAGTTCCCAGGCCAGGGACTAAATCCAATGGCAGAGGGGGTGGGCTTTTTTTTTAACCCATTTAATTGGGTACGCAGGTTAAAACACACACGTGCGTGCACTCATACACACACACCGCAAAACACATTAAGTTTAATATCCTGGGGAGAAGCTAATTTGCTGTTTACATCCATTGTACATCGCTGTTCACATTCAATTAAAATTGAAGCGCTGCTTTTAGGATAAGGCAGACCGAGAGAATACTTTCACATAGAAAACACCCTTCATACAGTGGAAAAGGGAACGTCTGAAAAATGCTTCAGCTGTCCACTTCAGTTACAAGGACAGGATAGTTTAGTGTAAGTGGGAGAGACCCTCCTTTTAATGATCTGTTTGGGCCTGTGGGGTAGTGTGGGATCCAGCTAAGTTAACTGTGAATGAACCTCTCAGTGATACACTCACTGCTTTTCTAAACTCTGGGACGGTAGCAGAGACCCCGTTTAACCAAGTCCACCAATGTGTTTTTTTAGACGAATACATCGTAGGGGGAGCAGAAGAATGATCCCCTGAAATGCTCCCATCTAACTCCGGGAACCTGAATAGGCCGGGTCTCACAGCCGGGCGCAGTTGAGGTTGGGATGGGAATTAAGGATGCTGATCAGTGATCTTCCAACAGGGCAAGGGCCCTCCAGGTGGGCTCAATGTAATCACAAGCATTCTTAAGGCGGAAGACGGGGCGGGGACTTGGGCCAGTGTTTCACTCTTAGAAGATGGAAGCAGCAGCGGCAGCAGCAGCAGCTTCTGGGGTCTCCCGAGGGCAAGGAGCTGCTTGTTTTGTTGTGGAGCCCCCCCGGAAAGAAGGCAGGCCTGCAGACTCCTGGACTTGGCCCGGTAAGACCCGTTTTGAACTTCTAACTAGACCTGCGAGTAAGACCCTTGGTTTTTGTTTCTTTCTTTTGTTTGTTTGTGTTTTTTAAGCTGACAAAAGTGTTTAAGTTTGTGGTAATGGTTATAGCAGCAACAAGAAAATGAATGCATGTTG
>PVHT020004944.1:25450791-25497830 GCA_004024745.2 Catagonus wagneri
GGAAGCCCTGACTTCTTTCTTTGGTTCTTCCTCCTTCCTCATACACGTTATGGATGTGATGGAGTTTTGTTGTCTTAGAAACATTTACCATAACTTTAAGTTGCTCAAATGCTTTTGGTATTGGAATTGAAACTGAGGGTTTAATTTTGGGGAAAACTAATGTCTTAGTTCTGCAGTTGACGATGTTGGATTAACTCAAGTATGAACGTGTTACGTCTTTTTACCTAGATAGGTCTTCTTATTTTGTCCTATACTATTTTGTCCTATACTAGGTGAAGGTGTTTTTTTTTTTCCCATAAAGGTCTTGGGGATTCTTAACGTTATTTTTGTATCCAGTATTGCAGCGTAGTGGTGACCATTCTCCTGTGTGGTGTGTTTATTTCCTAATTGTCGGGGGAAGGTTGGTCTACTTGCATTTCTCTTGTAGATTTGCTTCTTAAAGGTCTCAGTACTTTTCCTTGAGTTTAGGTTCCCCTGGGGGGATATAAGGGACCACACTTGATAAGATGCGCGAAGCAGGAGGAGGGGTTGTACGGCCACTTTCTAGCCCAGGTGACCCTGGTGATCTGGCTGGGAAGGAGGACAGACCTTAAGACAGAAGGCTGAGCATTAAAATGTGGGCTTGGGAGTTCCCATCGTTGCTTAGTGGTTAACGAATCCAACTAGCATCCACAAGGATGCAGGTTCAGTTTCTGGCCTTACTCAGTGGGTTAAATATCCGGCATTGCCATGAGCTATGGTATAGGTTGTAGATACGGCTCGGATCGGGCGTGGCTGTGGTATAGGCTGGCAGCTGTAGCTCTCATTCCACCCCTAGTCTGGGAACCTCCATATGCTGCAGGTGTGGCCCTAAAAAGCCAAAAACAAAAAACACGGGATAAAACATCCCCCGTTTGCCCACACTGTACCTGGATGTTTCCATCGATCCCTGCGTGGGCTGCCAATTGAGCTTGCCATCCCCAAACCTTTGGGCTGGGAGGAGTAGGAGGAGAGGATGCTGGGAGCCAACTAGCTGCTTCTTTCTCCCCTTTCTCTGCTGTCATTTGCTGGTTTCTGACTTTGGAACACTTGGGAGTCATCTTGGAGCTTTGAAATACTGACACCTGGGAGTTCCCATTGTGGCTTAGCATACTAAGAATCCGCCCTAGTGTTTATCAGGATGTGCGGTAGATCCATGACCTTGGCGGCTTAGGGATCCAGCATGGCTGCAGGCTGATGTAGGTCACAGATGTGGTTTGGATCTGGCGTTGCAGTGGCTGTGGTGTAGCCTGGTAGCTGTAGCTCCGATTCGACCCCTAGTCTGGGAACTTCCATACACCATAGGTGCAGCCCTAAAAAAAAAAAAAAAGTACTGACACCTGGATTGAATCCAGAGGCTGACCTTGAGCTCGAGCTCCATGAGGCCAGGATAGTGGTTTTAAAGTGCCACAGGTGGTTCTAATGTGCTGCAAAGGCTGAGATCTGTAGTCCTGACCTGAACGCAGCCCACTGGCTGAAGGAGGTGCTGGGGTGAGTTGCTGTTTCTCTAATCACCAGGCAGCAGCCCCTGCCTAGGATAGTGTGGAGACTTGGGGGAGAGGCCACCTACCCTGTCTATGGCTCTCAGGGCTTTTCTCCCTCTAGGGTATGTGTTGCTTAGGCGTGGACCTGATCCCTGTTTTCCTAGAGATTTTTTTTTCATAGCTTTTGTGGTAGTTCTCAGATTGACCGGTTTCCATCCTGTCTCAGGTGTTTAGAAGAGAGAGTCTGCGGTCCTGGTGAACTGGCTTTTGTAACAGCACCTGGAGGTCCTTATTTACATTTCAAGCAGAAAGGCTAAAAGGAAACCGGCTTGACTGACTAAACCAGAAGGGTCCACGTCTTCAGCACCGTGTATATTTTCCCTCAGAACACGATCAAACTGTGGGGTGGGGGGCGGGTGGGGGTTCAGGGAACACTCTGGACACAGCACCAACTCTGGGATTGGATTCTTGGCTAACAAGTTGATCCCTCAAATGGTGGTCTCCTGTCCATAAGATGAGATGGAAAGGCCCCAGCAGCACTTTGTAGGAGCTGCCCATTGACGTGAGCTGAACTTGAACTCGTGGGGTGTGACTAGGACACGAACATGAAGGAATGTGTGGGGGAGGACTGCACTCGGCATCTAGAAGAACCATCTAGTAGGTGTTGTTACAAAGATGACGGGCTTAGGTGGCCATGAGCCATAGCTCGAGTGCTCCCTTCTGTTAGGCTTGCTTATTAGAATTTGTTAGAATTTAATGAGACATCTGTTACCCTACAAGAGGGACTCTTAATAAAGCTCATCCAACTTAGCTCATTCCTGGCTTGGACAGGCTCGAGGTAGAAGCGTCAGAATTGACTTTTATTGTCAGGACTTCCAACGGTGGACTGATGGTTTGAGCCTGGATGGTAATAAAGTATCATGATGCCAGGTCGAACCCTATATGCCTTCAACTCTTGCTAGGCAGAAATTTGCCCTGGGACTTCCTGATGGACATCACTAATAACAGTTGAGCAGAGCCTCCTTGGTGTAGGGATGTAATCGTATTTTAGCACTTTATAATACGCAAGGCAGAAACGGAATAGAGCCTCTGGTCAAGAGATGATACATTCACTCCCAGAACCCCTGTCAGGAGTTGAAGAGTATCTCCCCAAAAGAGGGGAAAATGCTAATCCGCCAGGACCAGTGAATGTAACCTTAATTGAAAAGTCTTTGATCAAGTGAAAGTAAGGTCATTAGAGTAAGACCTAATCCGCTGCGATGGGTGACCTTTATGACAAGGGGAAATGACATAGAGACAGATAAGCACACAGGGATGATGGTATGTGAAGACTAAGGTAGAAATCAGGCAGTGCTTCTACCAAGACAAGGAGTGCAAAGGACGGTCAGCCAGCCACGGGAAGCTGGGAGAGAAGCGTGGGGCAGCGTCTCCCCCACAGCCTCCAAAGGAGCCCAGCCTGCTGCCGCCTTGACTTTGGACCTCTGGCCTCCAGAACTGTGGAACCATAGTTGTGTGTTCGAGTCATTGGTTTGTGGTATTGGGGTGCGGCAGCCTAGGAAACTGGTATGCCCCTTTTCCCCGCTCTGTCTCCTTGGAGAGGTGATGCTATGGCTTTGTCAGATTTAAGGACACTCATGGAATTCATCAGGTTGAAATGTGAAAGGGCTGATAGTGAACCATTTTTGACCTTCAGAAAGGGCAGTTGCGCGTGATCCAATTTAACATTTCTTACCAAATAAATCTCATCTGGGTGTGATGGGGGGGCTGTCTCTCATTTCCATCCCCTCCCCCACCTTGTGGGAAGGGGCTCCCAGCTGGGAAAAGTCCTGGCCACCTTTTCCTGTTGGCTTTCATAAAGCTTTTCCTTAGGTTTCTGGGATACTCGTTATCCCATGTAGCCAGATAAACAGGTAAACTAACTGGGGACAGAACCCCCAAGTTTGCCTTGCCTAAAAAAGGTCTGAGGTGGGGTGGCAGATGGGACTTTTTTGTGTTCTGAAGGACCTGCAAAAACCTTACGGTCTGGAAAATTATTAAAAAAAAAAAATAGGGATATGTATGTAACCTTTTTGAAAACAACATCTCAATATCTCCATAATTTAACATTGTAACCATCAGAGCTGATCTGGCTACCCATATTAATATGCACATGAAACACAGTTGACATATTTAAGATGATGGGGGAGTGTCTCCGAAAGTAAGTTACCAAAAGGTGAGCAATGGCCCTGGGCACTGGGGCAAAGGGTCTTGGCTCTGGCTACCATCATGTTATAGGTAGCAGGCACTTCCTTGCTGGTGTGTCTCTTGGCATTCACGGTAAGATCAGAGCCTGGATTCAGGACAAAAGGGTAGAATAAAGGAGCTGTTCGTTCTGCTTCGTCTCTGGTTATACGTTTCTCTTGGAAAACTGATCGGGCTTGGAATAGTGTGGGTTACGAACAGGATGCAGGCATTTCTGTGTCCTGCCAATAGGATTCTTACCTTCTTGTAAGAGGACCCAATTCATTTACCTAGTGTTGCCTCTGTGTGTGTGTATATATATATAAAAAACTTAAAATAGACATCTCTCAGGCTTTCTAATCAACCTACTAGGCAATTTAGAAAAGACTTGAAATAAATGCAAATACCTAGGTACAGCTTTCCATCTTTCCTGTGAAATCTCACCAAACCTAGTTACTTAACCTCTTTTTTTTTTTTTTCCTCAACAAATACAGGTAGGAACTAAAGATGTAAGAATGTTGCTACATTCACTATGAGCTTATGAAACTCAAGAGAAAAACTGCAGCAGGGTTCTGAATAGAAACAGGTGTCTCTAAATGGACACGGGGCTTTCCTGTCCCTGTACTTCATGGTATATTGATCTTCTAAGTGAATATAAATCTTAGATATGCCTTAAAGTTTGTGGAAGGGAAGATCAGGTTGTCTTTCTCTGGTGGGGCCTCTTCAACTCTCTAAACACAAAATACCAGGGTAAATGGGGCCCCTTAAGTCACTGTCATCTGGTATAGTGACTTTTTTTGCCAAGTTTGCAGCGAATTGATGTGGGATCTTAGTTCACAGACGAGGGATGGAACTTGAGCCACAGCAGTGAGAGGTGCTGAGTCCTAAGCACTAGGTCACCAGGGGAACACTCCCCCCCTTCCCCACGAGCTGCCGCCACTGACCTTGAATGGTTCTTAGATACACACTCTCAAGTACTTTGATCCTGGGATCAAGGTCTCTTGTGAAGAGACTGGTCACTTAAATAAGGATATCACTTTCATTAGATAACGATACCCCTTTAATCTATCATTAATCCAGAAAGTTGTTGCTTTTTAGGGCCGCACCCACGGCATATGGAGGTTCCCAGGTTTGGGGTTGCATCAGAGCTGCAGCTGCTGGCCTAGGCCGCAGGCACAGCAATGCCAACTCCAAACCGCATTTGTGAGCTACACAACAGCTCATGATGATGCCGGATCTTTAACCGACTGAGTGAGGTCAGGGGTTGAACGGCATCCTCACAGAGACTCTTACTGGGTTCTTAATCCTCTGAGCCATAGCGGGCACTCTAGAGATAACTCGTGAAAGTCCCCATTATGTCAGGCATGATGCTAAGCCCCAAGGATACAACCTTGACGGAAATAATCCTTGACCTCAAGGAGGTGACAATCCAGTAGGGGGCGTCACTAATTCATGGTAATGCATTCTAGGCTGGCAGCAGTTTTGGGGTGCAGTGAGCACAACAGAGGGAGAGGTGGGGACAGATCAAGCAAGCTTTCTGTAGAAAGTGATCAAAAACTGAGACCTCAAAAATAAGGCTTTAATCTAGACAAACGGGATTCGTTTCCTAGAGACAAAGCGCAGCGCATAAGAACCGAAGGTAGTTCAGTATGAGGTGAGGATTCTCCATAAAGAGCTGAGCCTCAAGAGGGATGCACGAGCCACATCCTGAAGGGCCGTGCGAGCCATCTGGAGTGGTTTTAATTTTCTCCTGAGGGCAGTGGGCAGCCATGAAATGATTGAAGCCAGAGTGGAAAATGGGTTAGAAGGGAGCTCGACTAGTCAAGAGGCTGATGAAATACACAAGGTGCAGAGTGACACATGGCGCTGGGGACAGAAAAGCAGGTGATTCATAAGACAGAACTGGAAGAACTAGGTGCTTGGTGTGGGTACAAGGAAGGAAAATGAAGATGGAAGCTTTTCAGATTTGTAGAGTGGTGCCCGTCACGGAACCCCTTGAGGACTTAGCAAGTTGTATTTTATTATTTAATTGTTGCTTTTTAGGGCTGCACCAATGGCATATGGAAGTCCCCAGGCTAGGGGTCGAATCAGGAGCTGTAGCTAATGGCCTATGCCACAGACACAGCAATACCAGATCCAGGCTGTATTTGCAAACTACACCCCAGGACCTGGCAATGCTGGTGGATCCTTGACCCACTGAGCAAGGCCGGGGATCAAACCCTTGTTCTCATGGATACTAGTTGGGCTCATTTCCACTGAGCCACAATGGGAGCTCCAAAGAACAGGTTTTAGGGAAAAAGTGGCAACTCGGGTTGGGACACATGGACTTGGAGATCCTGACAGTATATGGCTTTCTTTCTTTTTTTTTTTTTTTTTGTCTTTTTGCCTTTTCTAGGGCCGCATTTGGGGTGGCATATGGAGGATCCCAGGCTAGGGGTCTAATTGGAGCTGTAGCCGCCTGCCTACATGACAGACACAGCAACAGGGATCTGAGCCACGTCTGCAACCTACACCACAGCTCATGGCAATGCCAGATCCTTAACCCACTGAGCGAGGCCAGGGATCGAACCTGAAACCTCATGGCTCCTAGTCAGATTCATTAACCGAGCCATGATGGGAACTCCCCAAGCACGGCTTTTTCTAAACAGGTACATGAGTCTGGAGAAGGAAGGTGATAAGGATTCCTCCAGGACAAGCCCCTTAGACATCTGGCTGGGGAGAACTCTAGGAAGAGGTGAGTTCTGAGCGGAGTCTGGGTGGATGAATAGTAGTGCTCGTGTTAATGAAAGAGGCCAGAACGCAATGGTGAGTTTGAGGCAGCATAGAGGGGTTGGAGCAGGAAAGCAGAAAATAATTGCTGACCGGGGCCTTGCACGTCAGGCCTGAGGCATAAAGAGTTGGAATGAGCCAATAAGATTCTAGGCAGGGGACAGACCTGGTCTTATTTGTGGTCTACAGATTAGACTGGGCACTAACGTGGACAAGAACTGGAAATGACAAGTCAGACCACTTAAGAGATCCTAGCGCTCTTCCTGTCCAAAGATAAAATCTCAAATGAATGGTAAGGCAGACAGGGTGGAGAGAAAGGAGTGAAACCGGGCAATATCGAGGAGAAAGAAAGGGCAGACATAGCCACGCACTCTAGAAAATGCCAAGGAAAATGGCATGAATGATGCTGAGGTTTCTGACTTGACTGGTGGTGGCCACTTGATAGGACAGGCAAGGTGGGTAATGGGAAGGAGCTGGTAAGAAAAGCAGGATAGATGGGCCATAATCCTTGGTTTTTCATTCAACAAAGTCAGGAGTTATGAAAAGAAAGGGACTTTGCTGACTACGAGAAGCAATTATAACTTTGATCTGTAGTAAAGTATTTTCAGTGATGTCCCATTATCCTTTTCTAGTAATGGTAAGGCTCAGGAATTACTTCACTCTGAAAACTCTGTTTCTCTAAAGGGACAGCAATAGTCCACCTGTGGTGGGAAAGAGAACACTACCATAACTTTATCAGCATATTTCTTTCCAAAATAATCGGACACAAATCTCTGCAATAAGTTTTTAATAATTTGTCCAAGGCCTCAAGATGTCATGACAGAGCTACTTACTTTCTAAGAATCAGTTGAAATAAAAATGGTCAAAAAAAACCTTCCCTGAAGATCTTCTCTAAATGGTTCCCTTTATTACTATCATGGTACCATGTCCTGTTCTTGACAGTACTTTTTTTTTTTTTTCCTGCTTCAAGTTATATTTAGTTTACATGTTTGTCTTTCCTTCTCAGTATACCATAGGGCCCCTGTTTGGCGTCTGTATTGGACAGCATAGTAGATATTTTGACGGCTACCCCTGGCTAGACTTCTAATCTAAACTTACTAAATCTAGTCTGTTGTATGTTGCTGTATAATGCAAAGAAATCTCCGTTATGAATTAAGAGATCCCCAATGGTAAAATGAACAAGTAAAAGCAAAACCGTAGTGTCAGAAACAGTAAAGTGGGTAGGAGGGTCTGGGTAAGCGCATTTGTGTTGGGGCCTGAGATGGGGAGGTCTGTGGCAAAGGAGGATGGCAGGGCAAGCTCCTTGATTTTCTTTGGGTGGAAGGGAGGCGCTCTTGATTCCCCAGAGAGAACATTATTGAAAGAAGCCCCAACTCAACTACCGTTGATTCTGCTACTGCATTTAAGTGGAGAGATCCTGAGTTCGAGCCTTTCTCCAGAAGCTGGCTTAATTGGATTCCAACTGGGCAGAATGAATTTTTAATCAGAACAGATTTTATTTGCTTTAAATGAATATTGTTACAGTTAGCCCCTATTTATCAACAAAGTGGTCATTAACAGCTATCAGTGGCTGACCCTGACAGATTCCATTACTGAAATAATGAAGTCTGATGGGTTATTACTATTAACGCTGGCTAATGGTTTTACATATGCAGAGCCAGAGAGGGGAGTGATATAGAGCTACTTACTCAGGCAGGTTGACCACAGGGAGATGGAAGGAAGTAATGAAAAGTGCAGGGAGCTTGATGAGAAATGAATGGCTCCCAGGAAGAATGAATACAAATTCAGACATATATCTTTTAATCACCACGTTGAAAAGGTTGATTACTTAAAATTAGACTCGCCAGATGTTCTTTTAGGCAGAAATGGGGAACCAAGTGGGGAAATAGGAATTTATCCTTCTATAAAGGTCCTGGTTTATTTCATAACAGCTGGTAGGAAACTGAATCAAACTGACAAAATTAAGAAAGCCACCAGGTTCAGAGGGAAATGTAGGAGAGAAGCTTAGAAGTAGGGAATAAAAAAAGAGACTAAGATGAAATCCTATTGAGTGTTAGCACTTCTGAAACTTGGAGGTTTAGGTTTCCAAGAAATAAGATTTTTTTCCCCCTAAGCAGCTTCCTTCTCAGTGACATACTTTTAGACTGTAAAAAATTTCTTCCCTTATCCATGAAACTATTAAAAAAAAAATTTCAGTACCTCCAGACACATGACCCAGCAACAGATAGCAACACAACTCCTTCTACCCTCCTCCCCAGTCAGCTGTGGGCAAAGGCGTGAATTCATTCTTGTGATACACCTTGAGAGACAGTGGAAAAGTTTGTTGTCAAATTTTCCCTCCCACTTTCCCCCAACTTTCCCATCACAGATTGATTTCTTCGTAGCTATTGAGCATTTTGAGTTTTCTGGCACTCTGTCCTTATGGTGCACCCATTTTTGGAAGGGGTAATAAAACTGTGCACCCATTATCAGCGCAAACCAACTAAAACCTTTTGCAAATAGAAGTCACGTGGGGACTGATGCAAGGGAAATGTATTACTCAGACAAGACCATCTTCCCTTGGTCCAAATGCTACTTTGCAGAAGTGGAAGAGCCCATTTTCAGCCTCTTCTACACCTCTTGAATAGGAGTTTGCTTTTCTGGCTTAAAGAATCGCTATTGGCCAAATTCCCTGGATCACTCATGACCCAACTGAAGTCAGTTTGTTTCATGCCTTTATATACTGCCAAAGAACCCAATATAATAAGGAATATTGAATGTACATGGATGCAAACTCTTTTATAAGACACCAATAGACTTTTTCTTGAATACGAATCTTCGCAATTATTGGAATCAACTTGTCAATAAAGTAGTATGGGGGGGGGTGTTAGTTTTCCTAAGTTATAGCAGAAGTCGCTGAGAGCTTGTAACATGAAACGTATGTTCGATATAGTCCGGCAGTACATCACCAAGAAAAATTCTTTGCTAGGTTTATTATAACTTGATTGGAATGCCACTACCTCAGACTCTGTAGAAGAAGCCAGGTACTACTTATAAAATGACATTTGTTCTACAAATAAAACAAGTTACTAGTGGGTGTATTAATGTTTAGAATGGTTTCAAATACTTGTCATTTCCCTTTTAAGTGACTCAGATGACTATACAACTTGTCAGTCTTCAAAATACTAAGAACCTCTAAACTAATAGCCTGCTTGGTATTAGTATTAGTATGTGCATTTGAGAGTCAAAACTTCCTTTAAAAAACCTATAAGAAATAAACCTAAAAAAATCTGTAAAATCAATAAAAACATAAACCTACTGAAAATCTAAGGTTTAGGTCCTTTAAGTCAGACTTGTTTTCCCAACAGTTAGTCAAATAAGGTCATATGATTAATGATCACACACCTTTGGGTTAATATATTACTTGTATAGACATTAAGGTTAGATGCAAATTAAAAGCAAGAGACTAAATTCATAATAAAAATAAGTAGATGTTTCCTTTCATTTTCTTACAGCATTTTTTTAAGTTGTAAGTTCTTTGTCTGGCTCCGAGCTGTAAGTCTTGTAAAAAGCCTCTTCTAACTAGGAATGTCTTTGTCAAGGACCTGCAGACAACCCTTGGAAAGGCCCTCGTCATAAGTGACTAGATAAAGTTCCCTATAACTATAACGGGAAAAATAAAAATCATTTTATAATCATTAAAAAAAATTATTAACGGTTGTATTGCAAAATAAAAAATACCGTCAAGGGAGAGGGCTTTTAAATAGCAATAGACATGTCTGGTTATTTTTATAGATCTATATTGGATTCAAGGCAAATGTTTTAGGGGTCATTTAATTAGAGTTTATGTATATGCAGATACCCCTGTATATACACATACCTGTGCTAATGGTGGGATAAATCTGACGCATGGAAAGCTGGTCAGCATTTACCACTGATTGGAGGACAGCGATGCTAGAGCTAAAAGCTGCTGGCTGCAATGGGGACATCTGGATGCTCAGAACAAGGTCAGCTTTCCTGGGCTCTCTCCAGCCATCCCATGAGACCTTTTGGCTATCTTTTTCTCACTCGTTGCATTATTTTTCAAGTTCTAGCTTTATGTTGCCCACATCCCAGGAATCCTAATAGGATTCATTTGTGAGAGTTTTGTAAATTGCTTCGTAGATTAAAATTCTATATAAAGTTTATTTACGACGGGAAGCCCTGACTGGGAGAGATTAGACTTGTGACAGTTCCCATTTCTAGGGCTCAGAGAAATGCATCTGTGTTATTAGCCCACGAGGCTGGCTCACACTGATAGAGTTGATCAGGTAATGCTGACTTGTCCTTCAGGCTTAGCCTGGCCTCACATTTCTCCCTGCTCTGCTTCCTTCTTTTTCTTGGGGTCTCTCAGCTCCTAGGCAGAGCTACCCGTAGACTTGCCAAGAGGCCTTTGGATATGGAGAGGTTGAGGCAAGAAGTGTGGCGCAATGAGTGAGGAGTTTCTGTTGTGGTTCGACCCGACTAGGATCCATGAGGATGCAGGTTCGATCCCTAGTCTCGCTCAGGGGATTAAGGATCCGGCTTTGCTGTGAGCTGCAGTGTAGGTTGCAGATGAGCTCGGATCCTGCATTGTTGTGACTATAGGCCAGCAGCTGCAGCTCTGATTTAACCCCTAGCCAGGGAACTTCCATATGCTGCAGAGGTGGCTCTTAAAGAGACACACAAAGTGCGGAACAGTAGAAATGGCTTTGAGGTCCAGGTCTGGAGACCTGTCTTTGACCAATCCTGCCTTGTTAGTTATGAAATCCTGACCAGGTACTTAGTCTCTTTGAACCTAGTTCTCATTTAATGCGTATATTGAGTCCTGGCTATGGGCGGGCTAGGTATAGTGTTCGGGGCTGGAGAGTCATCAGTGGACTAGCTGCAAACCCTTGTCCTCACGGAACTTACAATTTACCAGGGAAGTTGAAGATAAAACACGAATAAGTACAAGAAGGTAACAAAATAAAGTTGGGGGAAAGCTGGGTAAAATGATCATTGCTCTGGGGAGATGAGGGTAGACTTCAGAAGTGAACATCCGAGCAAAGGCTTAAAGGAAGTAAGGCAGTCCAACCCACAGTGTATCTATCTTGAAAAGAACGTGCCACATTGAGCCATGTTCAGGAAAAGGGGAAACTGAAACTAGTTGTTGACCCTTGCTTGGAACTAATAACAAGGGCAACAGCTCTGTCTGCTATATGCCTAGCCTATAGTAACCATTTTAAGAGTAGCCATCTGGTAGATACCTTGTATCTAAAATCTATTTTACAAGCTGGTTATGGCTGACTTTCCTCTTGTCAATTTCTTCCATACAGCAAAGTGACCCAGTCATACACATGGATACATTCTTTCTCTTCTGTCATCCCCTATCATGTTTTGTCCCAAGAAATTACACACAGTTCCCTGTGGAGGAGGTCAGTTCTTAAGGAGTTAGTTTCCTTTAGCAACTGGGAACCTACTTGGTCTGTTAAATTCACAAGTTTATATTGTCAGTGGAAATTGTTTGAACATCCTTTCTTACTATTTGCCTAAAGCTATGGGAATGTTTTTTCCCTAGAGAAGTCAGGTTTTGGAAGCACATAAACATTGAATAATCTGAAAGCTCAGCATTCTTGGCTGTGCAAGGCTCCAGATCTGGGTCGGAGAGTCAAGCTGAATGGGATTACTGAAGGTGGTAGCCGTGTGGCCGGCAGTGCAGTCTGAAGATGAAATGCAAAGCATGACTTGGACCAGGGAACTTCCATATGCACTGGGTGTGGCCCTAACAAGACCAAAAAAAATTTTTTTTTGCTGGTGCTATAATGTAGGTGAACCTTGAAAATGCGCTAGGTGAAATAAGTCAGACAAAAAGGGACACATATAGTTTCACTCATACGAGAGATCTAGAATGGATAAATTCATAGACAAACGAGATTGGAGGTCACCAGGGGGTGGGGTGGGAGGGAATGGGGAAAAACTGCTTATAGATCAGGACTTTCGTTTGAGGGGGTAGTAAGTCTGGAAATAGATAATGGTGGTGGTTGCCTAAGATGATGGACAGAAGACCCTAAAATCGTTAACGTGAAATGGCAAATTTGTTCTTGAATCACAGTTTGTTTAGGTGGAGATAGTTTTTGTGATTTTTAAATTAACTTCTAAATTGGTCAAAGGCTTTTAATTTGAAAAAGTAAAGGAAATTATTGTGATGATGAGTAAATATATCCAAGTTAATTAGAAGCAAGTGAAACTAAAAGGACGTAGAATATTGTCGGGTTAGAATAACATCCTATCATAGGCCATGTGACTGTTTTGAATATACTACTTTATTAAAACTAGGACCAGAATTGGGAGTATGGCTAATAAATATAACACAAGGGAGTAACTTGCAGCCATTAAAATCATAATTATGAAGCCCATATGAAGAAACAAATACACGAATACATTATATGAAGTATGAGAATATAGAATAGCGGGTATAATAGCTTTGCTAAAATAGGTTTTATGTGGGAGTTAAAACAAATGAAAACAGTTCTAGGGATAAGATATTTTTAATTCCCCTGGCTTTATTTTTTTGAAAAAGGAAAAGTGAAAAATACTGGTGGGCTCGATACTTGGCATCGCTAGTCACTATCTCCTGTGCAGAGTAGTGTTTGCGTTTTGAGTTAAACTCCTTTAATTCTGGAGCTGTATCCATTTCTATTCAGTTTTAATCTGAAGACCTGTTAGGTCTAAATGGGGTAAAATTAATAACAGCAGAGATAAAGTACTGGTTTAAAGGTGTTATAAGTTAAACTCCAATTAAGGGTTGCTTGCGATCTCCTCACTATAAATACACTCATTTAATACCAAGACTTCAGGGTTCCTTTTGTGTAACTGTAGGACGTCAGAGTGAAGGACTTGGCAGTCTAAACTCCTCATTTTGCAAGTGAGGAAACTGATAAACACAGTCTGTATTCTGACAAAAGCCAGACAGTAGCCCCTGGTCTTAATGCTTGGCCCATATCTGGTGCTGAACCATGAATGGAAATGTAGACAGAGGGGCTTGTGCTGGAAGACATAACTTCAGAATGTGGTTGGCTTATTGATATTGTATCAAATTAGTGTCACCTGTTATCCTTTCTCTTCTCCAACTTCTAGGATCTTTTACGTTACGAAAATTACTTCAATTTATCAGTAATTGCACTTTTCTTTATGCTGAAGCTTAGTGCAGGAAAAGCTTCCATAAGAACATAAATGTGGAGTTCCCGTCGTGGCTAAGTAGTAAACGAATGCGACTAGGAACGATGAGGTTGTGGGTTTGATCCCTGGCCTTGCTCAGTGAGTTAAGGATCCGGCGTTGCCGTGAGCTGTGGTGTAGGTCACAGATGCGGCTCAGATCCCGCGTTGCTGTGGCTGTGGTGTCAGCCGGCGGCTACAGCTCCGATTAGGCCCCTAGCCTGGGAACCTCCACATGCTGCAGGTGTGGCCATAAAAGGACAAAAAAAACAACAACCCCAAAACAAAAACATAAATGCAACCCTATTCATGTTTCATATCTTGGTGAAAAATCTGTAAAGAGCCCATAACCCAACAGGTCAATTTCCTTTTGTAAAACAAAAAGGAAACCAATCCCCAAACCCTGCTGCCTTTTATGACTATTAACTCGGTTCTACTTGAAGCAGGGGCTGGATTACAAGAGAACCCTTGTAGGTCCCTCAGTGTTCTCCTGGCCTAATTCTGGCTGCTGAACCACTGATTGGGCTGTTAAATAATCCGTCATCTGCTCTGTGTGCAACCATTATGGCAAAGGAAACAGGCCAATCATCCTGAAGATAGACTATTTAGCGTTCATTACTCTGTCCATAGGGTTGAGGATGTTGCTTATTCACCTGAAAACCAACTCTCTTGTGAAATGGTTACAAAGGGTTGGTGAACTCTCCAGGCAGGAAACAGATGGGAGTTGGAGGTAACACCACCTGGTCTTGGTCAGGCCAGTAAGAGGTTTCAGTGCCTTTCTTTGTATCTGGACACCCAGTTCTGAACGTAATTCTGAAGGTCGAATAGAATCCCTTGGTATCGGAACAAAGGCCTCTTTGTTCAGTGGCTTGCTGACAATTTTAGATATTGAGATCTAAGAGTAGAAAATGGAACTACAGAGCTGGAAAGTATTATGAAAATGCAATTTAATTCTAGACAAATCCCATGTAAGTCTTAAGCTTTCAAATGAGCTCCAGGGAAATTACTTGAGTTGTACCTTTATTTTTTGCTCTTTAATTCTGGGAACGTTATTGGATATGGGTAGTGATAGCTTTAAAATATCACGGTGCTCTTTGAGGTGTGAGAATGTACCTTATTATCTTGTCCAACTTGGAATGAAAACGATTCTTCAATTTAGATCTTTTTATGGCCACATCTGTGGGATCGAACCCGCATCCTTGTGGATACTAGTCTGATTCTTAACCTGCCTGAACCACAACGGGAACTCCTTCAGTTTAGATCTTCAGGATAACATGAGATGATAAATAACCAAGTGTAATGTACCTGCTTGAGGCACTGCTCAGTAATGGGAAGTTCTGCCAGCATTTATCAAATTTCTACTATGCTAGTGCTTACTGAATCAAAGACAGTAAGAATGACCCCTCCCTGCCCCATGAGGGGTTAAAAACCTACTGTGCTCTATTGCATGGTTGATAGCCCTGTCCACCACCACTGAACCACTGGTTTCTTCCAAATAAGTGTACTATAGTGTACATATCTGAAATTTTTAAAAGTGCATGGGTGAGGCAATTCATCAAGAGTCTGCATTAAAAAGTCTACATTCTAAGCTGATAGTTCAAGCATTGCTCTTGGTGCACATCAAATCTTGGGCTTCTCTTCGGTTTCTGCTGAAATCAGATCATCTGGAAATGGGCCTAAGACGAGGCACTCGCCTGTGATTCTAATGCACTTACAGTGTTTCATTCCAGAAAAGCCATCCTTCAAATAAGTTCTCACCCAAGGATGAAATGGTCTTCAGTTATGGGTCATGATTTTTGTGTCTTTTATATTGTTTCAGAAATGGGTCTGAGAAGGGTTTTGATAGCTGCTTAGATAAATACTTCACTGTGACAGTTCAGTCTTCATCTCTGAGTTTTCATTTTTTTTTTTTTTCCCCTGCTCTTTAGGGCTGTAACTGGTATATGGAAGTTCACAGGCTAGGGGTTGAACTGGAGCTGCTGCTGCCGGCCTACACCACAGCCACAGCAATGCCAGATCCAGGCTGTGTCTGCAACCGACACCACAGCTCGCGGCAATGCTGGATTCTTAACCCAATGAGTGAGGGCAGGGATTGAACCCGCAACCTCTTGGATTCCAGTTGGGTTTGTTATCACTGAGCCACAATAGGAACTCCTCATTCGTTTTCTTTTACACTTATATAAGTGGTTTAGCCAAATGCGAAGAAAACGTCTCAGATGGGCAAGCGAGCAAGTGCTGGCTAAGACCATTAACTAAGGGGAGGGTGGCCGATGGGGGCATTCTGAAGGCCACAGCTGGAATCCCAAAGTCGCCCATCCCCTGAGGAATGATCCAAGTAACGCTGCTTCTGGAATTGCTTTTGCTTTTATGAGGTACGTAAACGGTCAAAAATGAAAACCTTCATTAACGTAATGAAAATATTTCTCGCTTAAATTAATAAGGTGCTCTCCTGCTGCATTTAAAGTGCCAAGTTATTAAAAAGACAAAAACATGACTTTGAGCTTTTGCTTGAAGTTAGAACGTGAGTCTCATGGTATGTGTCTCTCATTCCTAGCTTCTATGACCGGCCTTGCCAGACCTGTTTCTGTGGAGACAGACATTAAATCGGTGAAAATACTAGAGAAACTACTATAAGGATGTTCTTTGAAACTTTGATTTGCTGGGTGAGGCCCCCATTCCAGGCACAGGCGGACACAGTGAAGGTGGCTTGCTCTCAGGGAGAAACTACAGTGGCTTTTGGGAAACCCTGTTTCTCTTCATTTTCCTCTCCTCTCCTTTTTTCCTTTCTTCTTATCTCATTCATCTTATTAATTCAGTCAAGCATAATTGAGCTCTTAAATGTGGCTAAAGCCACACATATTTCCCCTCATGTTGTATGAGCTGGATAGATGGCTTTAGGAGACAAAACCAACAGGAAGCTGTCTGTTGGAGCTGTCTCGCAGTATCTCTAGGGAACACATCTGTTAAACCCACTGACAGAAGGGCAGAGCTGGTACCTCTGCCTCTCAACCATCCCAAGCACGGTGGCTCCATACACATCTAAGCACGGTGATGCCTGAATAGGACGGCAGACTGTTGGACTTGGAGTTGCTGGAGAGTTAGCATATCTGAGAAACATAAAAGGTGTCTTTCCTTTGCCTTTAAGTAGAGAAACCGTAGGTACATGGTTTATGTGGCACATCATGAGCCTCTACCAGGGGTTCAGAAGCCAGTGCCTATGACACACAGGCTACTGTGTCCTTGTTAAACACAAACAATGAATGAAGACCGACTTTGTTCCGGACAGGCTTACATATCTTTCATGGGATGAAACAAAGCTGAATAAGCAACACTTCACTTAACAGGTGGGTTAATCACTGTCCTAGAGCAGCCTTGAGCAGAACTTTGGAAATCACCCAGTTGACATAGAAACCAAAGTTACTATATTGGATGTAAAAACTGGGTGGTTTCTTTGAATAGAACACACAGTAGGCCCTAACTTGGTTGTTTTACCTATTTGAGCCTGTAAACGTGTCCACCCGTAGAAACCTTTAGAGCAAATCATCTAGGAGTTAAAAAAGGAATAGGAACACGAAAACAAATTCATTCCATAGGCAACAGAAATGTAGGAGACTCACTAATTCACAGTTTTGAAGATGTTTTAAAAATCTCAGATAATGGCAAGCACTAACAATGTATAAAGGTTCTCATGAGCACCCTCTAAGAGGAATTGAGCAGGAAGGTTCTAGCCAACTCTACACCCCACCAAAGCCAACAGTTCTAACTCCTGAAATCAAGACTTCATTAAAAAATGAGAAATAGGATAGATTAGAAGGTAAATTTAGAAAGACATTGAATTTTTTTCAAAAGCGTAGTTGATTTACAATGTTGTGCCGGTTTCTGCTGTATAGCAAAGTGACCCAATCATGCATTCATTCCCTTTCTTACATTATCGCCCATCATGGTCTATCCCAAGAGATTGGATATAGTTTTCCTGTGCTGTACAGTAGGACCTCACTGCTTATCCATGCTAAATGTAATAGTTTGCGTCTATTAAACCCAAACTCCCTGTCCATCCTACTCCCTCCCCCTCCCCCTTGGCAACCACGGTCAGCTAAGTCTGTAAGTCAGAAGAAGACATTCTGAAAGTGCTGGTATATGTCATGTTTCCTGACTGTGGGGCTAAAACAAAGGCAGTCCCCTTTCACTGAGCAAGAGATCTGACTGCAGGGGAAGATCAGAAAGTGCCACCTTCTGGAATTAAACCCATGCAGGACCATAATGAAATCGATGAAACTCTTCATAGGCAGAAATTTTCCTAGAAGCAACTCCCTAAAAGAAAGGTGTGACCGTGTTTCTGGGAAACAAACAAAAAACCACACAGAGCTTCCTGTTCATTCAAGACTTGAAGGTGCCTCCCTCAAAGTCAGCCAGCACCTGTAACAGGACCAATGCAAGCAAGTGCTAATCTTAGAGCTACAACATTAATATATAATGGGCTATTTTGATGACAGGTGAAATACTGAAAGAGTTTGATAGCTAAGAAATCTTTAGCATTCTTTAGTACTGTCCAGGGGAAAGATGTTCTGATTCTCTAGATGACTAATCTTGGTTATTGAAAGATGACTATCCCTAGAGTGGAAAAAGGCAATTCATCAGTGTTAGTTATAGGAACAGCCTTTAAAGTGTGTTTAAATCCATATAGCCCAATCCCTTGTTTATGAAGCTATATTATAACGTCTTTCCCCTACATTATTACTTTCTGAAGAATTTTGATTCTCCACTTTCCCAACTTCTTCCTATTCTTCCAACCCCAACTCAGATATCTGTCTTCACACAACCTTCTCCCATCTCCAATTCTGTCCTAGTTCTTTGCATTTTTTAATAACAGCAAATTCTGCTTTCTATTATAGCTAGCTTTCTTCATTAGGCTATATACTCTTTGCTGTGTACTCATTTCTTGATTGATGTTTAAAAAGTTTGCAAATGTATGCATCAAACTCTCTGCTAGGCGTTTGCTTATTCATTCCATCCTCACTGTGTCCGGCATGTACTAAGACCTTCTCGGGCCCATTGGAGACCCTCCCTAACTTGACGTTGCTAGTTGATGTGGCTGTCTGAGGGGATGACCCTACTTGAAAGGAGCATCCCATGCAGGTGAACAGGCCCAGGAAGATGGGTCTGTAGTACCCAGGGATGAAATAAATGAGTGTATTGGAACTTGACTCATGCAAGTAAGCTTCCCAGGGTGTGATTATTCTTGGGTCGGGGCGGGGGGAGAAAACTGAATTTGGAAAGTTGATGTCTGGACTGTAGAATATGGAGACACCACTGATACTCAGCTGCAATGGTGAAATTCTGCCAGGGAGACCCATGCGGCCTCTAAGAGATGCACTGTACCGCTTCTCATAATTACTTAAAAAAAAATCAGCCAATTTAATGGAAAACCACCCTGAGATGCTATGGATTGTGACACAAGAGAACTTTGTCTAGGAGAACAGTTGTCCCACATTTTGCAAATAGGTCTTAAAATCTCAAAGCAAAGCTCATCAGTTGGTGGGGGAAAAAGTTCAACATCTGTCTACAGACACTCTTAATGAAGCATGATAATCACAATGTGGTTGCTATGTAGTAGGAAAATTAAAGGTAGCAGTTTATTTTTAAATAAATGTTAGGCTTGCATAAAGTATGGGGAAAGTAATCTTAAAAATAGCATTTTTGGGGAGTTTGGGGTTAACAGATGCAAACTATTACATTTAGAATGGATAAGCAGTGAGGTCCTACTGTACAGCACAGGGAACTATATCCAGTCTCTGGGTTAGAACATGATGGAAGAGTATATGAGAAAGGGAATGTGTGTGTGTATGAGGGAGAGAGGGAGACTGGGTCATTTTACTGTACAACAAAGTAGCACAACATTGTAGATCAACTATACTCCAGTAAAATTTAACAAATAGCATTTTGAAACCAAATGGACAAAGAAATAAGTTTGTGAAAGGTGCTTTCAGTTCAGACTCTGGAAATTAATTTTGGCATGCATGGCTGGATAGGCATTATCTATTTTATAACTTGGGCTGGAGATGAAGTGTATTTTATTGCTTGTTTTCTCTGGAAATGCATAATCTGGTGAGGGAACCAAAAATGGTGGTAAGATGTGAAAAGATAATATGTAAGGGCTGTGGAAGAAGCAAAGCAGGGTACATGACTTGTCTTGGGAGAGAAGGGAAAAAATGAAGGCTTCCTGGAGGAGGTGATGCCAAAAGTAGAAACTAGCCAAGCAGGGAGATGAGAAGGCATTTGAAGCAGAAGATGCAAAGACGGAGGGGAAATGACATGGGAATTCTAGGTAACTGATTGTAGCTGGAGAATGTGAGCCCAAGTATAGTAAGAGATGAAACAGGTATGGGCAGGGATCTTCTTGATGGGGCGCTTTGTGTCTCATTTAAGGATCTATAATCTACTGGCAGCAAAGTCATTCAAGGGTTTCCAAAAGGACAGAGATTTAGTTAAACCTTTGTTTCATATAGTTAACTTTGGTGAAGAGGTGGAGAATGACAGCCGTGGATGGGGACGTGTTGGCTGTAACCCAGGAGACGAGCTGGAGTTACGGAGGGCAGGCTGATGTGTGAAACAGCGAGGAGGTAGACACCAAAGGACTCAGCGTGTGCTGAGGAAGGTGAGCAGCTAGTGATGGAGCAGGCTTTAATTCGTATTCTGAATCAAAGATTTCAGGAAGAGGAAGGGCAGATGGCAAGCACAGCTTTGAATTTGGTAAGACTGAGGTTCCGGTGGGACTTGAGGCTAGCGTCCTTCATCACATAGTTGGAGGCAGCAGTCCGAAGCCCTGGGGAGCAGTGTGGTCCAGAATACAGATTTGTTCCTCAGTGTTCTGCTAATAGCTGAAGCCATGAAAATGGAAGGAACCCAGCAAGAGCAAGGAGAATGAGAAATGAAAAGGGAAAGAATAGATCTGGGGAGAACCCTACCATATAAGGAATAAGAGAAAAAGGAGTCTACAAAAAAGAAGCAACAGACGTGGGTGGGGAGATGCTGAGGGAGGCTGTTGTGAAGAGATGTTGACAGAATGAAATGCATGAAAGGATAGTAGCAAAAGAATGATCTAAATGTATAAATTAGGGTTGGGGTTCCCACTGTGGCTCAGTGGAATCAGTCTCTGTAGCTCCAGGACACAGGTTCAATCCCTGGGCTGGCACAGTGGGTTAAAGGATATAGGTTGCAACTATGCTGTAGATCTGATCCCTGGCCAAGGAACTCCATGTGCTGTGGGGTAGCCAAAAAAGAAAAAAAAAATTAGGGCCAAGATAGTCTCGAAGCACGTATCCATGTGTCTATACTCCCTCATCCTAAAATTCAATTTAATGATTAGAAAAGACAAAGCACATAGATCTGAATAAGCTACAACAACACATGAAAATGCCATTTTGTGAATATTTCACAAATGATGGAGGAATCCCTGGAAGACAGATGGAAGATGGGACCTGTTTTACAGAGAAGCAGAGGCCAGCAGGGTTTGGAGGGCACAGCTTGAAATGTAAGCACAGAGTCAAAAATATAAGGGGAAGGAGGAGTTCCCATCATGGCTCAGTGGAAACAAATCTGACTAGCATCTATGAGGATGCAGGTTCGATCCCTACCCTTGCTCAGTGGGTTAAGGATCTGGCGTTGCTGTGAGTTGTGGTGTAGGTCACAGACGCTTCTTGGATCTGGCATTGCTGTGGTGTAGACCAGCAGCTACAGCTCTGCTTCAAGCCCTAGCCCGGGAACCTCCATATGCTGTGGATGCGGCCCCCAAAAGACTCCCCCCCCAAAAAAAACCCACAAGGGGAAGGCCACTGTGGGATATTTTCAAAGGGCCAAAATCTGTCTGAGGAGGCTTTGCTTCGCCATACTCCATCCTTTCTGCTTATGCTCTGCCTTGTGCAGTAACAGGTTCAAGGTCAGCCTGGTGACGGGGGGTGCTGCTCAGAAGAGGGAGGGAGGCATGAAGGACAACTTCACTTCTATTCTCCATAGTTGGAGCTGTTTGACTCTCTCACATTGAGAATGTATTCATGTGTTACTTGAGTATGTTGTTAAAATAGAAATAGTCTTTGCGTTTGATGGGGAATCGGGGAGGTTTTGGTGACCTTGAGAAGAACAGTAAAGAGGAGGGGGAGGGGTCAAAGCCGGATGGTGCTTGGAGGTGTGAACAAGAGGTGACAAAATGGAGCGAGTGAGGGCAAAATATGCAGAGGGAATTAAAATAAATTAGAGGGGGGTGAGGAGAAGTCAAAGACTGTTAAGAGAGGGATACGAGGTAGCGAGAAAAAGTACAGAACGTGGATATTCTTGGAATTACCCATTTGGAAACTGAACACTGAAAGTGGAATTGGAACGTGGGAGTAGAAACAGAAGAGGAATGGCTTGCGGGCCCCTCCTTGGAGCCAAAAGGAATAAGAGCATCTGCTTGGAGAAGGGCATCCCAAGGTTGAAAAGAAGACTTGAGTAGAAAAAGATTGGAAAAACCCAACTGGGACGCACCAAAGGGTCAACAGCAATAAGTCATGGCAGGGTGGTCAGCTACAGACAGGTGGTGCCTGATGCAGTGTGTGACCTTTCCCAGCAGCTCCTGAGGACGTGGGTGCCATGACCGTAAGGGCCGGTTGTCCAGGGTTTGGGTTGTTGAGGTTCATGAAGGAACAGGTAGTAAGGGGCAGAGTGTGGCTCATAACAGCCTGATGGGGTGATCTGCTATAGCTCCTGACTTAGAAGGAAGCTCAGAAGATTCCACCTATGGTCCTCAAAGGACTCAAGAGACCGGAGCAAGTAGTGGCCTCTGTAGCTCTGGCACAGCCTAGAGGGAGGAGTTCCTGAGTTCCTGGCACAGCCTAAGGGCAGGAGGAAACTTCATATAGATGCTAGGCATCTGCTTTAAGTGGCCAGAAGCGGTGAAATTCCCAGTCCTGTGCTGCAGCTGCCTCTAACCCCTCCCTCCTTCTTGGAAGAAATTCATCGACAATGAGGCAGGTTCAATCAACAGAGGATAAAGCATTTCTTCTTTATCATTGGGTCATCTGTTCATTTTTCCCACCGGTTTCTAGTGGCCAAGGAGAGGCTATGCTACCAAGTGCTCTTTGGTTCAGAACGTAGTCCCATAGCTACTGGCTAGAGTCTGCCATGCAGAGAGAAGTCAGCTGTCACTCTGGCAGGCTCTGAGCTGCTGGGGCCATTAAACCGCCTCTGCCCTTGGGCCAGTGTCCTGAAGGACAACCAAGGACATGTCCTCCAAAAGCACAGTCTTTCTGTGATGTTAAGTTCCATGTGAGGAGCGGTGGACAAGTGGAGATTTTCCTAAATTCCTTGCACCTGTGTGTGTGTCTATGTGTGTGTGTGCGTGCACAGAAAGGGACAGGACCACTGTACTCAGGGGTCAGGACAAGGAGGGAGGCTGAGTGGTGGCCCTGCAGAGGCTTGGTTTCAGGGCAGTGACAAGCCTGTCTGGCCACTTGGCAGCTCTCTGGTGCTGCAGCACCCTAGGAAGGGCCAGCAGCCCCTCTCAGCATGGCTGTGAGCGTCCTTGCTCACGCTGGACATCGACCTACTCGCTTACGGGCTGGGGTGGCGCCTGGAGCTCCCTCCCGCACATCGGAGGCGATACTGCGTCATGGCAGGGGACCAAAGGTGGGGGCAGTTGTATTTCACCCGAGAGAGATGGGTAGATAGCAGGAATCCTTGCCTTGCCTTCAGTTTCTCTCACTCTTCACACAGCTGGTTTCCATTCCTGTCCTGCCAGACATGCCCCCCCCCCCCCCACGTGCTCTCTAAGCCGTGGGGGCGGGAACAGGTAACCCAAGTCTCTTCCTGTCCTGGTTGCATGATGAGTCTCTGAAACCTGATGCTAGGCCTGCCTGCTGGCCAAAAGGGGGTGGGTAGTTTTTTTAGGTTTTGGTTTTTTTCTTCAGGACATACGTATGATAGGAAAACTCAGCAGATGTTATTTCACTGTCATTTCTCTTGGACCTAAATATGCATGTATATTTTTTAAACCTAAGTGCTAAAATTGTAGGTAGATTTGTTTGTTCATATACTACTTACATCTTGTTCTGTGTGGAAGCTGAGGCTTCTTACAAACACACAAAAAATAAGTAAAACCAAAAAATAAAATACCCAGGTTTTGCAAAGTTCTAAAAAAATGACTTACAAAGTTGCATGCAGTTCTAATAACATTTTCTCTTCTCTGACTAGTTGGAAACTGATTTCCAAAACTCAAAGAAGCAAATGAAAATAGGGAAAGTCTGAAGAGCAATGAGGAAGGAAATACTAGATTTAAGGGCTACTAAAAGCCATTAAATGTATTTCACTGAAGTACGCTATAGGTGAATGAAGAGATTGATCAAGAGACCTGAAAGTCCAGAAATAAACCCAAATGTAAATATATATATGAACTAAGTATAATGATAAAGATGGCAGATCAATGGGGAAAATAAATGGTTTAATAAGTAGCTGTGAAGAAAAAATTTAAATCACAAGTTAGGTTCTAAACTGGTCAGGGGCTTCCATATATAAAACCGTGAAAGTAATGGAAGAAAATATGTAAGAATTCCTTTAACTTTGCAGTGGGAAAGGTAATTTTAGAAATGATTCAAAATTCAGAAGCCATAAAGGAGAAAAGAATATTTATAAATAAAGTCGTATAAAAATATATATATAAAAAAGCTACCATAAATAATGGCAAGTGACAACATAATGGGAATACATAAATGTGCAAACACGGACAAAATGTTAATTCTCCTAATTTAGGAAAAGTCCAAGGACCTTCCAGAAAAGAGTTCAAATGATGTTCTAACTTAAAACACTTAGGTGACAAGACACACGCTATATTTACTCAATCGTTAAAGCAACCTCATAATGTAGGTACTATTATCATAATTCACTCATCAGGAGCTGAAGGTGCAGAGGTTAAGTCACTTGCCCAAGGTTACACAGCTTATGGGGGACAAAGCCAGAGTCTGGTTCCAAACTTTTGGTTATAACCACCAAGTTCTACAGCAAAAACGATAGGCAACTGACCATAGAGAACATAATATAAATTTGCTCATAAACATGAAAAGGTGCCCATAATCTTACATAATAAAATAAGAGTTAAAACTGCAGTGAAAGTTAGCATTTTCACTGTACCTTAAAGTGGCTTTATTCACCTGCACTGTCTAGGAAGGGAAATGCTTTGAAGGCAAAAGATGGGGCCCACTGACCTAAGCATTTAGTTGAGAAATCTACGCCTGGTATCCCAGTTTGTGAAGGCAAAGGGCCAAATAAATGGATGCAGCTTGTCTCTTCTATTACAAAAGTAATAGTGCGTAAAACACAAGGTCATGATTAGCCTTGAGGGGAAAAAAATCTCATTCACACTCACAGCACCTCAAACTTACTCCATGAATGCAAATATATTTCTGAAATGAAATAAGCGCAAGGAAAAAAGAATTAAATTGGTGTCTTTGCTTGCTTGTCAGGATGTGACAATGTGAAAAGAGTCATTTTCACGTTTTCTATCTGATCTGTATTTTTACCTGCTTAGGACGGTCGGAGAATAAATAGCATCTGTTTTCTTTGCTCATGGGGCATTAGCAAGGCTATCATCACAAGGAAACGGTTTGCTCATTTTGTATATTGTAGTGGAGTCACGGCTACCTCTGATCAAGGGAATTGGGTGTATGAAGGCAAAATGAGATGCGGAGAACCTCAGGATCATTCTTGATGCAATGCTTCAATCTTTGCCTGTCATCCCCTCTTGATTCAGACAAGCTCACAAAGAGAAAAACGCAATTGGTTTGTAATTGCGTTCATTTTCTTCGGAGTGAGATGGAAACAATGGCAAAAGTCAAATGACCAAGTCGGTCGTGGTAAGGAGAGGGAGAGAAGCAACAAATCTTAGAAATACGCAGTGCAAGAAAACTTGAGTCATCTAGGATGAGGTCGCAAGGCTGCTGTCGGAGATCCTAGCAGGTGTGAAGGCTCGGCTACCTCCTCCGCAGAGCCTCCGATTACCACCCTTACCATGCAGGTGTAACTTTAATTCTTGTTCTTCCAAAACATCATCATCATTTATGTAATAAAGCTATAGAGAAATACTTAAGGGAAAATAAAATAATCCTGCCATTCTTTCCAATTTTACCTTCTTGAAGAGTATGGAGTGTTGAAATAGGTTCTCAGTGCTAATACTTGTGTATCTCCATATGTTATTACTCTTCCCTTAGCAGAATGGGCTCAGACCGTGCATGTTACCCTGAAACTTGCTTTTGGCACCTAACATCACGGACACTTGAATGTCAAATAACCCCAACTCGGTATTTTTAAGAGCTGCAGATGGGAAATGCTATCAAATTGGGTGGTGATGATCGTTGTACAACCATAAACGGAATAAAATTCATTGAGTTGGAAAAGAAGAGCTGCAAAATACTCTAATTTAGATAAAAATAACATATTCAACTATGACCCAGTCTTTCCACTCTTCGGCTCTGCCCCAAAATGACATAGATTCTTGCAGGTGCTTTTGTTTTTGTGCAGAACAGATTCTCTCAAGTGGGGTTGGTAGGTCAAATTTTGAGAACTTTTGCTCGATGCTTCAAGAGCAAACAATATTTTACACAAACAGAATATGAGTGCATAGGGAACTATCTCCAAAACCGTAGTGGATGTTTTCACTCGAGAATTTTGCCTGTCAGATAGATGAAAAAAGGTATTGCATTATTGTTTTAAACTACATTTCCATGACTGTTAAAAAAAAAAAAAAGTAAGCATTTTTCACGAGCTTGGTCCATTTTAACTTCCGTTTCGGCAAACTGCCTATTCACATTGTTTGCTTATTGCTCTGTTGGATTGCTTGTCTTTGTATTTTTTAAATCAAAATGGGGGTGCTCTTTGTATGTTAAGCGTAGAAATCCTTGGTCTGTTTTTCACAGACATTGACATTTTTCTTCTGACTCTATGTTGATTTTAGCCATAGAAAACGTACTATTTCTCATGTAGTCAGCTAGGTCTATACTGATCTGTACAGTTTCTGCTCTGCATTTTTTTTTGGGGTGGGTGGGTGGGACTTGCTTTTTAAAGACCTCTTGTACCACTAGGTTATTTTTAAATGATGGCAAAACCTATGAACTGGGACTCAAGGTGAATGAAGAAATAAAACAATTGGGGTTATTTCTTTATATATAGACATGGAAATATCAGTGTAATGATTACTTGGGATGGGACTATAGTCACAAAATGAATGGAAGGGCCAAGAAGAAATTCAAACTAACTGGGATGGGGGGAGGGCAATGAAGAAAACATTGTGTAAGTCGGGAAACATAAAATCGGGGGACAAAAGTGACGGATGCATGATGAATGTAAAAAGGGAGGAATAACACCAAGTATGTCACTTGTCAGTTCATGGAGATAGGCGGAATTTCATTATGAAAAGGTGGAGGGTGTAAACTTTTGTTTTAGAAAGAAAAATCCGTCTGTAAGTTACTTGTGAAAGTAGGTATCTAAAACAAAAGAACAAAGATAGTGAAAGTGACAAGGTGGGAAAGATACACTGGAAGGATTCTAATGAGGAGGTATGGTAATCTTCATATCCAATAAAGCAAATTTTGAGGCTCCCAACCTTGTCTTGGGATAGGGAGATCCAAATTTGGAGTTAGGGGCTCAGGCAGTAGAGGTTTCAGGGAGTAAGATTTTGGAGTGAGGGAAAGAGGAAAAAACAAGGGAATGGTGGGAGCTGCCTTTTTTTCCAAAGGCCTTTACCAACTTGTTAGAAAAACAGTTGGAGGGGAAGGAAGTGGGATGGACAGGGAGTTTGGGGTTGGGAGATGTTAAACCATTGCATTTAGAATGGAGAACAATGAGGTCCTACTGTACAGCACAGGGAGCCAGACCCCGCCTCTTGGGATAGAATGTGATGGAAGATAGAATGAGAGAAACTCATTCGTACACGTGTGAATCACTGGGTCACTGTGCTATACAGAAGAAACTGACAACACTGTAAATCAACTATACCCTAATAAAAATAAAATGAAAATAAAAAAAACCACACAGATGGAGGGGCTGCGTAAAGAGTTAGCAGCGGCCTGGTGCTGCTGAGGAGACAAAACCTGGAGTTGAGAGGTCTTCAGAATGAAGAATAGCTCGGTCCTTGCTCTGAGGTCATGAAGAAATATATCCTAGGTATAGGGGTACACTCAAAACTCGGCAGTTTTGAGTGTACCCCTCAAGCATTCAACCAAGCTTGATCGTTAACTAGATTTAGGGGACCTATTGCAACTGCTTGCTAAAAGTAAAGGACCCCTCCGCAAAGAATAAGAACATCAACAGAGTAGCCACACGTTTTATCTAATGTCAGTGTTCAGTAAAATTGCTAAGTTTACCAACTGACAGAACCAAGAAGGAAAAGACCGTGGAAAAGAGAAATCCCCAGGTAACTCAGATACCCAGATAGCTGTGATGGATATTCAAGGAAACAGATGAAAAAATGGAGTTATTCCAGAGAACCAGAATCTATAAAAAGGATCAAGGGGGAATTCTAAAAATGCAGTACCAAGTTGAGAAGACAATATATAGTTTTAACAGCAAACTAGAAATAGCTGCTGAGAGGATTAGTAACCCAGGAGAAGAGTCAATAAACTCAACCAGACTAGAGTAAGAATTGAAAAAAGGTGAAAAATAGAGAAAAACGTTTGAGTCATAAACTTGGGAAAAAAAATCTACTATACAGGAAACTGGAGTCTGAGATGGGTGGGGGAAGGGAGAGAGGATGGGCAGAAGCAATCTTTGAAAAGATAATGGCAAAACTTGAATTCTCTACTGAGCAAAGATAGGCTTAAAAATGAAGGCAAGACAAAGATGTTTAGAAAAACAAAAGCTGCCATAAAACTACATGATATTCTTAAAAGAAATCCTTCAGGAATTAGGACTATAAACCCAGGCAGAATCACAGAAGTGACAAAAGCAATAGAAAGGATCAGTATGTGGAAAAAAAAGATAGGGAATAGAACACTTAAGATGACTTGGAGGTTTTAAACTACAGAGAATTAGAAAATACAAAAGATGGGTAAATGGAGTTAAATATTCCAAGGTTTTCATATTATTAAAGAAGCGATACAAGTAATTTGTACTAGCCTCTATTAGGTCATGAATAAATATTGTAATCACTAAAAGGTTTTTAAATGGAGTAACTAATAAGAATATAAAGGGGGATGAATGATGAGTTAACAGTTACTGATGAGCCCAAAAGGCAAGGATTGAGAGAAACTGCAATACAGAATCAATAGGAAATGAAAAGACTATGAGAGGGTAAATTTAAACTCCAATACATCTGAGTTACAGTTAATGTAAATGAACTAAAGATACCAAATAAAAGACAGACTGACTAAATTAAAACAAAGCAACTTTATATGCTTCTTATAAGCAATATACTTGAAATATTAAGCTAGAAAGGAGTTTCACAGTAGCAGGATGGAATAGGATATATACAAAAAATGAAAAAAGTAAAAAAATCCTGCAAAGCTATAAATACCAGATGAAGCAGACTTGAAAGCAAGCACTATTATATTTAATAATAAAAGAATCAATACAAAAGAGAACTTAAGCATTGTATGCAGCTAATAACCTAAAACAAGGCAGAAAATGTAAATGAAAGTTTTTGAAGATATTTGAGATACAATTAAAGATACCATTTGAAAAGGCACCAGGACAAAGATTTGAAACTAAATGCTGTATAGCCTTTAAAGAACATATGCCTACTTAAACATTTTAAGACCTTAGGGAACAATCAGAAAAGTGTCAAATTTAATAAGGCTATGAAAAGAAATCTTGTTTATTATTCTTACAATTCCAATTTCATTTATCTATATAGCCCAGGCACGAAGGGGCACTTTAATATTCAGACCTACAAGGAAAACGCAAATATCAATAAATGGAAGGGGTAGAACACATGTAAGAAATAGATTGCTATAGAGCTAGCTTGCTATCTAGATGCTGAAAAGGCTTTGCATACTGGTAGAAGAAAGTGTTGGCCCATATACAGAAATCCCAGCCAAGGATTTAAATGTACAACAACGGAAGTAAAAAAAAAAAGAAAAAAGGAAATGGAAATGATAGAAAAACAATAGAGGAGGATATTTATGCTAAGCCCTTTCATTAGAACTGACTTTCTCTCTTTTAAAAATACTTGAACTAACTCCGCAGCTGTACGTCTTAAAGACCCGTGGCACAGAGCCTACACAACCTCAACTTTTCTTAGGTTTCCTTATCTGCCTTCCCCGACCACACTGTCAGAGATCTCTAAATGCACGTCTTAAGATACTCAGTGCCAAGCAATAAAAGTTTGACCAAATAGATGAAGGTTGACCTCTGACCAGCACCCCAAGAACCATTCACTCCAGCCTGCCTGCCTCCTGGGGTGGTGGCTGGAGGGAGAAGCGAGCAGACTGTCGCTATGGGCAGTAGTAAGGGCTTGGGCTTTCAAATAGGGTTGACCCAGGGTGACTCTTGGTTACAAGCTGTGTTATTCTGTGCAACTTGTTCCTCTGCAGCTCATTTTTTTGTAAGGTGCTTTGAACACTACTGGGTCTCTGGTTGTGGTGCAGAAACAGCCATTACTAACCAATTAATTTTTTTTTCCTCCTTTGGCCGCACCTGTGATATGCAGATGTTCCCAGGCCAGGGATGGAAGCTGAGCCACTGCAGTGACAGCTCAGGATCCCTAAGCTACTGTGCCACAAAGGAACTCGGTACCAGTGCTATTAAACTTGACTAGGACAGGAAAAAGGGTGTCGGTAAAGATGGCTGAGGGTAAAGATGGGTAACTCTCCCAGCATCTGTCTCACCATGGGACAGTGTCCAGGCAGGGGTAAAGCTAGAGTAAATTTGACCGTCACTTGGTCCACTTCATTTACGTTATTCTTGCCTCCTCTCTTGCTAATGGCATCTTCCTCTTGGATAGTCTCAGTCCTCAACCCTGGCTGTACCTTACACTCACCTGGCTTGCCATGGACCAGTGAAAACAGAGCGCTGCCCAGGGTTCTTATATGCACCAGGGATCGAGAACCACTAGTCTTTGATTCTTGCGATTCTAGAAGAGCAAGTCCCAAGATTGCAGAGTCCCAGAAACAGCAAGCATTCTGGGGGAGCAAAACCTGTCCCCCGGGAAGGAGGTACATTTAGCGTAAGAGGTGTGGTGCCAGGAGCTAAGAGTCTTAATCCTGATCCTAGCTGGAGAGGCAACCCAGCAAGCCCCACGCCCCTCTCTGCTCCAGTTTCCCAATCTTTCACGTAAGTACAAGGTAAGATCTCCCATCCTGTCTGCTTCAGACTGTAACGTGACATGGAAACTAGAAAACAGATGAGACCGTAAAGAACTTTGGAAGTCATACAAAGGTGGTTTGTTAGTGTTGCCATCATCGTCGAGCATAACCTTGGCCGTGCTCTTTACTAGCCGTGGGGTCCAGCAAGCTCCACTTTTTACACTTGTCTTGTCATCTATAAAGTGGAGTTAACTGCTCTGCAGGTGACACGTTTAGCAGCAAGGCAAACCACAGGCACTGAAACGCAAGGTATCCCATTATTGCACTTGGCATTGATGTGCATTTCGATCATTACAGAGCTGTGGGGAGGCTGAGTCACGGATGTAAGCCTGCCACCAGGTCCCATAGATGCTCACGTTAGTAGACACTGGCGCCCACGTCACCATAAGCAGGGGCAGCATTTCCGCTTTGCAACTTTAAAATGAATCCCAGGGAATCTCGGGTTAAGAACCAAGCCCGCTGAGGTGACGTGCAATTGACTTAGCTGCCTGGGAGCGCGCCATTCAGCTTCTACTACCTGGCTTTCCTGCCTGTCAAGTGCGAGACAGATCAATTCTGGCAACAGGTCAAGGTGTGTAATGAACCCAAGTGGAGCTGGTCGAAATCTAGCGTGTGATATCTTAACAGAAGGAGGCAGGGTCAAGGAGGTGCTGGGTGCCCCGTGAGCACCCAGGCCTGCCACCAGCCTGTCGTCATCTTCTCCCTCTGTTATGGCACCTGGGACCTTTCTCTACCCTTGAGAAGCTGTGTCTTGTCTAGTATGGGCTCTATTCTTAAACTGACAAGTCCAGTGATTATAAACACTGAGGTCTCGGGAAAACTCAAGATCTAGACATTTCGAAACTCGAGTGGAAATTCCAGGAGGTGGCAATGACACAGTTACTCTCGATTTTGGTTCTGTTGGTGGATATGTACGTTGTTTCATTTTTTTTTTTTCTTTACCCACAGCATATGGAAGTTCCCAGGCTAGGTGTTGAATCAGAACTACAGCTGCCAGCTTACACCACAGCCACAGCAACACTATATCCTAGCTGTGTCTGGTACCTACACTGAAGCTGGAGGCAATGCCAGATCTTTGACCCACTGAGCAAGGCCAGGGGTGGGACCCACATCCTCATGGATACTGGTCGGGTTCATTTTGGCTGAGCCACGATGGGAACTCCTGGATACGAATGTTCTTAGCTGTACAAAGCCATACGAATTTATGTTGTCAGCCAGTGACATTAACAGATTTTTCTTCCCTAAAGCAAATTGGATAACTGGCCGGGTTAGAACATATCTTGCAACAAACACAAAAATAGACTCGGGGAAATCAGGGTTCAGTAAAATGGGAACAATTCTTAGAAGGCATGAACCATCATTTCAAATAAGATTCGAAAATACCGTTCCCACTTACCTACTGATATAGTCCAAACAGCAATTATTTTCAGAAACGCCTTAGTTCTAGAGTTGAATCGACTGTGATGGATGGGGTTCTGGATGGCAACGTAGCGGTCCAGCGAGATGGCACAGAGGTGCATGATGGAGGCCGTGGAGAAGAGCACGTCCAGATAAATCCAGACAGCGCAGAGCTTGCTAGGCAGAGGCCACCGATACCCTATGATGCAGAAAACGAGCATCAATTAGCAGTTTTGAACTCCTCTGGTGTGTGTTTATTCTGCTTGAACCATTTCTGTCCTAGAGAAAGGCACAGGTAGCAGCAAAAGACAGTGCAGGCTTTTTTTGACGCTTCAAAAAAGCCTAACGGAAGCTGTACTTAACTATGGTAAGACCGTACTGACTGATGCACGCAAGGTTGGAAAACTTCTTGTGGCTGGAATTGTGCTGGTGTGTTGCAAACTCAGGTTGTGTGTCTCAGGGTTTCTCTCATTGTGTCTTCTATGTAACAGAATCTATCCCTTTTTGTTTGTTGGTTTGTATTTGCTTTTTCGCTTTTTCGGGCTTCACCCGAGGTCTCCCCCATGTTCCTGGGCTAGGGGGTCGAGCCAGAACTGCAGTTGCCAACCTACGCCACAGCAACGCCAGATCCGAGCCGTGTCTGTGACCTACACCACAGCTCACAACAACTCCGGATCCTTAAGCCACTGAACGAGGCCAGGGATAGAACCTGCATCCTCATAGAAACTAATCGGGTTCGTAACCTGCTGAGCCACAGTGGGAACTCCCTGTCTGTTTTTAGTGACTTGGGTCAGGAATTCTAATATACTTCGGGTTCCTGTGTCAAAGAGCTCTATTGTCACTATTTACTGTCACATCTTTCACTAACAGCATGTCCCCTGAGGTCAGGCCATCTCTTGGCCATTATTACAACTGCTCAGGGTTACAGTGATGGCATTTAGTAGTGTCTCATTGGTGTGAATGAAGAAGTCATAAAAAATATGGACGAGAGGCCATGTCTTTGTGAAGGTGAGAAATCATTGCCTGATAATACTTTGGGGGTTAAACTTAGGGAGGTGAGTGTGTGTGTGTGTGTGTGTGTGTGTGTGGGGAGGGATGAAGACAGTGGTGAAGGAAAGAGTGGTATTCTTATCCTGAGAACTGCTGCAGGTCAGTGGTGCTCAAACTTGAGGGAGCCCTGGCACCTCCGAGGTGGTTTCTTAAAATGAGACTGTGGGACCTCGCATCTGAAGCATCTGATTCTGTAAGTCTGTGGTGGGGCAGGAGGATCTGCATTTTAAATAATTTTCTAGGTGGTGCTGATGCTGCTGGTCCAGGGACCGTGCTTGGGCAGTGGCTGCCTAGGGCGGTGGTTCTCAGCCAGGGCTGCACATGGGAATCTGCGGGACGCCCTGTAGCTCCTGATGCCGGGAGGGTGGCTAAAGGTGGGCTTCAGACCCGAAAGTGACTTAAAGCTCCCCAGGGGATTCTGTTATGAGAAGCACTTCAGGAAGTCACCTGCTGCGTTAGGAAAGCAGGGTATGCCTCATGGACATAAAGTCTCCTGTTGCTGCTTTAGAGGGGGATAAATGGCTCTATAAACCTCAATTAGGGAGTTCCCGTCGTGGCGCAGGGGAAACGAATCTGACAAGAAATCATGAGGTTGTGGGTTTGATCCCTGGCATCACTCAGTGGGTTAAGGACCCGGCGTTGCCATGAGCTATGGTGTAGGTTGCAGACGCCGCTCGGATCCCGCGTTGCTGTGGTGTAGGCTGGCAGCTGTAGCTCCGATTAGACCCCTAGCCTGGGAACCTCCATATGCCGCGGAGTGCAGCCCTGAAAAGCAAAAAAAAAAAAAAAAAAAAAGTATGTATATATATATGTATGTATATGTATGTATATATATGTATATGTATGTATATATGTATATGTATGTATATATATGTATATGTATGTATATATATGTATATATATATAAAATAAAAAACTTCAATTAACTGTGATGACAGTTGAAGCAATGATCTGTGTGTGTGGCAGTAGGAAAATGAAGACGATCTTTAACGACACTCTGGACCCAAAGCTGAACAAACTCTCTATTCACAAACATACTCGCTACCAAAACACCACCACTGTGTTAACAAAAGGGTGCGGGATGCACCTCTGACTTGGTGTTTGCAGAAAGCTTGAGCTAAAAGGAGAGGCTTGTCTTAGCTGCGCCTGGGGAGGAAGCCACGCTTTGCCTGGTCGGAACTGATGCTGGCCCTGGGAGGAGCTTCCTTTGCAAGGAGACAGCCTCAGGCCAGCGTCTGGGTTTCTGAGACGGGGGATGAGGAGGGGGGGATTTCCTCACCAGCCCTGCGGTGTCCGGGGGGACCAGTCCCGGGAGAGGCCATCTCTAGGCAGGAACCAGCTGTGCGTGGAGCGGCTGCCACCAGAGGGCGCCATTGCACCCAAGCCCGAGGCACCCGACAGGTCCCGGCTTCCTAACCTGGCTGGCCAGTGCCTGCCCCACACCCATCGCTTGGGGTCCCTCCCAAATTCCCACCCAGGTTTTAGTTCCCAGACGGGCCCTCTGGGAGTCACCTCCTACTCTTGGAGTTCGCCTTCAACGCAGCGTGGTTTAGGAAGCGGGAACCGCTCCAGGATGTCTGGGAAATGACAGGCGAATTTAATCAAATCATCGTGATGTGTGACATTTGAATGGTCAAGCGGGGGCTGCCCTGGCAATGAGTATTATGGATCCTGTGCAAACTGGCGCCCGCTCTCTGTGGCTCATCTCCTTCCTCCTCCCTCCTCGGAGCTGGGTTGATATATATGTTTTTTTAGCCCCTAAAACTTGGCCAGAAATTCCCCTCTAAAAGATAGCGCCCATAACCTGTTTCTAGCTCTGGATGACTGCTGGTGTGTCTTGTGTCAGCGGTCTCACTATTTTTCTCCCCCTTTTTAAAGAGCGAAATCTGGCTGTATTGACATGTTCTTAAGCACTCATAATCTGGAAAGAAGATCGTTCTTCTTCCCGCTGAAGCGTCCCAGTGTTTGCTGACTTGCTGAGAGGTCTGACTCTTTGATACTCTTGGGAAGAAAGCAAGATTAATCTCTTCCCTTATGTTTCCCACCCTCCCCCAAAACAGACGAGAGGAGTTTCTGCAGATGCCTTTTTAAAGAGCAGAGGGCATAATTCAAAGGCATGCTTCCAAATGAGCCTCTCCGGGCAGGGAACAATGTAAAACTGGAGTAATTCATTTATTCTAATGGAGACCCCGCATATTTTAACATTAAACCTGCTGCAGCCTTCATGTTCCCTCTGCAAATACTCCAAGGTAACTGAGAAGGTTTTGTAACTCCATTAGAAGTGCTGAAAACAGTGTGACCAAGATAAAACTGTCCAGTCTTGAAGGCTGGCAGATTTGGTGGGGGACAGAAAGGAGCGAAAACCAAGTGGATTCAGAATGACAGATAGGTGATTTTGGCTCTATTGGGACCTTGATAATTCTACACAGAATAGACCTGTTCTTAAGCACACTTTATCTCCCAACATAAAATGGACATGTTTTAAAAAGCATACGACTCTCCAATGATCACAAACAGGAGGTGGTCTGATTTTTTGTTTTTTAAATGTGAGACCCCCATTTTAAGAGTAAAATTGAAGTAGCCTAACAGGGTAGACCCTCCTTTATAAACAAAGCCTTGCCCTTAAATTGTACCATGAGCCCTGGCGCGGCTGCTAATGACATGCACATGCTCTTCCTTAGCAGTGTGAGTACAGCTGGGAAACTAATGCCACTCACCATAGAGAATGGTTAACATGGACACAGGCATGACAAGGAAACCCAGCAGCATATCCGCTATGGCAAGTGACATCAGGAAATAGTTGGTGGCATTCTGCAGCTTTTTCTCTAGGGACACTGCCATGATGACGAGTATGTTTCCAGCAATGGTTAGGATAATCACTACAGCCGTCAACAAGGCGGACCAGTTTTTTTCCTGGAGATGCAGCAAGGAGAAGCAGGGTGGTGAGAGACAGCCCTCACAGGAAAGGTTGGTTCGATTTTCTGAGTCCACGGTCCAGTTAAATGCATCCGAAGCATTAGCTTCTCCCGAGTTAAACTCGTTACGGTAGAGCCTCGTGTCATCATTGAATTGGAGGAAGGAGTTCGTAGGTGAGCTCAAAGAAGTGTTTTCTTCACAGAGAATATCCATTTCCAAGCCGGAACTTGTAGCAGATGAAACGTAGAAAAGCTAAGGAGTTAACAGGCTCTGCTCACCATTCAGCTTTATGTCCCCATGCTCTGTCACACCGAGGCTGCTGTACATGCTGGGCTCCTTCCGTTGGCTCTTTTTCCTCCCATTATTACACCAGTTGCTAAAGAACTGCAGTGGCTTCTTTCTGTTTCCTTCCCTGAGAATTTTAGTAGAACCTTCTGTTGGGTTTCATTTTTCTTTTTCCCCCCTCACAGGCAAGGTCAAAAAAGCAGAATGAACTTGTAACAGAGAGGTGGCTGAGTTTTGAGCATTCCGGGAGAAAAACGTGATCCTGGCCAGAGAAGAAAAGTTTTGTAACTACCAGGAATCTTACTTCACTCTATCTCATTTGGTTGGTGATGCTGGTCATACTAGTTGAGCCGTAGCAGCATTAAAACAGCATGCCATCCAAAACAGTGGGGCTACAGACATCCTACACTAAGAAAACTCGGTTAAAAATACATCCAGGCTTAATCCCATAGTAACTGGACGTACTTCGGCTTATAGTTCTCCGTGGGTCTTAGTCTGAATGGCCCCCGGCCCCTGTCAGGAATTTCGGCTTGTATTATGTGGTTTAGTCAGTCACAGGAAGAAAAAGTGTTAAGCAGAGATCAGCGGACAACTTTCCACGCTAGAAATTCCCATTGAAGCGATTACGTTTCGTCAGAGAGCAGCCTTTCAAGCCAGAAAGAAATTTACACAGCCATAAAATACAGCCGCCTGGGAACTCACAGAGGTCTTCAGGGTGCCCCCGGTAGACACGCTGGGCTGTTGTGTGGCTCGCAGCATCTTTCATGGTAATGACGCCGGCGGTGAGTCCCTTCTCCCTGAGCTTCTTCCCCCGGCATCATAGTAAGTCGGTTCCTGTTCTGCTGATTTCAAAAAAAACTGCATGGGAGAGCCGAGCCAGTGCCAGCGCTGCTGCAAGGTCCGTGGCGGCTCCCTCTGCCCCCGCGCCCGGGTCTTCCCCGCTCCCGCGTGGCTCGCCCCAGCCGGGCGCACGTGGACGGATGTCCCCCCAGCCCCCTTGCAAAGTCGCCCAGCAGACAGCGCGGGGCAAAGTCGGCACAGGGCTGGTTTCTCCGGGAAATGGACTTGCTCCCCGGCGGCCGCCTCTTTCACTCCGTCAGACCTCCCTCTATCTGTGTGTCATAAACTGCAAGGTAGCAACAGCCAGGGAGGGCGGACCAGGCGAGTTTTTTTTTTTTTTTTTTTACTCTTCTCCCTCTTTTTGCTACATAGTGACATGGGGAAGTTTTTCTTTGTTTTAAAAGCGACAAACGGGAGAAATCGCCTTTTGCCCAGATTCCTAGGGCAGGTAAGCGCCACTGCGATATTGCTCAGTGTGAAGGGTGGGGAGAGAAGGTAAACGAAGGCCGGATATACGTTTTTTTCCCCTCCTTGGAGCGCCGTAAGCACGGGGCTTCCATTCAGAGCCCCCACCAGCCTGCCTTGCAATTGCTGACCTTGGCGACCTGGGCGCAGAGTGGCTGAGCGGAGTTTTGGCCATAACTCTGATAACACATGAGTACTCTTTTTATTTATTTTTAAATACGTATATATCATTCAGCTAGCTTATTTGCTTCAGCGGAACTATTCCCCCCCCCCAATAATTCAAAAGCTCACAAGTGGAAAAGAGTGAAGTTGGTTTTTCCAGAGGTAACACTCAAGACAGCCAGCTTTCCTGGTAAGAAAGCCCCTTCTCGGATTTTTTTTTTTTTTAAAGGCAGGTAGGTCGAAGGCGTATGGGCTGTGTGTGTGTGTGTATCTTATTTTTACAGATGGGAAAATGGATTCTTTCCTGAATAGTTGAGGTTTTCTAGGTTTCTGCCCATCTTAGAACTCTCTTGGCATTTTCCCCCTAGACAAATCCACCTCCTCTCATGCCTTCAAGACGTCTTTTGGCCCAAATCTGTACCTTCCTAGCAGATGTTTTTCCTCTGCTCCCAACCTAAATACCTGGCTGCCCAGCAGGCTGTTCCATCCCTAGTTTAGGAGACCTTGGCCTCAGCATCTTACCTTCCTCCTGTTCTCCTGCTCCCCTCTGGTTCTGGTGCTTGTTTGCACCCATTCTCTTGATGACGGCATCCCCAGCTCTTCCCTGCCCTGGTCCTCGCCGCCCCATCTTACTTAGTCTCCGCTGCCACCTCTGTGTACACATTTCTCAAATCTCCAGCCCACAGCTCTCACTTCTTGGGTTCAGGGTTGTGTCGTGTGTGTCTCCCGGGCTGGAGCCTGAGCTGAACCCTTGCTGCCTTTCCCGCTGTCCTCCTGGTCCTCTGCTGCCCCTCAGGGAGGGGCTGGGCAGAGGGGGAAGTGGGTGCTGGTTGCCATGGGTCTTAGAACTGGCCGCTGAGAGCGTGGGCTTGGGGGTCAGAGTTCCCTAGTTTTGAACCACCGCTTTGTAACTCATAGGTTGTGGAACTCCAGAGACTGGGGTTGCTTTCTTTGACTATAATGAAGCTGAAGCTAAACTGTGATAGAAGCATTTCACCCGTGTCTGGCTTAGAGGACCGTCTTAAGGAACGTTGGCCATGTTTATACTTAGTAGCATTCTTCTTGGAATTATTAAAAAAAACACAGCAGTTTGTGCCTTCAGTCTCCGTGTGGCGCCTGCCTGCCCACCCCCCACCCCCAGCTCCCGCTTTTGAGGCCTGGACTCTTATTCCTGTCCCGCAGGCAGCCTCCATGCAGATGAAACTTGCCACAGGTTTCTGACCATTTTTAAGCATTTGTACTTAGAATTCCCTGTGTGTGGAATGCTCTCACCCCTCCCCCCCACTTCTGTGTCCATCTGGCAAACTCCTACCCAGCTTTGAAGACTCCTCTCCAGTGGTATGTCCTCTGCGAATCCTGGGCTACCACTTGCTACCTGTGTGACCTTGATCAAGTTACTTAATATCTCTTGTGCTTGGATTTCCTCATCTATACATAGGGAGTAATAACACCGCCTCAGAGGACTGACTTGAGAGTTAAATAGATGTACAGATGCGCCTGGCACATTTTACACCCTCCATGAAGATGAGTTGCTACTGTGAGTATTGTCGCTAAGCTTACTGATCGCAAAACTTTGCAGGGTGCTCCTTCCCCATGTAGGCAGAGCCTACAGCACCTTCTGTAGTCTTCTATTTGAATACTTCTCATTCACTGCATGTAGGCCCCATAAGGGCAGAGACTGTTTTTGGTGTTCGTGGTAGGACACATAGTTGGGGTTTAGATATAATGAATGAATGACTTGTGACCACTTATTTACCTGTCTGTTGTCCTGATTAAATGGTGAACTTAGGCATCTCTGTACCGTGGATACCAAGCATGATGTCCCCTTGGTACACAGATTTTGAGGGAATAAATGAATGGATTGTTAGCATATATTTAAGAGCAGAATCGGGGAGAAACTTAGAACCTCTAACTCCTTTTTCATTATTCTGTCCAGTGGTACACTAATTTAATTTTATTCAAAAAGGCAAAGGGAGCAACAAAGTCCTACTGTATAGTGTAGGGAACTATTTCAGTACCCTGTAATAAACCATAATGGAAAAAATACATGTGTGTGTGTATATATCTGAATCACTTTGCTGTACTCGAGAAACTAACATAACATTGTAAACCAATTATACTTCAATAAAAAAGGAAAAAAAGGCAAAGGAAAGAAAGATGTAAAAAAAAAAAAACCACTTCAGTATAGGGAAGCAACTCTGAAGCTTTTTGATGTTAAATTTTGTTTACTGATTGGTGTGTTATAGTTCTTAAAGACATCGTTGGTCTCAGGCCATTATTCTTCCTGATGAACACCTAGGTTTGCAGTCATGGCAAAGGCAGTCACTGAGTTACTTTTTTTCATTTTTCTTTTTTTTACTTAATGGATTTAATTTCAATTATAGGTGTACATAAGTCATCACAAGTCAGTTTTATAGATTTTTGTATCCCAAACCCACAGTGCATCCCCCCACCCCCCAGATTGTCTTATTTGAAAAACCAAGGTTTTCCAAAGTCTGTGAGCCATTCTCTGTTCTGCAAAGAAGTTCATTGTGTCTTTTTAGTTTCCACATGTAAGCGGTAGCATTGCGTGTTGCTGTCTAATTGTCTGACTGGTTTCACTTCGCATGATAATTTCTAGGTCCATCCATGTTGCTATAAATGTTGGTAATTCGTTCCTTTTAATGGCTGAGTACTGAGTTTCTTGGTATATAGTTTATATAGCGAGAGAATGCTTTAGTAACCATTTCAGATTATTTGTTTCTCCTGCAGTGGCATGAGTGCTTGTCATGGACAGAGGACAAAGCGGTATGGGCAAAATCTAGGTCCTTGGCTCCTGATAGTGAAACAGAGCTTGTCTGTTAACAGTGTGAGAATTAGATGTGGTAGGAATGGTTTCTTGCAGACCAGACACACCCTTGGAAGCCTGTTGGAGGGAGGGGGCGGCGGGGCTGCTGTAGTGGACACTGTGGTGTGGTTCTCAACTCTGCCTTCAGCACAGGCTCTCATTGTCTCTGCTGCCAGAAGTGATGGTAGCCCACAGCTCTCCCCTCATCCTTCCTGTGAAAATGACCCTCCGCCAAAGAGGCCACCTTCCCCAGAGCTGTGCCCCTTCCCTAGGGCAGCCAGCGTACAGTGGTTGGTCTCTTGTGTGGATATAAAAGTCTAGTCCCCTTGCCTCAAAGCTGGATGACTCTTAAGGACCACCCTGGTTGCAGAGGCCCCTAACTTTGTCATGCTTGCAAGTTAAACTCCTCCTCCTGCCTCGTCCTGCTTCCCTCCCTCCTCTACAGGTGATGATCTGCTTTCCTGCCATAAGTCTCCTGCACACACGTGTCATCTCAGAGTCTGGTTCCTGGGGAACCCAACCTAAGAACGCTGTGTTGGAACTTGTGTTTCAGTACCGTGATGTCAGCTCTGTGTGAGTTGCTTGTCTTGAAGAGCATGGAAAGATAAATATTGTCTACATTGATGAATGCTTTCTTGCCACAAACTTGGAATTCAGTAGGCAGGTGGCTCTACTACCTAATTATTGCCAGAAGGAATTTGAGGTCAACAACTCTAAAGTGAAATTTGTTATTTTGGGTGGAGTGGCTCCAGTACTTAATTGGGCTTTCTATAATGATGCATTTTGCTAGTAGTTTATTCTCGGGGAGTCATCAAAACGTGATTGTCTAAAATTAAATGTTGATTTTTTTTTTCCATTGGCTACAGTGGTATTCATATCCCTTGTTGAAATTTTTTGCAGGCTACCGTTACCGAGTTCTGAAACATTAGTGCCGCACAGATGTTAATATATGTAAGAAAAAAGTAAGATCGCTCGAGCTATTGTATATGGAGCATACAGCATTCAGTGTTCTCCTCTTAGAGATTTACAGTGCACATAAGTATGTTAAAGGCTATGAGAGATACTGCAGTGAAGATACTTGTTTTTATTTTTCCCACTTCCCCTCCACCCCACCCCCCCAGCACTCCCTGCAGGAAACTTAATTGTTTAAATCAAATTATGTTTTACACTCATTGAAACGTTAAGATCTTAAGTAGTTGGATGCATTTTGATAAAGATATTTACTGATATAACCATTACCCAAAACAAGATATCTACTATTTCCATCATTTCAGAAAGCTCGCTTTTGCCCTTTTTGTACTTTTGCTTAAATGGAAGTATGACCTCTGCTTAAATGGAAGTATGTAGTACGTGCTCATTTTGTGCCTGCCTTATTTTGCTTGACAGTCCGTAAGATTCATTCATATTGCTGTGAGTAAACTATTGTTTAAAAATTTTTTTTAATAGATGGCAGTCTGGGAAACTTAAATGGCCTGTATGTTTGGGGTATCAATCACTTAGTTTTATTCAAAGGAATATAGTTTAGATCTTCTGTTATTTTTAGTCATTTTTTTTTTTTTTAAGACAGTGGCCCTCTCAACCTCCACTTGACTGGATCTGATTTTTCTCTGAATTGGCAGCGTAGTTTGTTTAGTCCATGTTCTTTCTTAACAATATGTCCCTGGGATTTCTATTACTCAACTCATACTAATGGTCTAAGAATGAAAAACAAAATTTCACAGATTTCCTGAATGGTATGTAATCTATCATTTCCTTGATGTTCCAGTTCTGAGGTTTGGAACAAGCCAGACCACCTGACCTCTGCACGCTTGGAAAACAGTGTCTTGCTTTGCCTCCTGTTAGTGCCATCGGCGTGCATGGAAAGAAACTACTTGAAATTAGCTAATGACTGTCATCTGTCTTTTCGGTTTTCCCACAGTGGTGTCTAGTTGAACAATATTCATAAATTTAGTGGATAATTAAAGTGCTGTGTCAAACACTCGTTTAGGAGCTGAGTGAAACTGTGAGGTTGGACAGCGTTCCTGCCTGCATTCATTCACTCAAGGACTCGGCTGTAGTAACACGTGAGCGTAGGGTTGAGGTGTAAACGTGGCTGTCGCTGGCATGTTGGTGGAGATTACAGTCTGAAATGGGATGAGGCCATCCAGAGAGGGACTAGAGGTATTTGATAGAGAGGCCTGCGCCCTGGGTTACTCCAGTCAAGGAGGCGTAGAGGGAACAGTCAAGCAGATCAATCAGGAGCAACCGATGACTAAGCAAGGATGCAAAAAGAGTGGTATCCTGGCAGTCAGGTGAAGAAACTGTTAAGAACAGAGTGCTCTGCTGGGTCAAAAGTCTTGAGTATCATGAGAACTAAGAAATGATCATTGGATTGCTCAAGACGGAGGCCTTGGGTGGCCCCAATTGGAACGGTGCCCGTGGAGTGGTGGGGTTCAAGAAAGGACGGGGAGAGAAAATTGATCACACATACAAATAACCACTTTGAGAATTTTTTTTTGGAGGACACAACAGAGTAATTGGGTAATAATTGAAGAACGAGGAGGCAAAGACTTTTTTCTGGCAGGATAAATGATAACGTACTTTTGTGCTCATGGGAATAGTCCAGTTGGAAGGGGGAAACTGACAATGCAATAGAGGTTGGGGACAGTTGCTAGAATGATGTCCTCGATTTGGTGAAAAGGGATGGGTTAGGGACACAAGGAAAAGGCTTCCTCCATCGTAACAAGAGAGGACAGACTACGTGGGATCAAATGCAAGTGACTGGAAAGGGTTGATGTCAGATGATCGGAGTCCTTTATGAGGCTTGTATTTTCATTGGGGGAGAAAAGTATTTTTACCAGTCATTTCAGTTCTACTAAAGCAGTGATGTTTTGATATAAAAGAGCAAGGATGAGTGACAGCTTTTTCTATGGGCATCAGGAGGGTCTCCTGTGGCATCAGAGCTGCAAGCAGAAGGTAAGAAGATGGGAGAAGACTCATCTGTGGGCTCTGAGCGCGTAAGGTGGAAGGATTTAGATTAGAGTGTATACAAGTGATACATGTTACAGGGAGAAATAAAGCATGGGACGGGGAGTTCCCTTTGTGGTGCAGTGGTTAACGAATCTGACTAGGAACCATGAAGTTGCAGGTTCAATCCCTGACATTGCTCAGTGTGGGTTAATGATCTGGCGTTGCCATGAGCTGTGGTGTGGGTCGCAGATGCAGCTTGGATCTGGCGTTGCTGTGGCTGCAACGTAGGCCAGCAGCTGTAGCTCCGATTTGACCCCTAGCCTGAGAACCTCCATATGCCTTGGGTGTGGCCCCAAAAAGCCCATATATACATATAATAAAGCATGGGAAGGGGTTAGGGACTGGAGGGGATTTTTAATAGTAGGTGATTAGGGAAGGCTTCATGGGAAGTTGGTGTTTGATCAATGAGTTGAAATACGGGAGGGAACAATCCAGGCAGACAGATGGGAGGAGGAATGTGGTATTTGCTTGGTGACGTGGGAAGCCATTTGACTTGGGCAAAAGTATGCCACCCTCTGTCATACATCCAAATCAGTCACTCTGGGAGTTCCCATCGTGGCTCAGTGGTTAATGAATCCGACTAGGAACCATGAGGTTGCGGGTTCGATCCCTGGCCTTGCTCAGTGGGTTATGGATCCGGCATTGCCGTGAGCTGTGGTGTAGGTTGCAGACGCGGCTCGGATTCTGCATTGCTATGGCTGTGGTGTAGGTCGCAGAGTGGCTCGGATCCCATGTTGCTGTGGCTGTGGTGTAGGCTGGTGGCTACAGCTCCAATTAGACCCCTAGCCTGGGAACCTCCATATGCTGCGGTGCGGCCCTAGAAAAGGTAAAAAAAAAAAAAGACAAAAAAAATCAGTCACTCTGGCTGCTTTGAGAACAGGATGAGTGGTGGGGGAGGGGTAGGATGGAAACAGGGTGGTAGTTTCAGGTGAGAGAGAATGATACTAGCGTCGCGGTCATGGGTTTGTGAGAAAAGATCAGATTCTGTGTTTTGAAGCTAGAGCCAAAAGTGCTTGCTGATGGATAGACGGGATTTTTCTCATGGGAGAAAAAGCAAGGTGACTGGATGAGTGAGGTTTTAAATCTGAGCAAGTGGAAGGATAGAACTGCCCTTCGCTGAAGTGGCGAAGGTTTCAAGGGGGAGTAAGTTTTGGGTGAATATCAGATCAGTTTTGGACGTTAAAACTTGAGGGAGTTCCTGTTGTTGCGCAGAGGAAATGATCCGACCAGGATCCACGAGGAGGCAGGTGCAAACTCCTCGCTCAGTGGGTTAAAGATCTGGCATTTTCCTGACCTGTAGTGTAGGTCGCAGATGTGGCTCGGATCCTGCATAGCTGTGGCTGTGGTGAAGGCCAGCAGCGGCAGCTCTGATTCCACCCCTAGCCTGGGAACCTCCATATACCGTGGGTGCGGCCCTAAAACAGAAACAAAAGCTGAAATGTTGAACTTGAGATGTCTTCTGCCAAACGAATGACTACTCTGAATGTAAGAGTCCGGAGTAGGAGTTCCCTTGTGGCTCAGCAGGTTAAAGGCCTGGCGTTGTCGCATCTGTGGCTCAGGTTAAATCTGTGGCCCTGGAATTTGCACATGCTGGGAGCGGCCAAAAAAACCCCAAGACAAACAAGAATCCGGTAAAGTAGAGAGGACAGACTAGGCTGCAGACGTAAATGAGGAAGCTGTCGGTGTATAGAAGGTGTTGAAAGCTGTGAGACTGGAGACTTGGCAAACATCTGAGGAGAGAAAGAAGCAGTTGAAGAACTGCATCTGAGATACCTCAACATTTAGAGGTGAGGAAGCTGAGGAAAAACCAGCAAAGGATAAGGGGTGTGTGTGTGCTGAGGAAGGAGGAAAAGCAGAGAATGGGGGGTCTTGGAAACTGAGAGAATAAAATATTTCAAGGAGGAGAGAGGAGGCAAGTGAAGAATCATGAAGCTTGGAAGAATCACAGACTTGAATCACGTTTCATTACGTGGGAAGTTAAAAGTTGGTGTTAAATTACAGAGATTTTATCCTGTTCTTGAGTATGATCTCAACGTTTAAAGACATGTATGCATTGTCCTAAATTGAAAGGAAATGCATGAAAGCATCTGGGCCTGGCACTCTTCTAAGTGCTAACAATATGCATGCTCTTGCGCGTGTGTGTGTGTGTGTGTGTGAGAGAGAGAGAGAGTGTTTAGTGCATAAAAGTTTAAGAATGTTTTTCAGGAGTTCCCTTCGTGGCTCAGTGGTTAATGAATCCGACTAAGAACCGTGAGGTTGCGGGTTCAATCCCTGGCCTTGCTCAGTGGGTTAAGGATCCGGCGTTGCCGTGAGCTGTGGTGTAGGTCGCAGACGCGGCTTGGATCCCACATTGCTGTGGCTGTGGCGAAGGCCGGCGGCTACAGCTCCTGTTAGACCCCTACCTAGCCTGGGAACCTCCATATGCCGCGGGTGCGGCCCTAGATACGGCAAAAAGACAAAAAAAAAGAATGTTTTTCAGATAGTGGCAATACTAAACAACACTCCTTAATTGTTTCCTGCTTTCTGGCTTGAATTTTATTTTGTTATTAACACCCTAACCTTTCTGAAAACTGTTCCTCTGAGAGTTTGGGGTTAATAGATGCCAACTATTAGAGTTAGAATGGATAAGCAGTGAGGTCCTGCTGTACAGCACAGGGAACTATATCCAATCTCTTGTGATAAACCATGATGAAAGAAGAAAGGGTGTGTATAAATGTATGGTTGAGTCACTTTGCTGTACAGCAGAAAATGACATAACAATGTAAATCAACTATAATAAAAATGTAAAACCTGTTGCTGATGTACTTTTTTTTTTTTGATCTTATTTTTTTATTTATTTATTTATTTTTCTCTTAATGGATTTTATTTCACTTATAGGTGTGCATAAATCATCACAAGTCAATTTTACATATTTTGTATCCCAAACCCCCAGTGCATCCCCCCATCCCCCCAGATTGTCTTATTTGAAAAACCAAGGTTTTCCAAAGTCTGTGAGTCATTGTCTGCTCTGTAAGAAGGTTCATTGTGTCTTTTAGTTTCCACATGTAAGCGGTATCATTGGGTGTTGCTGTCTAATTGTCT
>PVHT020004944.1:25498830-25554005 GCA_004024745.2 Catagonus wagneri
GGAGGTAGGGGGTTGCTTCTATCGCGTAATCGCCCCTCCTACCTCTTGATGTGGTCTCCGCTGTGTCTTCTGGAGCAGAGTATCTTTTTTGGAAGTTTACAGTCCATTTGGTTGAAGGTTGCTCGGCATTTGGCTGTATTTTTGCTGTTATTTGGGAGAGAAGTTGAGCTCCAGTCCTTCTATTCCGCCATCTTAATCCCTCCCTCCTGTTGATGTACTATTGCTGAAAAATTATAATTGGAGGAGTTCCCTTATGGCTCAGTGGGTTAAAGATCCAGCATTGTCACTGCTGTGGCTCTGGTTACAGCTGAGGGATGAGTTTGATCCCTGGCTCAGGAACTTCTGCATGCTTCAAGTGTGGTCAAAAATATATGTAAATATAAATAGAAGTATAAATATCCTTTACAGCAACTATCTTGGCCAGGGAGTTAGAGTGCTTTTCCTTACTTATGTTTATTTTAGGTTTTATAAATTTTTGAAGCAGGTGTTATGTTTATAAACAGGAAATAATTTAAAAATATTTAAAATACTTAAAGGTCATAGGAAGAGAACCAGGAATGATACATGCTAATGGTGACTGGGATACACTTGTTTCATGGTGAAATTGAAAAACAAAATGGCTTGTTTGCTTGAGGCATAGCTTTTGCATTATTCAGGATTATTACTGGCAAATGGCAGAAATCCAAGACAAGCATCAGAGGGGATTCTTATGTAACTGACAAGTCCAGGGATGGAAACAGTACTTCAGGCATGGCTGGATCTAGTGGCTAAAAAGATGCAGACTGTATTTTTGTCTCTGAAATGTTTTCCTCTAGATGGATCTGATTCTCTTCTTCCACAAAGGGCTCACTTCACATAGCTGGGAAAGATGTCGTTGGCAGTTCTGAGTTTTTTAAGTGCAGCTTGTGGAACAAGGTTGAACTTCAGTACATGCAGGGAAGACGCTGGTTGGACGTGCATGGGTCATGTGCCCATCTCTGAGCAAGTCATGGTGGCCATGGGGACGGAGTCCTGGAATTGGCCGGTCTGGGGCCTGCCACCTGTCCATACCTGTGGGATGAGATCGGAGCAAAGTGATGGACCGCTTCATTGGGACAATATGGAGTGACCCCTTTCCTAAATGCAGATTTCTGCCCAGACTAGTAAAATGATAAGGATCCGCTCTATTAGTGGAAGGTGGAAGGTAGTACTTAGCTTATCTGTTTTGTGCCCTAAGTGTTTTCATTCAGTCAGACTGACTCTGGTGCCTGAGTCATACTTAGATACTTCAAGAGGTGTTGCATTTATTTCAGGCCACGGGGAAGCCACTTGGTGCATTCTTGCACTGGATGTAGATAGCCCCCCAGTCAGTCAGTGTCCTCAAAGAGTAAGTTTATTTCCTAAGTTACCTGACTTACTACCAGGCATGACCTAGGTTGGGAAAAATGACTCTATTCTCATGTAGATTCTCATAGAGCGAGACAGTAACAACTTTCTTGTAAGAAGAGCACAGTACTACTGTGAGGTAGAGTATTTTTGCTAGTCCTGAATTATCCTTATAAAATTTTGCAGATACCTATTGGTTGAATCCCAAAGATATGTAGGCAGTGTTCCAAATTTTGTTCTAGTATGCACTGTGGGCACAGATACCCTGTTAGATGTCTATGGTATGAGCTGAAGGAATATTCCAGACACATTTACTACTTATTCCTAATTAGGGAATGCAGTGAACCAGACTGGACCACGTGGCTTGAGAGTCTGTTGGTTGGGTCACAGCCACGCCTAACAGACTGTTGGGGCTTTTCTCTGTGTTCGACTCCAGTCCCTGCTTGAGGCTGTGGGGGGCAGTGGTGGATGGGGAGATGGATGGTTGAGATATTTTCCCTTTGGGTCAGTTGTACCAAACTAACTCTATGAGAAAAACAGCCTATAGGAAGAAATACTCATCTAAAAGGCAAATAGAGGTCACTGCTGAGAACAGATTTTTTTGTGTTTGTGGGTTTTTTTTTTTCTTTTGTCTTTTTAGGGCCAAACCTGCGGCATATGGGGGGTTTCCAGGCTAGGGGCTGAATCAGAGCTGTAGCTGCCGGCCTACACCACAGCCAGAGCAATACGGGATCTGAGCTGCTTCTGCAGCCTGCACCACAGCTCATGCCAACGCTGAATCCTTAACCTACTGAGAGAGGCCAAGGATCAAACATGCGTCCTCATGGGTACTAGTTAGATTAGTTTCTGCTGAGCCATGACGGGAACTCCTGAGAATAGATTTTTTAACCTCTTTGTTCCTCTCAGTGAAGGCCATATCTTTTGGCATCATGGCCTAATTGTGACCTTGGTCTTGGCCCATCTTGGAGCTCTGACTCCGTTGTGGTGAGTGGCCCTGTGGGAGAAAGGGAGTCCTGAATTTTGATAGGATAAAATGGATAGACTTTGCACTGCTTTCTTCTATGCTACTGGGTTCAGTAGCCATAGATCAATCAATAGGAATATGAAGAATTGACTTTCTTAGGAGGATAAGATTTTCACCTTTGTGAGGTCACTATATTTTGAAAGTATTTATTTTACAGTGTTACGTCAATTTCTGCTCTGCAGCAAAGTGAACCAGTTTTATATGTGTGTATATATATATATATATATATATTCTCTTACCTTCCATCATGGTCTAGCCCAAGAGATCCGATGCAGATTCCTGTGTTAGACAGTAGGACCTTGTTGTTTATCCATTCTAAATGTAATAGTTTGCATATATTAACCCCAAACTTGCTTTCCATCCCTCTCTCTCCCCCACCCCTTGGCAACCCCAAGTCTGTTCTTTGTCTGAGTCTCTGTTTTGTAGATAGGTTCATTGGTTACATGTTTTAGATTCCATCTATAAGTGATAGCATGTGGTATTTGTCTTTCTGTGAGGGCCCTTTTTAAAGCCAAATTATTGTTGCTTTTGTTTCTCTGATAGTGATGATTTGGGCAGTTGAGCTTCTCAGGACCTGTCATAAATACCTCAGACGGGGACTCTACCACGTACGGAAATGGATAAGAATATTAATTCAATTTAGTTTCTTCTAAGGCCACACTATTCATTGAGATAAAATTACCCTTGCTGTTGTATCTCCCATCTCAAAATTACGCTCGACTCTGTTGTCCCGGATGAGGTGGGACAATGTACACCAAGGTCTCCAGTAAGACCTGTGCCACTAGTTTGGAGGAACAAGTAATGATCAATGTCTTACTTGTAAAAAATCAATCTTTTAAGCTCCTATAAGCCCTTAATCCAGGAGGTCCAAGATCTCGCCTTGGAGGTCCTTTGAACTTTTAAGACTCTGGGGTCTTAGAACCAAGAGATGAATCGTGTTTCAAACTTGACACCAAGGGGGAATTGCAGCCGATGGGTGCAGTACTGCCCTTGTTTCTTGCCGCCACATGGTGTCTGTGTTGAAGCCCTTTTCGAGGAGACTTGATCTTGGTAATGAGAGTCCCCTTGCTCCTTGGCATCCTCAGTGGTCCCCACAGTTCCTGGTTCATACTCATGCACTGGCCGTTGCCCGTGAAGTCATTCCTCTGTGTTGGGTAGCGTGGTCCTGGGTCTCCTCCTGCCAGAACCACAACCACTTAGACCCCGGGAGGTTTGTGAACTGTCAAAGTAGAGGGCTCAAAGGAGAGATTAGACAACTGCCTTTAAAGGATTTTTAGAGGAGACACATTCATAGAATGAGTTAACTTCTCCTTTTAGGTCCTTTCCAGTTCTAATACTGCTTGATCCTGTGAATCTAGAAAAAATGCAAGTAAAAATAAATTTAGGAGTTCCTGTCATGGCACAGTGTAAACAAAACTGACTAGTGTCCGTGAAGATGTGGTTTGATCCCTGGCCTCGCTTAGTGGGTTAAGGATTTGGCAATGCCGTGAGCTGTGGTATAGGTCACAGACATGGCTTGGATCTGGTGTTGCTATGGTGTAGACTGGCAGCTACAGCTCTGATTTGACCCCTAGCCTGGGAACTTCCATATGCTGTGGGTGTAGCCCTAAAAAAAAAAAAAATCTTAAAATTGGTTTTTATTTTTACCTATAGAATAAATGTGTATTGTTTAAAAAAAAAAAACCGAACCATGGAAGAGATTTCCCTTCCAATCATGCTGCCCACACTTTATATTCTTCCTAATATTGTCTTTGCGTATGCAGTGTTTGTATAAAGTGTATGCATACATGTCATATATAGATGTTAAATATCTATATATAACATACTAAATTTGTACGTTAAAAATTTTTACATATATTAAAAACATAAGCAATATAATTCTACTGATGGATATACCATGATTCATTCGATCAGTCTTTTCTTGATAAACACATTAAATAATGTCTTAGGATTGAAAGTACTCAATTTGAAAAGTACCACCAAATATCTATCCGAAATAATAAGTGAATTTATATTCCCACCAACAACTTGTTAATAGTGTCCCCACATCTAATACAGAGTTCTAACATTTTCACATCTTACAAACTACCAGTTGGTTTCTCTAATAAAACTTGACTCATTATGAAACAAAATTCTTTTTTCTTTTTTTTTTAACATGAACCTACTTGCCTTTTTCTCCTTTTTTTCAAAATCTTATAAAACAGTGTCAGATACAAGTTTCTGCTATGGCACAGTGGGTTAAGAGTCTGACTGTAGTGGCTTGAGGCACACGGTGGAGGCACTGGTTTGATAGGAGGCCTGGTGCAGTGGGTTAAGGATCTGGTATTTCCACGGCTGCAGTGTAGTATGTTGCAGCTGTGTCTCCGATTTGATCCCGGGCCCAGGAACCTCCACATGCCGTGGGTGTGGCCATTGAAAACAAAACAAAAACTATGTCTAGTCACTTGAGATGGAGCATGATGGAGGATAATGTGAGAAAAAGAATGTATATATGTGTGTGTGTGTGTGTGACTGGGTCACTTTGCTGTACAGTAGAAAATTGACAGAACACTGCAAATCAACTATAATGGAAAAAATGAAAATCATAAAAAACTTAATATTCCCTGATATTAGAATACTAAAAACCAAAACAGAACAAAAACAGTGTTTAGGATGTATATTCACATGTGGGAGTGTATTTTCCAAAAACAGCCAAATCCTTTTTGTTTAATGAAAATATCTATGAATATAAATGTTTATGAAGAATTGATATTAGAAAAAATTTCTTTTCCTATGTGCATATACTTTGAAGTCCTAAGAAATAGAACAATTTTTGGAAGCCACAACCTTGCTACTTAAAAACCGTGACTTCTGCTTGAAGCACCTTTGTCTGTTAGTTGGAGAGTCTGTGCTTTTACTATTTCCATCAATGTTCATTTGAATGGCGTTTTGGTAACTGGGTTCCAGGTAATTTCTCTACAAAGATCGAGTGCTTTTCTTTAGGTTATTGGTGTGTTTTTGAAATTCTTACGTCATGTAGTATATCGAGCTTTCATGAAGATACAGCTGCCCCCAACTTTTGTTCATATTGGGGGGTTTCCTGGTAGTGCAGCAGGTTAAAGATCTGTCATTGTCAATGCTGTGGCTTGGGTTGCTGGTGTGGCACAGGTTTGATCCCTGGCCTGGGAGCTTCAATGCTGCGGGTGTGGCCAGAAAAAACTTTTCGTTAGTGTCTGTTTTGGGGGTGGTCATGTCCAAGACTTTTAGAGCCATTTACAATTGACTCTAGTGGCCACAGAATGTACCAGAAGATTGTAGAATATAAAACAACTTTATTCACCCAACTGCCCCTTTCTTTTGAAATTTACATTTTTACTTCCATTCCAGGCATACATTTCATTATAATCAGAAGTTACAGTGATTATATACTGACTGTATGTGCTTTTCTGAAAACAAGGCCAGTGAGAAGTGTCATTTTTGCCTGGGGAATCGGTGATGGAGACATTAGATTATATACTGACTGTATGTGCTTTTCTGAAAACAAGGCCAGTGAGAAATGTCATTTTTGCCCGGGGAATCGGTGATGGAGACATTAGGCAGGACACTAGAAACAGGCAGTATGGTTGATTACTGGCTTTGATTTTGTTGACAATGTACTATGTTGTTTTCACCCTAAATCCCTGATTTTTTGATTCAAAGACAATTAAGAATTATGGTTGAATCGTACACTACTTTTCCCTTCTTTGTGTGAATAATGCTCAATAATTTTTAATTTTGCTTATTTGTCTTAGTTTTCAACATTTTCTCCTCTGTCTTCTCCAAATCCCATCAGTTCTGAAGCCCATATGAAAACTGGGTGAGGCCAGAGGCTCTGTACATAGTAGATGTTCAGTCAAAGCTCCCTAACAAGATGCCAGCTCTGGCTGAATCTGATAACGATCCGCGCTTCCTTCCTTCCTCTCTCTTGCTCTCGCTCTTTCTCTCTCTCTCTCTTCCTTCCTTTCTTTTATGGCTTTCCCAGGCTGCACCCACAGCATATGGAGGTTCCCTGGCTAGGGGTCCAATCAGATCAGCAACACCACATACAACCACCTCTGTGACCTACACCACAGCTCGCCGCAACGCTGGATCCTTAACCCCTTGGGCGAGGCCAGGAATTGAACCTGCATCCAGATTAGTTTCCACTGAGGCACGATGGGAACTCCACTATCTGCCTTTTAAATGGAAACATGCTAGTGCTGACTGCCACGCAGTTCAAAATTCTTCAGTATTCAGACAGTTCTCTTCTTTTGTGTGTTTGAATTTGGCTCCTGGAGTTTGGTCATCATTTCTTTCTACCATGACACTTGTTTTAGTGACACCCCACAGAGTCAGGGTCACAGCTCCTGGTTGTTAAAAACAGTGCGTCACAGCCAGTAAGTAAGCTTTCAGACATCGCATTATACACCATGGATACAGTTGCTGGAGAAGATAGCTGTCTTTCTGGTAGCTTAGTCACCAGCTACCCTTTGCTTTCCCACCCAAGAGAAACATGTAAAACTGGAAATATTTCAAAATCCTCTGGAATTGTCTAATTTTAAGCTGGTATGACCATTCCTTCGTACTGTGCTTGTCCACATTGACGTCGAGTTCACTGCTGGTTATGAACCCTTGCTCCATTTAAGAATAACCGCAGATGCTTTTGTATGAAACGTGGAGTCACATTTTGTTTTGAAACCAAGGAAGAGAAATGAATGCTTATGGAGCCAAGTCCTAAGTGTTAGGCTTTACACGCATGTTGCATAATGATGGCGAAAACTCTGCAAGAGAGCAGAAATAAGAATCTAGTACACAGATGCCCCTCAGAAGTCAAGAAATAAGCCTGGGTTTAATCTTGGCCAGCGCTGGTGTTGGGATTTTTTTTTTTTTTTTTTTTTTTGCTCTTTAGGCTTGCACCTGTGGCATATGGGAGTTCCCTGGCCAGGGGTGGAATTGGGGCTGCAACTGCTGGCCTGCACCACAGCCACAGCAACGAGGGACAGGGGATTTGAGCCTCTTTTGCAACCTACAGCTCAGTTCACAGCAATGTTGGATCCTTAACCCACCATGTGAGGCCAGGGTTCAAACCCACATCCTCATGGATACCAGTCGGGTTTGTAACCCACTGAGACACAACAGGAACTCTTGGGATTTCTCCTATGGTCACATATGAGGCATATGGAAGTTCCTGGGCCAGAGATTGAATCCGAGCTACAGCTGTGACCCGTGCTATAGCTGCAATAATGCTGTATCCTTTAAACCGCTGTAATAGGCCGGAGATCAAACCCACACCTCCACAGTGACCTGTAGTGGGATTCTTAACCCACTGTGCCACAGCAACAAGTCATAGTGTCGGGGTCTTAACCCCTGTCTCTGTTACTCTTTATCTTTCTATTACATCATATTTTCTTTGACTATATATTTGAAATTTTATTATGTCTTGGCCTTTAAATTTTAAACTGCCAAATAACTGCTGTTTGCTTTGTGATGAACGTTTTAGTTTTATTTTGCCTTCATTATGCTGCTATCTAATATATTACAGCAAAATACATATATTGTATGTGTGCAGTTTGATTTTTCCTAAAATGAACATACCCATGTATTCATTCAGGTTGAGAAACAAAAATTCCCCCATATAAAGAAATCCACTTTCTTTTTCCTTTCAGCCACTGTCTACTCACAACAAGGGTGATCATATCTTGATTTCCAACAGCAATAATGAATTTCATCAGTTCTTAACTTCATGTTGATAGAATTCTACACTATGTGACTTTTTTTTGTATCTGGCTGCTTTTGTTCTACGTTTTGTGAGATTCATCCTTAGTGTTGCATGTAGCTGTTGACTGCTTTGTGGCATTCATTGTGTGATTAGACCACAACTTACTCATTCTACTGCTGTTAGGTTTTGGCTAGTTTGAATATGGGGCTATGATGAATGTGTTACTGGTCTATGATGCATGTGTTTTTATTGGTCTAGTCAATGTCTTTTGGTAAATAAGTATTTTCATGTTGAATATATGTTTAGGAGGAGAGTTGCTGAGTTTTTTTTTTGCCTTTTGTCATTTTATGGCCGCGGGTTTATGGCCGCACCCGCGGCATGTGGAGGTTCCCAGGCTAGGGGTCTAATCGGAGCTGTGGCCACTGGCCTGCGCTGCAGCCACAGCAACGCGGGATCCGAGCCACGTCTGCAACCTACACCACAGCTCACGGCAACGCCGGATCGTTAACCCACTGAGCAAGGGCAGGGATCGAACCCGCAACCTCATGGTTCCTAGTCGGATTCGTTAACCGCTGCGCCACAACGGGAACTCCCTGAGTTTTTTAACAAAACAATTTCAGTAGAGATTTGCAGTCGTTGGCCCATTCAACAGGTATCGCTGAAGATTTTTCAAGATGTCTATGCCTGATTTCTGCCTTAGGAATTTAGATTCAAGTCATCTGGAGTGGGGCCAAATTTTCTTAATTAAAACAAAAACAAGGGAATTTTCTTGTGGCACAGCAGGTTGAAGATGGGGTGTTTCTGCTGTAGTGCTCAGGTCACTGCTGTGGTGCAGGTTCGATTCCTGGCCCAGGAACTTGCCATATGCTGTGGGTGCAGCGAAAACACCTACCCGCTGCCAAAACTCCATAGAAATACACTTGTGCAGCTGACATTGAGAATCATTGACCTTTTTTTTTAATGATAGAGCAATGTTCAATATTTTGTAGATACCTTTTCTTTGTTTCATAGAAGGGTATGGTACATTCAGTATAAACTAATGATACTTCTACGTATTATACAGACACATTATGTATACGTGGCTAGTTTCCATTCTTAGCTTTCGTTTTCTTGAAAGAAAAAGAAAATATTTTAACCCAGTTCAATTCTATCTAGTATTTACTCAGTGGTGTGTTCAGAATTTCAGGGATTTGATATTTCCATGTAACAAGTGTCTTACTAGATCAAGGAGTTCAGTTATTTTTTTTATTATAAAAGTAATCCATTTGCTCTCTTAAAAAAAAAAAAAGCAGTAGATAGAGAAAATGAGAATAAAACCTCCGCTTGTTGATCCACCTCCTCACACTCACTTTCCAGAAGCACCACGGCTCTGCGTCTTCCTAAGCAGACATGAGGTATTTGACTTTTCTTGGTGGCAGTATGGTAGTCTGGTTTGTGATCTGAGGTTCGTTGAGTCACTCAGAGCCTCAGCATCCTCTTCCACCTCATAGGGTCATCGTGAGGATTAAAAGTAATGGTATGTGGAGGGTACCAAGTGCAGTACCTGGCATGTGGTGGGAGCTCAATACTCAGAACTATTAGGATTATAACTCTGATGCTTGTTGATGTGCTTTCATAACAAAGCACTTTTATGGCTCAAGAAAGGAAGGTGCTTCATAGGAGACTCTTCAGCAGCATTGCTCATCTTATGAGAATGTCGGTTCCATTTGAATCCCATTTCCGTGTGAGCAGAAGCAAGTGGGAAGCTGGTCCCACTCTCAGAAAATGTCAGGGGTAATGGTTTTGTAATTCGCTGAGCTAAAACATCAAGCTGCCGGAAGGTAAATTTTCTGGGGTCCAGACTTCTCTCGCTATCAAGGATATAACGGAGTTCCATCCTTAAAGTTGACGACCGGTGTCGGCATCACGCATTTAGGTTTGTATCTCCCCGTGTAAAACCACTTTTTCAATGTCACAGTACAAGGGCTCTAATTGCTAAACTATTGGACGGCTTTTTGGTTTGAGTTTTTCATCCTCCGTAGCACGAGTTCCCGACACTTTGCTAAAGCCGCCAGCTTGCCTTTAGTTGTTATATAACCAGCTATGAGATCGGTCAGTGTGATTGGCTTTATACATAAAAATCATCAGTGCAACCTCAACATTAAATGGACCTAATTTCTTTAAAAAATAGACTAAGATAGGATGCTTGTGAGATACACAAGCGAGCCGGCAAGGAGGCTCTGCAAAATGGACTCGGTTCTGCTGCTTCCCTTGGCACATCTCAGCATGCTCACTCATGCACACTCCGAGATGGAGTTCACGGACCCACTGCAGGTGCGGTCCCCTTATTGTCTGTGAGGGTCTTAAGGGCTAGCAGGATTTTAGATCTAGCTCATTACGTAGCAGTGGGAGGACCACAACTGTGTCAGAGAAATGCACACATAGGTGAGAGAGGGCTCCTTGCTGTGTATAATAAATACGTTCGGAATCAGTCACGGCTAATTTTTGTAAATCTGAATTTTCTGAGAGGGAGGGATAACTGCTCTTAGAAATAAACGCAAGAAAAGCTTCTGAAGGGGGATGCTGTCTTCCACTGGGAATCATTTCTCTTTCTAAGAAGGGATCAGAATGACCTTTTGCATTGAACTGTGGGCACATTGAGAGCATAAGCTTAAGAACATCAAAAATCAAGTTTCACTCATGGTCCACGCAACCCAGTAATCTGAACTGATTACCACTTCAGCTATGCAGCTTGAGAAGTAAATGTCCTCCTGTTTCTCTTAAATATTCTTCTCTTGCATTTCTAATTACTGGAGATGAGCTAATTTAAGGATAAAAAAGTGAGGCAGGATCAAAACAGCTTGGTTCAACTACTGGGAAAATGAGAGATTTTCCCACTGAAATGGAACATCTTAATGCCATTATAGTTATATCATAGGTTAGTCAATACATAGGTTAATCAGTCTGGGCAAGTACATGCTTCCCATACCATCAAGACTATTTTTTTTTTTGCTTATTATCATTAGTATTTTACTATTTGTTTTTTGCTTAATGAATTTTATTACAATTATAGGTGTATAAAAATCATCACAAGTCAATTTGATAGCATTTGTGCCCCAAACCCTCAGTGCATCCCACCCCCCAGATTGTCTTATTTGAAAAACCAAAGGTTTTCCAAAGTCTGTGAGTCATTGTCTGTTCTGCAAAGAAGTTCATTGCGTCTTGTTAGTTTCCACATGTAAGCGGTAGCATTGGGTGTTGCTGTCTAATTGTCTGACAGGTTCCATTTCGCATGATAATTTCTAGGTCCATCCATGTTGCTATAAATGTTATTTCATTCCTTTTAATGGCCGAGTAATACTCCACTGTGTGTATGTACCATATCTTTCCTATCCACTCCTCTGTCGATGGGCATTTAGGTTGTTTCCATGACCTGGCTATTGCATAGAGTGCTGCAATGAACATTGGAGTACATATGTATTTTCAAGTCATGGTTTCCTTTGGATAGATGCCCAGGAGTGGGATTGCTGGATCAAATGGTAATTCTATTTTGAGTTTTTTGAGGAATCTCCATACTGTTTTCCAAAGTGATTGCACCAATTTGCATTCCCACATCAATACTAGTAATAATATTCCTGTAAATTTACCACCTCACACTAAGTGAGCTTTAAAAAATTCATGCCTGGTGGAACCAAAACAATAGGATACATAACTGTGGGATGTCCTACACATTGTAAAAAATACTCTGCTTGGTTCTGAGGGGTGATCTAATTGTGAACATGCCTGTCTTTCTGAAAAATTCTTCAGCAGTAAGAAATAGAAATCATCTGGTCTAGTTTAAGACCAAAGGAACTTGAACTGCAAGGACCCAGAGGCGTACGCCTCACAGATCTCAAAGGCTGAAGTGCTGCTGTGCCTTCCAGTGGTGTAGACCTAGAACTCAGCTTCCAAGAGTCAAGGCAGCTTGCTCTTCAGGTGACTCCTTTTTCTTCCTTGCTAATTCTTATCTGCTGCATTACTTACTTGATTCTCTAATCACTCACTGCAGCTTCCTCTCCTTTACCTGGTTGAATGCTTCCCAGCCTCCATTTAAAATTATTCCCCAGTGTTCATTGCAGCACTGTATGCAATAGCCAGGTCATGGAAACAACCTAAATGCCCATCGACAGAGGAGTGGATAGGGAAGATACAGTACATACACACAGTGGAGTATTACTCGGCCATTAAAAAGAACGAATTACCAACATTTATAGCAACATGGATGGACCTAGAAATTATCATGCGAAGTGAAACCTGTCAGACAATTAGACAGCAACACCCAATGCTACCGCTTACATGTGGAAACTAAAAAGACACAATTAACCTCTTTGCAGAACAGAGAATGACTCACAGACTTTGGAAAACCTTGGTTTTTCAAATAAGACAATCTGGGGGGTGGGGGGATGCACTGTGGGTTTGGGACACAAAATCTATCAAATTGACTTGTGATGATTTATGTACACCTATAATTGAAATAAAATCCATTAAGAAAAAAAATTATTCCCCAGGAGTTCCTGATGTGGCTCAATGGGTTAAGAACCCAACATAGTGTCCGTGAGGATGTGGATTTGATACTTGGCCTCACTCAGTGGGTTAAGGATCTGGTGTTGCTGCAAGCTGCAGCATAGGTTGCAGATGTATCTCATTCAACTCCTAGCCTGGGAGGGGCTAGATGCAGCTCTAAAAAGAAAAAAAAATCATTTCTCAGCCAAAGCTCCCAACAAAGGCTTTTAACATTTTAAACGTTGAGATAATTGTAGAGTCACATACAGTTGTAAGAAATTAATAGAGATCCTGTGTACCCTTAGCTTCCTCCAATGGTAACATCTCCTAGGACAATAGTGCAATATTAGGATTAGGGTATTGACATTGGCACAGGAAAGATACAGCATATTTCCATCACCACAAGGATCCTTGTATTGTCCTTTTATAGCCAGGCACACTTTGTACTGTCTCCACTCCTTCTTTAGCCCTTGGCAACCACTAATCTCTTCTCCATTATTAAAATTTTGTCATTTCAAGAATGGTGTGCAAATGGAATCATGCAGAATGTGAGCTTCTGAAATTTGCCTTTTCTCTCAGCATGATTATCCAGAGATAGATCCAGGGTTTTGTATATTAACAGCTTGCTCCTTTCTATTGCTGAGTGTGTTTAACTCTGCAGTTTGTTTAACCATTTACTTGAAGAACATTTGGGTTGTTTCCACTTTCTTTGCTATTACAAATAAAGCTTTGCATAAAATTTGTGTACAGGTATTTGAACATAAATTTCATTTATCTGGGATAAATGCTCAGTAACTCAGTTGCTGGGTTGGAATGTGATCGCATGTTTTTAAAATTATTCCATTTTGTTACAACATTAGAAATGCATTGCCCTTGGAAACATCACATTTACGAAGGGGACGAATCCTTTAAATCACAATGATTATTACTTAAAATGACAGAGCTTTATTGTTTTTTGTAAACATGGATGAAAAGTAGAATGTCTGGTTATCTTTGTACAGGAAGGCCTGATGTGTGGCCAAGATGATTGCATGTTAATTTTTTTTTTTTAAGAAACCACCAAACTATGGTCCAAAGGAGCTGCAGTATTTTACATTCACACTAGTTATGCATCAGTGGTTTGGTTCCACATATCCTTTCCAGCACTTGGTGCTGTCACTTTTTATTTTTAGCCATTGTGACAGGTGTGTAGTGATATCTCATTGTGCTTTTAATTTCTAGTTCCATAATGGCTAGTGATATTGAGCATCTACTCATGTACTTCTTTGCCAGTTGTATATTCTTGTCACTGAAATGTCTGTTCAAGTCTCTTGCTCCTTTTTAAATGGAATACTCATTGAGTTATGAGAATTCTTTATATATCTAGATAAGGTTCCTTTGTCATATATGGGGCTTGCAAATACTTTTTCACATTACATAGCCTTTTTTTCTTTTTTTTTTTTTTTTGTCTTTTTAGGGCCCTGGGGCATATGGAGGCTTCCAGGCTAGGGGTCAAATTGGAGCTACAACTGCTGGTCTACGTCACAGCTGCAGCAACATGGAATCTAAGCAGCATCTGTGACTTCCACCACAGCTCGTATCAATGCCAGATCCTTAACCCACTGAGCAGGGTCAGGGGTTGAACCCGTATCCTCATGGATACTAGTTAGGTTCATTAACCATTGAGCCATGACAGGAACTCCCATAGTCTGTCTTTTCATGTTCCTGATAAATCTTTAACAGAGCAAAATTTGGGATTTTTTTTTTCGTCTTTTCCCTTTTTATCTGGAGCTGCACCCGCGGCATATGGAGGTTCCCAGGCTAGGGGTCTAACAGGAGCTGTAGCCGCCGGCCTACACCACAGCCACAGCAACGCGGGATCCGAGCTGCATCTGCGACCTACACCACAGCTCACAGCAACGCCAGATCCTTAACCCACTGAGTAAGGCCAGGGATCGAACGCACAACCTCATGGTTCCTAGTCGGATTCGTTAACCACTGAGCCACGACGGGAACTCCAAAATTTTGGATTTTAATGAGATGACATTTATAAAGTTTTCCTTTCATGGATTGTGATTTGGGGGTCAAATTTAAAAACTCTTTACGTAGATCTAGACTCCCCAAATTTTCTCCTATATTTCTAGAGGTTTTATAGTTTTGCATTTTACATTTGTCTGTAATTCATTTTAAGTAATTTTTGTAAAGTTATTAGGTGAGGTAGAGGTTCATTTTTTTCTCTGTAGATGCCTAGTTCCTATAGTACTGTTGGTTGAAAAGGCTGTTTGCTTCACTGAAATAGTTCACATCTTTGTAAGATAAGTTGGGCATTTTGTGTGGGACTGCTTTTGATTCCTTCTATTACATTATCTATGTGTCAATTCTCTGCCAACAACAGTCATGATAACCTATTGAAATTGGCTAAAATGATTCCTATTTCATTTTTTTTTTAAAAAAACTACAGCTATTCTACATCCTCTGCTTTCCCATATCAACTTTCAACTAGTTTTGCCTATATGTACAAAATTCTTGGTGTTCCTATTGTGGCTCAGCATGTTACAAACCAGACTGGTATCCATGAGGATGCAGGTTCAATCCCTGGCCCAGCTCTGTGGGTTGATGATCTGGTGTAGCTTGCAGACATGGCTTGGATCCCACATTGCTGTGGCCTGTGGTGTAGGCTGGCAGCTGCAGCTGTGATTTGACCCCTGGCCTGGGAACTTCCATATGCAGCAGGTGTAGCTCTTAAAAAAAAAAAAAAAACTTGTAGTTTTGATAGGAACTGTGTTAACTCAATTTGCGTATAAATTTGGGGAGGATTTACATGTTTAGTATGTAGCCAATCCATGAACATGGTATATCTCTTTAATTTATTTAGGTCTTTGATTTCTTTCATCAGCACTTTGGAGTTCAGCATTATAAGTCCTATTTGTATTTTGTTAGATTTATATCTAATTATATTCTTTGAGTGACTGTAAATGATACTGCATTTTAGAATTTGGCTTCCTTTATTCATTAGTAGTATATAAAATAAAATTGATTTTTGCGTCTTTATATCCCGTGATCTTGCTAAATTCATTTCTTATACTTAGGAGTGGTTTTTGGAGATTCATTGGAAGTTTCTGCATAGACAGTCATGTCATTTGTAAATTGGGACAGTTTTATTTCTTCCTATTCAATCTGTATGTCTTTTATTTGTTTCTTGCCTTATTGCACTGGGTAGATCTTCTAACACTACGTTGAATTAGAATGGTAGAAGTGGACATCTTTGCCTTAATCCCGTTTCCACCGTGGAGTATGTTAGCTGTGGGTGTTTTGTAGATGCTATTTATAAAGTTGAGGAAATTTCCCTCATTCCTGTTTCCTGAGAGTTTAAAAATCATGAATGGATACTGAAGTTTGTTAAATGCCTCTTCTGCATCCACTGGTCTGATCTCTTGACTTGCCTTCTTTAGCCTGTTAAGGTAAATGACATTGACTTTTTTTCTAACTTTAAATCAGTCATACATCCTTGAAATAATCTGCACTGCTAATAGTGTTTAAATTCTTTGAATATTAAAGAATATATTCTTTTTGTATGATATTTGGTATATTTGGTTAAGAATTTTTGTGCCATATTGATGAGAGATATTGACCTACAGTTTTTTGGTTTTTTTGTACTTTTCTTTCTGATTTGGGTGTTGGGGTAATACTAATTTTATAAAACATGGGAAATGTTTTCCTCTTCTGTTTTCTGGACTAGATTATATAGTATTGATATTAATTATTTCAATATATGGTAAAGGTTTGCTGTGAACTCATCTGGGGCTAAGATTTCTTTTTTGAGGAGTTTTAAAATAATTCAGTTTACTTAATAGCTATAGGATATAAAATCTTTTTGATACTGGGTGGGTTGTGGTAGTTTGTGTTTTTCAAGGAATTGGTGTATTTCATTTAAATTGTAAAATTTATGTGTGTAGAATAATTCATGGTAGTTATTTTTTTAATGATTTTTATTTTTTCCATTATAGTTGGTTTACAGTGTTCTGTCAGTTTTCTACTGTAAAGTGACCCAGTCACACATACATAAAACTTAATCTTCTGATAACTACAAAGTTTGAGTTAGATCCTAGGTTTTACCACTGATGTTGGTAATTTGTCTTCTCTCTACGTCTTTTTTTCAGTCTTGATAGAGGTCTGTTAGGTCTTTTGAAAGAGCCATCTGTGTTTTTTTTTGTTTTGTTTTTGTCTTTTTATGGCCGCATCCATGGCATGTGAAGGTTCCCAGGCTAGGGGTCCAATAGGAGCTGTAGCTGCTGGCCTACACCACAGCCACAGCAATGGGATCTGAGCCATTTCATCTAAGACCTACACCACAGCTCCTGGCAATGAGGGATCCTCAACCCACTGAGCAAGGCCAGGGATTGAACCTGCATCCTCATAGATACTAGTCAGGTTTGTTAACCACTAAGCCATAATGGGAACTCTTATTTTTTTTTCCTGTTCATTTTCCTTGATTTCTTCATTCCTTGCGTTAGGTTTATTTTGCTGCTCTTCGCTTTGTTTATTGATTTGAGACTTTTCCTTATTTCTAATGTATGCCTTAAATGCTGTACAGTTTCCTTCTAGAGCTGTTTTTTTTCTGCATCCCACAATTTTTTTTTGTCTTTTTAGAGCTGCACCCAGGGAATATGGAGTTTCCCAGGCTAGGGTCTTATCGGAGTTGTAGCTGTCTGCCTACAGCACAGCCACAGCAACACGGGATCTGAGCCACATCTACGACCTACACCACAGCTCATGGCAACATCACATCCTTAACCCACTGAGTGAGGCCAGGGATTGAATCCTCATCCTCATAGATAGTAGTCAGTTTTGTTAACCACTGAGCCATAACAGGAACTCCCACAATTTTTGATATATGGTATTTTCTTTTTAATTAAGCTCAGTTATCCTTTGTATCCTATAAACTTCTTTGACACATGGATTATTTTGAAGTACACAGGTTAGGAGTTCCCATCGTGGTTCAGTGGAAATGATTCCTATATCCATGAGGATGCAAGTTCGATCCCTGGCCTTGCTCAGTGGGTTAAGGATCCAGCGTTGCCATGAGTTGTAGTGTACGTTGCAGACATGGCTCAGGTCTGGCATTGCTGCAGCCAGCGTCTACAGCTCCAATTCAACCCCTAGCCTGGAACCTCTTTATGCTGCAGGTATGGCCCTAAAAAACTGGGGGGGGGGGAAGAAGTATGCAGTTTAGTTTCCAATATGTCAGAGGTTTCCCAGTTTTCTTTTTGTTACTTGTGTACTCTGAATCTACTGTGGTCAGAGAATATGTTTTTTTAGGTTTTAATTCTTTATAATTTCTTAAGGTTTGTATTATGGGCTAGGACAATGTCATGTTGTGGGAAGAGATGACCTCTTAGCAGCCAGTGGTGAGCATCCTGCCTCTCTGGCTAGGCTTCCTATGGTACCATCTCATCAGAGGAAAGAGGACCTTGTTTCTGCAGGTGTGGTCAGAAGTCCAGGTTCCTATGTAGTTTCCACAGACACTAAGGTCAGGATAAGTGTCCTGGACATCTATTAGGTCTTCTCTAGCACCTTCTCCATGGGTTGTGGGCTGTGAGTGCTTCACTACAGTCTGGCTCATGTGGAAGCATAGTCTCTCTGTCCTGCCTTTGCTGAATGGGACCACGGTTATTTTGTGGTGTGTGAAGTAGCGTGGTTTTTAAGTGAACATTTTCTGTCTTCCTAGGCTGTTGCTTTCTTGACCCTTTGGCTAGAGAGAGGTTCTGGTTGAGGCATTTCTTCTTCATTCCTGTTGGTGTTTCCAAGTTGCTGTCTCCTGTAGCACCCAGTGTGGGCTAAATGAGGCAAAAAGAAAACCTAGGAACTCACCAGGGGACAGTGTGCTCATGACCCTAGGCATTCTGCCACTTAATTACCACCTTTCAGAGTCTTACGTTCATTTTACGTGTATTAGCTAGGGGTTTAACTTAGGTTTAGTGGAAGGAATAGGGAGCAATATGTCTATTCTCTATTCCTGGTAGTGAAAATTTTCTTGCTGTAGTTTTTGGAGACCATTTCAGAATCAGGGCGAAGACCATCTGAATGGCCCACTAGGGGTCCAGTGTCCTCTCCTGTTCTGTTTATCCATTGGGAGGTCAGCAGCCCCATGGCATTTTACCTACTCAGGTGGCATAGTGAAAGCAGAACTTTGAAGAGGGAATTGGAATAGTCTGATATTCTGGGAGGTGGTTGCTCTATAGACTGTGAAGGTTTTTTAAGAACTATTACCTTATTCCTTATGTGTTTCCTTTTTGAGAAGAGATACCAGTTATTGGGCAGTCTGAAAATTGCATAAATGGACAAATGAATAGGAAGAGATATTAGGCGATAGACTGAATATTTCTTTTAGGTAAGAGATAAAATTTAAACTAAATAAATCGTGAATATTAATAATCTTTAATAAATGAGGAAGAAATGCCACATAACAATCTTTGTAAATCTTTGAAACTATTCAGTTCCATACGCATTACTTAAATGTATTAGTTCTAAAATACAACCTATTAATCATAGTCGACTCAGTTGGAAGATGTTCATTACAAATTCCTGACAAATTTCAAATGTCATTTTCCTGTCAGAAATTTGACACCTTCTACAGTGTTTGCTGTGCCTTTTAACAGTATTTAAAAATCAGATTCCTGCTAATGTGATTAGGTTAGAGATGTTCTGTCTCTGATAAAAACTCTCTAATTGAACAGAGGGATGTTTTCTTTAACCTCTTTCCAGTTCCAGTTACTCTGAGTTTCTCATTTTCTCCTCAGTTTCTCTTAAACAACCTCTAGCAATTTACTCATTCATTAGCTCTTTATTAAGGATCTACCGTTTTCCAGGCAGTATTCTAGATGCTCAGTATGCTTAGGTGACTAGGGCGGAATTACGTTTCTTCCTTATAGAGCTTCCATTCTATTTGGGAAGGTATATCACCATACACACAGGGATGTGTGATATTGGACCTGGTGTATAATGGGTGCCAAAAAGAACAGGGGCACAGTGCCAAGAGGATAGAGAGTAAGGGGTAGGGGGATTATTTTTGACAGTATTCTTAGGAAAGATTTTTCTGAGGTGGTGTTAGAACTAAGAGCTGATTAACAGGAGAATCCAGCTCTGATAGGAACTGAGGCAAGAGTGCTCCAGGCAGAGGGAAAAGCAAATGTGAAGATCCTTGGTGTGTGATTGACTTGGGGTATTTGGGGAATGACAAAAAGTCTAGTGTAACTAGAGTGGAGGGAGTAAGGGGAGGAGTGGTGGGACATGAACTTGGAGAAACAGGTAACTATCAGATGATGTAGGGCTATGCAGATCATGGTAGGAAGTCAGAAACATCAGAATACAGGAATGCTTTGACTGTTGGGTTGAAAATGGACTGAAGGAAGCAAGTGTAATAGAAGAATGTCCAGATGGAGGTTATTGTAATAGTTTGGCTTGAACCAGCTGGAACTGGTGAATGTGGTAAGGCATCATTGGATTCAGGAGATTTTCTGGATGTAGACCTGATGTAGCTTGCTAACAGCTTCAATGTGAGGTATGAGAGAAAGATGGGTGTTGAGGGATGGTGACACTGAGGTTTTTGACCTGTATAACAAGAATGGAGTTGCCATTTACTAAGATGTGAAAGATTATAGGAGAAACATATTTTGGGGTGGAGGGTAAATGTTAAGTTTATTAAATTGAGGTGTTTCTTTGACACAAATGGAGACACTGAATGAGCAGTTGAATATATGAGCCTAGAATTGAGACTAGAAATGGAGTATCAGTTTGAGAGTCCTCAGCATTTATGTGATCCTTGAAGTCATGGAATTGGAAAAAAAAATGCCTAAGGAGTAAATTGAAATGAAGAAGCGAAGATGACTGAGCCCTGAGGTGCTCCAGAGAGAAGTCAGTAAGAGAAGGGGAGGGCAATCTGGCGAAGGAAATGGGAGGAGCAGCTACTGAGATAGGAGGAAACTCAGGGCAAAAAACTATTGTGAAGTCCAAGAAAAGTGTCTTCCAAAATGACCAGAGAATGACAAGTATTGCTCAGGAATAAACCAAGAGAAGAGTGGGAATTAATAATTAGTTGTGGACATATACCCCAAAGTGGGATTGCTGGGTCATCTGGTAGTTCAAGTTTTAGTTTTCTTGAGAAACCTCCATACTGTTTTTCATAGTGGCTGAACCAATTCACATTTCCACCAAGCGAGCACAAGGCTTCACCTTTCCCCATGTCCTTGACAGTGTTGTATTATCTCGTCTTTTTCATGATAGCCCTTCTGATAGGTGTTAGGTCTCATTGCAGCTTTGATTTGCATTTCCCTGATGATGAGAAATGTTGAGCATCTTTTCGTATATCTGTTGGCTCTTTGTATGTCCTCTTTGAAGAAATGTCTATTCATTTCTTTTGCTCATTTTAAAATCTGATTTTTTTGTTTTTAGTTTTTACTTGTATGACTTCTTACATATTTTGGATACTAACCCCGTATCTGGATATAAGGTTTACAAATATTTTCTCCCATTTTGTAGGTTGCCTTTTCATTTTGGTGGTTTCTTTTGCTGTGCAGAAGCTTTTTAGTTTCACGTAGTCCTACTTGTTGGTCTTTGTGTTTGTTTTTTAGAGTTATGTCCAAAAAAAATCATTGCCAAAAGGATTTTCTGTGTTGTCCTGAAAGAGTTGTACAGTTTCAAGTCTTAGGTGTCTTTAATCAATTTCAATTAATTTTTGTGGGTGATGTAAAGTTGGTATCCAGTTTTGACTTTCTGCATGGCACTTCTTTCTCTCATACCGTTTTAAAGGAGACTCTTGACATTTTTATCACACAATCCTTGAAATTTTATTTGTTAGCTTTCAGAGAAATGGAGGCTTTTGAGAGCACATATAGTTTCTAGTATTCTACCCCAAATAATTTTTCTTAATTTCCAAGGATTTCTGCTACCTTCAAGCCAGATACTCCAGTAACAATTCAGTGGCATACACACAACCCAGAACTTCTTCCTGCGAAGGTTTTTGGTGACATGGTAGCCTTGCCAGGAGTTCCTTTGACTGCTTGCTAATGGACCCCAGCAATAGTACTGTCCTCAAGCAATCCTGTCTCAGCAGGTGAGAAAGGGTGGGCTCCTAAATGAGCCAAGACCCATCTGCCATGTTGCTCCTCTCTCCTTTCTTAAAGTGTGCATTTCTTAGGAATCTGTGTTCCTATAGAGGTTGGGATACACCCTACTTCCTTCCTGCAAATTAATGCAAGACTGTCAGTTTGGTAACTCACATAATAATGCATGTGTCTGATGCTCCATCAGGAACTCTCAATACCTCATAGCGCGTTTCCCCAACAGTTGTGAGGCTGGTGACAAAAAAAAAAAAAAAAAATCCTCTACAGTTTTCAGCCAACTGGTAGGTGGTACTCCAAGGGGTCATCATGACTTGATCAAGTTGATTCCTGGGTCTGTTAAGATGATGATCTTCCATGGTGAAGATGTATTTTTGGTCCATGGAGGTCTGAGGAATTACGTCTTAGCCACCTGTGGGCAAATCCTTGACAGACACTGTTTTTAGGAAGGGGGACTGAGAGCTTCAGCATAGGTTCTTCAAGACAATATGGGAGACTTTCAGAGGAAAAATGTTTACATCAGTTTAATAAACAACAAGAACAATGAACTTGAAGCAGGGAACCACAATTCTAAGCAATAGGGAAAGACTGGGTAGAGGAAACTCTAAGATTCTATTACGTCCATAATGAAGAACATAAGACAGGCTGAAAAGACTGAAAAATGGTTAAAAATAAGTTTTAAAACTACATAACTGTAAGGTGGAAATTGAGCTCTGTCACTTAGATTAAACTTTGTAAGCTTCAAATTACTCATCTGTGAAATAGAATAATGCTACTGGCTACCTCATAGAGGTATTGAGAGAATTAAAGGAGATAATGCCTATAAAGTGTTTTGCATTGTACCTGATACATAATAAATATAAATGTTAAGTATTATTCATTCTTGTTACAATTATATCCAGGCTGCTTTGCTAGATGTAATCTAATTATATGGGGGCTTGGTTGTAGTGCAGCACTGGCATCTGTGTGTGTAAAGACAGACTCAGAATGGGCTTTGGAGGTTTTAGGGGATGTCGGTAATCATTTCCTAAAAATTGATGGATTTAAATGTGACAAGCATCTTTTTGGTTTATAGCTGCAATGGAAAAAGGTGAAAGACTGTTTCCAAACTTCATGTTTGAGGAAGTTGTATGATTTGGTAGCCACACATGTGGATATGTTACTTACCTTCCGAGCTCTAATTTATTCCCCTATAAAATGGGGATTATAATAATAACCATACATAGAAAATCCAGTTAAAGAATCATTGATACATATAATTTTATACATTAAATATAGTAATGAACAGATGCAAATTAAATTAGCCAGTAGACTTAAAAAGCCTACTCTCAAACAAAAAATGAAGTTTCCATATTAAAAGTTTCCCCTGACACCCTTGTAGAGAGGATGCCAGTGGAATGTATCAGCAGTTGTTACATGGAGGTTAAAATGAAGACCTTGAGGTAGATGACAAAATGAATGCTTCCATGTTTAACTTGAATATTATTTACTATAATTTGATGCAAACATCTGACATATTTGCAGTATATGTGGGGTTTATTCTTTCAAAAAATGTTTGTTTCTACTATGTGCTCTATACTAATAGCAGGAAAAGTTGCATAAGGTGACACTAAATTGAGATGGGTTTCACCAGATTATGACTTAAGTACTTCCTGTATGCCAGGTATTATGTTTATTTCATAGCATTTGATTGTCCCAACATTATGTGTTAAATACCATGGAAACAGAAACATAATGGCTGAAATAACTTGCCGAAGGTCATACAACTTGTGAATTGCAGAGTTGGAAGTGATTCCATGGTCCATGCTTTTGACCCCTATGCTCTTTGGTGATGACACCCAAGACTAGAAGTCCCCTTTATATTTCATTTTATTCTGTACTTTTCCCTCATAGCATTTGTCAGTTTGGGTTGTCTTTACATGAAGAATGGACTGTCTGCTTAATTTACCCTCAGTGCCTAATAAGATCCAGCACATAGTAGATATTAAAGAAATACTAGCTAAATGAATTAGTTTGACAAAAGGGGAGGACACTGCAGACAGAGGAAATGGTGTGGCAAAATAATGGAAGCATGAAATGGCACAGGTGTTCTGGAAACAAGAGCTACCCATCGTTGACTGCATATCATATGCCAAGTAACTTGTCAGTGTAGCACATACATGAATTCTCACGAAAGTCCTTCAGAACAAGTATAGTTCTTTTTATTTCCATGTTACAGATGAGATCAGAGTTCAAATAGATTACATAACTTGTTCAAGATCACATAGTTACTAAGTGATGTTTTGGTTCAAATGAAGATCTGGGCAAATCTCAAACACAAGCTCATAATACAGTAGTATCTCCCTGTTGGCAGTTGAGGATGGCATCATTCAGAGATAGAATTGTTCTTGAGAATCTAAAGCTCTCAGAAAACTTGGAAACTGATAAAGTATATAATTCCTATAGGGTCTCTAAATAAAAGTATGAACTCCAGAGGAGTTTACCCATGTGTATAGTATATACATCTATCTAATTATTTCTCTATTCCTGGACACTCAAATAATTATTAGAATTATTGTTGGTATATAGATAACATGAAATATTCTCCCATAATATTCTAAGTTAGTATCTTGTATTCAAATTTTGAAGTTACTCTGTTAGGCAGATTCTGATATAATTGTCTATCAGGTTCTTTGAGATAAAGTCTACTCTCTATGGGCAAGAAACAGGGTCTTTCAAAATGAGGATGATACTCCCGGTATCACTCAACTTGTGGAAGGCAAATATCAGAACTCGGAAGGCACATACTAAAAGGTTAAAGAGGGAATTTATGATCCCCTTAATTCTTACTCGCTTGAGTTTTTCAGCATCAAGGCATGTTTGTGGACATTCCTGGCATGTAGGGAAAAAACAACCCATGACACGTGAAGGCAGACAGTCAAGGACTTAGAAGACCCCTTGTTGAAAATGTGTATTTTGTATGTAAGCCATATCATTCATTGGTTCTCAACTCAGAATGTGGTTAGCATTATAGGGAGCTCTTAAAAAATACTGATGTCTAGATCATGCCGTATTCTAGACCAGTGGTTCTCAAGTTTGGCTGCATGTTAGAATTCTTTGGGGAGTTCCAAAACCTACTGATGCCTGGCATATATCTGAGTTTCTGATTTAATTGGTTTGTTGTAAGGTCTGGGTGATAGGACTTTTAAAATCTCCCCAGGTGATTCTAATGTGCTGCCACGTTGGAGAAGGATTATCATAAACCAGTTGAATCAGAATCTCTAGAGGTTATCAAGTTCAGTGATTTTTGAACTTGTACTCAGAAAAGAATCAAGTCACAGCTTCTTAAAGCAAGGATTCCTGAGTCCTGTCCCCAGATATTCTGACTCAGTAAGTCTGGGGTGGGGGCCCATGAATTTGCATTTGTAACAGACTCCCAAGTGCTACTGAAACTGCTGGTTCAGAGGCCACTCTTTAAGTAGCCCTGATCTAGTTTTATGTTACTCTTAGTGCTTATTTTCTTTTTATTATTACCAAATTTTAACTGAAATTCTTGTCTGAGTGTTTCAGTATTAACTCAATTTTGATTGAGGATATAAGAAAAGGATCCTACGTTCTGACCTAGGTCAGAATATTAAACAGGAGTGACAGGTCCTACATGAGGCAGGTGTACTCAATAAGGTAAGTCTTGGAGTGAGAGGAATGGTTATGAGGTCTAGCGGTTAGTCCTATTCCACCTCAAATTCTTTTCCACTATCAATGTAAAATCTGGGGTTTTATATCTTTGAGACATATGATAATTTTAACTTAAAGTGAATAATACATGTTAAAACTCCAGATAAAAGTGACTGCATTTTAAAGCAAACATGTTAGAACTTAAAACTCAAGAGTTTTGCTCCTTCAAAATACTCACCTTGGGAAGACAATCACGTATTTGAGGGTGAAATAAACCCAAATCTTTTGTAATTTTCATTGTCAGAGATGCTTTTATAACTTATCTGACAGGTTTTGGAATATTTTTATATCCATCAGTAGCAATTTTTATTAAAAACATTTTCTTTTTTTTTTTTTTGCTTTTTAGGGCCACACCCGTGGCATATGGAGGTTCCCAGGCTAGGGGTCTAATCGGAGCTGTAGCCGCCGGCCTACACCACAGCCACAGCAACACCAGATCCGAGCTGCATCTGCATCCTACACCACAGCTCATGGCAACATCGGATCCTTGACCCCCTGAGCAATTCTAGGAATCGAACCTGCAACTTCATGGTTCCTAGTCGGATTCATTAACTGCTGCACCATGACGGGAACTCCTCAAAACATTTTTAATAAAGGTTTAAACATACAGAAAAGTAGAGAGACTAGTGAGTTGCCATATATTCAACATCAAGATACGTTATCAGGATTTTTCTGTATTGCTCTATCTATAGCTTTCTTTTTTTTTCTCCTTTCTGAAGTGTTAGAAGGTAAATATTAGATATCATGTCATTTCACACCTTCATGCTCGAATGCACATCTCTAAAAAGAACATCTTTAAAAATAACTACAACGTCTTTGTCTTAATAAAATTCCTTAGTGTCATACAATGCCGTTGTTTCAGAGGTTAAAAGATGTCTCTTTTTAATTTTCCTTCAAGTCAGAACTCAGACAAGATCTATGTGTTGGGTATTATGTTTCCTAAGATTTTTTTCCCTCTATGTTGACTCCATTGTTATTTTTTGCTTTCCTGACATTTTAACTGGTTATAGCACCTGGCCAGTGACTTGGTAACAGAAATCTGTAGATGGTCCTAATTTTAGAATAGTTTTGTTTTTGTTTGCTTCCTTGTGTTGTCAGGTAGTTTGCTTTTCTATCTCCTGGGTTTATCTTTTCTCCTTTTTGTAAATTAACATTAGCTTTAGATATTTGATTTGTTATGCCTTAAAATATTTTTGGCAAGACTATTTCATAGGTTGGATGTTATGTACTCCCTACTGCATCACATTAGAAGACAATGATGTCTGATTGTTGTAATCCTGAAATCCTGATTGCTCCGTTGTGAAACTCCCTATTAACCTATTGTCTAATGGTTTCTTCCTGTTGGTGTTTGTAGCCTGACTCAATTATTTCATTTAAGGACTGAAAGATACTGATTTTTTTAAGCCTATTATCCCTCCCTACATGGTTTAGCTAGAATATTTTGATTAAAAAATAACTTTCACTTCCTTGGTCAGACTTATTCCTAGCTATTTATTTTTTGGGTGTGATTTTAAAAGGTACTTTATTTTTATATTCATTTTCTAATATTTCAGGGTTACAGGAATGCCACCGATTTCTGAATGTTAATCTTATATACTGCTACTTTGCTGAATTTGTTGATCAGTTCAAGTAGTTTGTGTATGGAGTCCTTAGGGTTTTCTATATATAGTATCATGTCATCTGCATAGTGACAACTTTACCTCTTCTCCACCAATTTGGATAGTTTTTATTTCTTTCATTTGTCTGATTGCTGTGGCTAGATCTTCCAATAGTATGTTGAATAAAAGTGGTTAGAGTGGTCATCCTTGTCTTGTTCCAGATTTTAGTGAGAAAACTTTCAGCTTTTCTCCATTGAGTATTTGCTGTGGGTTTGTCATAAGTGGCTTTTATCATGTTAAGGTATGTACCCTCTATACCCACTTTGGTAAGAATTTTTATCATGAATGGATGTTGGACTTTGTCCAATGCTTTTCCTGTATCTATTGAGATGATCATGTGGTTTTGGACTTTGGTTTTTTAATGTGGTGTTGATCGATTTACATATGTTGAACCATCCTTGTGAATCTGGGATGAATCCCACTTGGTTGTGGTGTATGATCTTATTTATGTTGTTGGATTCAGTTGGTTAAAATTTTGTTGAGAATTTTTGCATCTATGTTCATCAAAGATGTTGGCCTATAATTTTCTTTTCTGGCAGTATCTTTGATTTTGGTATTAAGGTGATTGTGGCTTCATAGAATGTCTTAAACTTTTTGGAAAAGTTTAAGAAGGATCGGTATAAGTTCCTTGTATAGTGGGAAGAATTTTGCCTGTTAAGCCATCTGGTTCTGGACTTTGGTTTGTAGGGAGTGTTTTTATTACATAGGGAGTGTTTTTTATTACATAATAAATTTCACTTCTAGTGATTGGTCTGTTCAGTTGATCTGTTCTTGATTCGGTTTTGGCAGGCTGTTTGTCTCTAGAAAGTTGTCCATTTCTTCTAGGTTGTGAAATTTGTTGGCACATAATTATTCATAGTATTTTCTTGCATTTTTTTGTATTTCTTCAGTATCTGTTATCATTTCACCTTTTTCATTTCTTGTTTGTTTGGGTTTTTTCTTTCCTCTTCTTGGTGAGTCTGGCCAGAGGTTCGTCAATTTTGTTTACCTTTTCAAAGAACCAGCTCTTGCTTTTATTGATTTTTTTTCTATTGATTTTTGAATCCCTATTTTATTGATGATGCTCAGAACTATAAAATATTAATCAAGGAAATTAAACACGATTCAAAGAAATGGAAAGATATTCCATGCTCCTGGACTGGAAGAATTAACATCATAAAAATGGCCATACTACCCAAAGCAATCTACAGATGCAATGAAATCCATATCAAATTACCCATGACATTTTTCACATAACTACAACAATCTAAAAATTTGTATGGAACCATAAAAGACCCAGAATTGCCAAAGCAATCCTGAGGAACAAAAACCAAGCAGGAGGCATAACTCTCCCAGACTTCAGGCAATATTACGAAGCTACAGTAATGAAAACAGTGTGGTACTGGTAACCAAAATAGACATACAGACCAATGAAACAGAATAGAGAACCCAGAAATAAACCCAGACACCTACAGCCAATTAATATTCAACAAAGAAGGCAAAAATATAAAACAGGAAAAAGTCTTTTCAGCAACTGGTGCTGGGGAAACTGGACAGCCACCTGTAAATCAAAAAAATTGGAACAGACCCTTACACCATGAACAAAAATAAACTCAGAATGGCTCAAAGACAAGACATCATAAAACTCCTAGAAGAGAACACAGGCAAAACATTCTCTGACATCAACCTTACAAATGTTTTCTTAGGCCAGTCTCCCCAGGCAACAGAAATAAAAGCCAAAATAAACCAATGGGACCTAATCAAACTGACAAGCTTTTGCACAGCAAAGGAAATCATTAAAAAACCCAAAAAGACAGACTACAAAAGGGGAGAAAGTAGTTTCAAATGATGCAACTGACAAGGGCTTAATCTCTAAAATACGCAAACAACTTATACAACTCAACAGTAAAGAAGCCAACAACCCAAATGAAAAAATGGGCAAAAGGCCTGAAGAGACATTTCTCCAAAGAAGATACAGATGGCCAACAAGCACCTGAAAAAATTCTTAACAACACTAATTATCAGATAAATGTAAATCAAAACTACTAAGAAGAGTGGTGTATATATACACAATGGAATACTACTCAGTTATAAAAAAGAACAAAATAATGCCATTGCAGCAACATGGGTGGAACTAGAGACTCTCGTACTAAGCGAAGTTAAGTCAGAGCAAGACAAATACCATATGATTTCACTTATATCTGGAATCTAATATAGGACACAAATGCACCTTTCCACAGAAAAGAAAATAATGGACATGGAGAACAGCCTTGTGGTTGCCAAGAGGGAGGGGGAGGGAGTGGGATGGACTAGGATTTTGTGGTTAATAAATGCCAACTATTGGATTTGGAGTGAATAAGCAATGAGATCATATTGTACAGTACATAGGGACTATAATCACTTGGATTGGAACATGATGGAGGATAATGTGAGAAATAGAATAGGTATATATATGTATGAGTGGGTCACTTTGCTGTACAGTAGAAATTGGCATAACACTGTAAATCAACTATAATAGAAAAAGCAAAAATCAGATAAAATTAAAAAAAAAACTTTCCATAATGAGCTAAGACTATTTAGTTATCCTGAAATACAGTTCAGGTAGGTTAGAGCAGAATGACTTTAATTCTTTGCTTTTAATTTCTAATTGCCAACTTTCAAAATAAGAAATGGTTGACCAGTTCCTTCCAAAGATAGTAAATGAATTTTTTGTCTTTCCTTTTATCTCTTTTAACATCAGTACTATTCATTCATTACTTTACAGTATTCATTGTTTCCAATCATTCAGTTTGATAGAAACTTTCTGATTAGCTTCTTGAGCTTCTTGACATAACTAACTTGTCTTTGATACATTATAAATGGCATAAAGTATCTAAAACATATGGCAAATATTTGAAAGGTATTTGCCAGAAAACTTTGTTGCAAATGATGCAAAATTGAGCTTGATGATACCAGTTTTGTTTAAAGTAAGTGAGGAACAGGAAAACCCAATATTTAACCATAAAATAAACAAAGTTTTTGTGGTTGGTTAGCTTATTTTAGAAGTAGATCAAAAGGGCAACAACGGATTTTAGTAAAAGTTTTGCAGAATTTGAGGTATAGACCTTTAATCATACTACTTCGGTGAAGGGATGTCTGTGTGTTGTAAAGAAAGTAGCCCAGTGTCTCTGGTAGGAGAGTGTCAACTGTTAGACATTTGCACTGAGTTTTTTAAATTATATTTTTATGTTATAAAACTTTCAGTTTTATACTTTATCCATGTATTTATTTGCTGAGATTTTCTGCTTTTTCATTTCTTTTAAGAGTGTTTACAGTTGCTTGCTGGAGCTTTTTTATAATAGCTGCTTTCAAGTCTTTGTCAGGTAGTTCTAACACCCATCTCATGTCAGTTATGATGTCTATGGGTTGTCTTTCCCACATGAGGTGGGAATGGAGAGTTTTCTGGTTCTTTGCCCAGTAACTGTGGATTAATTCTGACGTATATTGAATATTAGGCTGTGAAATTGTGGGTCTTGTTAAATCCTATGGCAAACGAGCGTTGCTACTTGTTTTAGTAGCCTGATTAGGTTGAAGTTGAAAGTTTAAAACTGCCTTCAGTACATTGGGGTACCAGCGTCAAAGCAGTTTTCAAGGACTTTGCAGTGTTATTTGAATGTATTCCATGTGTGCATCAGCCAGTGATCAGTCTGGGATCTGGATAGTGGTCTTTTAGTTCAGTTCTCAAAGTCTTTTATATTCTGATTAAGATCTTACCATATATGCACATGTCAGGGGTGAGCCCGGTAATTAATAAACTGCTTTGTAAGATCATTTTCGTAATCTTCTCTACCATTTCAGTCTTCTCAGTTCTTTCTAGATTCCTGGATATTTCCTTTTCGGTCTTTGGACCAGAAATATGGGGCTTTAGTCACCCTGGTGTCCATGGATGTCCACAACTGAACCCACATATGAGGACAAATGGTGGGTATTCAACCAGAAGGAAGAAAAATGGCAAACTCAGCACTGGTTTGGGAGTAATTTGAAGTGTGGTCTTTATCCCCAACCCACCTACCCCTGCTTTTCAGAGTCTCCCAAGAGTTTCCTCATGCATTCAGTCCAGGTTTTAAAACTGAACGCAATGGAAGAGACAGGAGTGTGTTCACTCCATCTTACCGAGAGCCAGAAACGTTTGCTTAGAATTTAAAGATTGACATTTTTCCCCCTCAAGGGTCAGATAGTAAATATTTTAGGCTCATAGGTCATATGATATCTGTTGTCACTACTAACTCTGCTGATAGAGCACAAAAGTAGCCATAAGACCTTATTTTAAAAACAGGTGTCTGGCCTGCAAACCATAGTTTTCCAGTCTCTGTTTTAGATAAATTCCGTGCTTACTGAGTGAAGGATGTTTAGTGGAATGGCAGTATGAATTATAAAATGTTTTATTTCACTATCAGTCTATCATGGATGATAACTCTCGAGAGTTACCAGCTATTTTATTTTCATTCATTTTAAAACTTGGGTTTAATTACTTATGTTACTTAATGTTGGTTTTTGATGGGTTAGGATGGGGCAGTTAATTGGCTGATTATCTGAGCTGGATGCATAAGCATACTTGAGTGGTGCTCTCTCTGCAGTTGTCATTCAGGAAGATGACAAGCGGGACTAAATGCTTTCATAGTCCAAGACTGACATTTCTTTTTCATTTCTAAAGTTTTATTGAAGTATAGTTGATTTGCCATGTTGTGATAATTTCTGTTGGACTACAAACTGATACAGTTAAACTTAAACACACATTCATTCTTTTTTAGATTCTTTTCCCATATAGATTATCACAGAATGTTGGATAGTTTCCTGTGCTATACAGCAGGTCTCCGTTAGCCAGTCTTTCCATAAACCACACTGTACATAGGTCAATCCCAACCCCTTACCTCTGTCTATTCCTTCCCTCACCTGTCCTCTTTGGTAATCACGAGTTTGCTTCCAAAGTATGTCAGTCTGTCTCTCTTGTGCAAAGAAGTTTGTTTGTATCCTTTTAAAAAAGATACCTCATATAAGTGAAATTATATAATGTATGTCTTTCACTGCCTAACTTCATTTAGTATGATAATCTCTAGGTCCATCCATGTTGCTGCAAATGGCATTATTTCATTCTTTTTTATGACTGAGTAATATTCCATTGTATATATTACCATATTTTCTTTATCCATTCCTCTGTCGATGACCATTTAGGTTTCTTCCATATCTTGGCTATTGTGAATAGTGCTGTAATGAACATAGGGGTGTATGTTACCTTCTTGAGTGAAAGTTTTGTCTGGATATATTCTCAGGAGTGGGATTGCTGGATCATGTAGTAGTTCTATATTTAATTTTTTGAGGAACCTTCATAGTGTTTTCCATACTGGTTGTACCAATTTACATTGCCACCAACAGTGTAAGAGGATTCACTTTTCTCCATACCATCTCCAGCATTTATTGTTTATAGACTTTTTGAATGATGGCCATTCTGGCTGGTGTAATGTGGCACCACATAGCAGTTTTAATTTGCATTTCTGTAAGAATTAGCAATGTTGAGCATCTTTTCATGTGCTTTTTGGCCATTCTGTTTGTCTTTACAGAAATACCTACTTTGATCTTCTGCCCATGTTTTGAGTGGAATTTTGCTTTTTGAGGTGTATAGGTTGTTTGTATATTTTGGAGATTAATCCATTGTTTGCCACTTGGTCTGCAAATACTTTTTCCTATTCTGTGAGTTGTCTTTTTGTTTATGATTTCCTTCGCTGTACAAAATCTTTTAAGACTGACATTTCTAACTAACACATGTAGACATATCAGCCCTGTATTAACCATTTACCATAGCAAGGATTGCTGATATTAGTCCTGGTTAATCAGAAGCATTACTTTTCACATTTGTCCCCAGGCCACACAAATCTCATTAGAAGTACATTCTGACAGAAGAAACTAAGCCAGTGTTCAAGTGTGTAAGCAAACGTATATGAGGGTCTACCTGGATGGCCTATCAGGCCAAAGTATTAGCCCACTGACTCCATTTTCCCCTATGGGAACGCAAAACTAGTTTTCTAAGATCCCGAGAACCAAGGAGAATTGGCAGATATATATTGCCTTGATTTCAAGGGGAGATCTTTCAGGAGAACTGAAATTTTTCAGTTTTATATTCTGGACTGAAGTCTGGCCAGTTTTGCTCAAAGCAGGCATCGCTAGAAGTTCTGAGACTTCCGTCTGCCTGCGATTTCACATCTGGTGGAAGCTGACGTGAGTCTGTGTTCCGGGGCTCTCACCGATGTGTCCCACGGACCTTTCCTTGAACCTTACTTTCAGTAACTCCTTTGAGGAGCAATGAACTTGGCCACACTCTAGGTCTGATAATGAGAACAAAATGGATACAGAGAGGAAATGGAGGAAGGATAGACGAGTAGGAGAGACGAAACTATAAAACTAACACTCCTTTTTTTTGAATTAAAAAATGTATCAGAGTGTAGTTGATGTACCATGTGCCAGTTTCTACTGTATGGCAAAGGGACTCAGGTATACATGTATACATTCTTTTTTAAATACTATTTTCCACTATGGTCTGTCCCCAGGAGATGGGGTTTGTGCTGTGCTCCCTGTGCTGTACAGCAGGCCCTCATGGCCCATCCATTCTAAATGTAATCGTGTGAATCTGCTAACCCCAAACTCCCAGTCCATTCCACAACCTCCTCTCTCCCCCTTGGAAGCCACAAGTCTGTTCTCTGTGTCTGTGAATCTGTGAAACCAACACTTCTTTTTAAAAGAGTAGCTTAATACTTTCATATAACATTATATCATTTTATCTCCACAACAACTCAGCAGAATGTGTGAGCTAGGAGGAGTCCTGGTGGGACTCAGTGTTGTCCCTTGACCCTCGATAGGACTCCAGCAGTTCCCCGATCTTCTGCTTCTCTGCCCTTATAGTCTAGGTACCCTTTAGACTGCTGTGGGCACTCGGGTCCCTCACCTCTTTCACGCTCTACTGCAGGCTGGAGTAGGTTTCCTGTGGATACTATGTCTGTTCCACCTGTTTCTATGTGGTTTTTCTCTGTGGAGGAGCTGTTCAGTCATCAGTCCATGGGCCATCAGGAGGGGTTGCTCTGTATTAGGGATGGATTCAGTCTGTCTCTGGTAGGAGGGGGACTCAGGGTCTTCATAGGATACCTTCCTCCTGTTTTTTGAGTTGTTAAATGAGAAGCTCTCATGGATATACAAGGCGGAGATTAAATTCTAAAGAAAATTCTGCTGTGAAAATCATCTACCTACCCTATGCTTAGTGATACTATTTCCTTCATGAAAATTTAGTGTCTTTCATTAATAGAACTTGGGTAAAGGAGATCGAAGAGAGGTAGAGTCTAAAATTCTTGTCAGTTATGCCTAATACACTGAGATCATAATTCAGCAATCTCTAATGGTACAGTGTGGGAGAGAAGCCCCTACATCAGGTGTCGCAGGTTTATAGCTAGGTTCTTCCTCCTCAATAAAAGGAGGTGATGAAGGGTATTGATGTGCAATGGTCCCAAAAACATGAAGGTTAGTTACCCACCCTAAGGGTATCTTAGAAGAGAAAATTAAGGAGTTCCCATTGTGGTGCAACAGTAACAACCCTGAGGATATGGGTTTGATCCCTGGCCTCACTCAGTGGGTCAGGGATCTGGCGATGCTGTGGCTGTGGTGTAGCCTGGCAGCTGCAGCTGTCATTCCACCCCTAGCCTGGGAACTTCCACATGCTGTGGGTGAGACCCTAAAAAGAAAAAAGGCAAAAAACAAACAAACAAAACAGACAATTAAGACTAGGCAGCAAGAGCGTGTGCGTCTCTTGAAGGTGTTAGGAAGAGAGGCAGAACATGAACTTAAATTTGAGACTTGAAATTTTGGTTGGGACCGATTCTGGGTATTTCCCCCCCCTCCTTTTTCTTAGCTTGTATTTACATTCTGGGATGGTACAAAATAAACTGATTTAAATCACTCCAATTTAGTTATCACTGCTACAGTGATTCTTACTGTCAGAATCAAAGAGCTTGATTTCTGAGACTAAATTTTCTTAAGGTTCTAAGGCTCTTCTCAGCTGGCACTGAGTAGTGGCAGAGACGATCGTTTAGCTGATAGGACATGGCTAGGGGCAACATCAAACTTGTGGCATGGCCGTTGTCACTGGGTCTGAACCTGACTTCCTCACCCTAGGATATTATTTGCTGTAGATGGTGACTTTAGTAATAGCTTTTTGGAGAAAAAGGAAACATGAAATATGTGTATGGATTTTTACAGTTCAAACCATTATGAAAATAGTGAAACAAGCAAAATAGGATGTGATTATGTTTCATGCTTATGTAGCCCAGTTACTTACAAATGAAGGAATGTTCAGAGATTTTAAGTATCTTTCTCAATATCACATAACTATTTAGGCACCAGTTGCTTGAACCCATGTATATTTATTCTTTCTACTGATTAGTTCCAAATGGCAGTGCATATCAGAATCTTGTGGGGGGAGGCTTTAAAATATAAACATGCTTGTTTCCTGTACATCTCCAGTAAGTCTGAGAGTCTGGGGGTCTATTCCAGCACATGTATTTTTTTTGAAATCTTCCCAGGTGATTCTGATACGCAGCCCAAGTAAGAGCTCTGCTAACCAAGCGGAGTGTTAGGTAGAAGAGTCTTGAATGAATGACGTGCATTTATAATTACCCAGCCAACAGATTTAGAAAACAAATGTAATTTGCTTTTAGCAAGCAAACCTCTATGTATTTTGTGAACTCATTAGTTAACACTTACATTTTTATGAAAAATTTTGTTTGAAACTTACTTGATAATCTAACTAAAATACATCTAGGATACCATTAGGATAGAGTTTTTGTTTTAATTTTCTAAGAAAAGTACAGAGCATTGTCTATTTTAGGAGCTGACCTTTCTTCAGGATCCATTCTCAAATTTCAACCATTCATAAATTTCATTCAAGGACTATTGGGTTGTATTGACCTTTCTTTCGTAATTCCTATAAATTAGTGTTTCCTACAAGCAAGTATTTACTCCAATATTATCCTTCAAATTTGATTAAAACAACAATGAAAATAATCCCAGCATAATGTAGAAGGTTGATATGATCTGTTGACTATAATGGTCTTGTATTTCTGTTGTATTTTATTTTTTGTCTTTTTAGGGCCACATCTATGGCATGTGGAGTTTCCCAGGCTAGGCTTTGAATTGGGGCTGTAGCCATTGGCCTACACCACAGCCCTAGCAACACCAGATCTGAGCTGTGTCTGCGACCTACATCACAGCTCAGGGCAATGCCAGACCCTTAACCCACTGAGTGAGGCCAGGTATTGAACCTGTGTCCTCATGGATATTAGATTCGTTTCCACTGAACCACAGCAAGAACTCCTCTGCTGTGTTTTAAATACTTACCATCTATCTCCCTTGGAGAAGATGACCCCAGATCAAAAAGAGTCTCTCATTATTTTTGCAGGCAGATTTGATAGCTTAGTTTACAGCATAACAATAACAACAGCAACCAACACTAACAAGAAACCCCCCAAACCAAACCTTATTATACACCTTTGTGGAGACACTTCTAAGGAATGAAACCCCTATTTGAACTGATGGTTTTGTGAACATGACTGGGGCAGGGCTGAACCGCCGAGCTGAATTTGTGCTTTGGCATAGACTGTGAGTAGATCAGGTCCCCATATCTGAGCCTGTTGAAGGATCTACATGCTGTGTTCTCAATGAAATTGATCTCTCTTCTCCTTGACTGCAGTTTTGAAGCTGTTGAATTTTGCACCTGTAGCAATTTCTGGCTGATTTTCAATAAAAACCCCGGGAGTCACAAATGATATAGTAATACACCCTGTAACAAAAGTTTCACACCATGGCCTCATGTAGTCTTTTGCATTAAATGTATCAGAAATTAGGGAAAATAATGAATTAAGCAGCAAATAGTAAAATTTTGTTGCTCTCAGCATATATGTAGGTAGGAGTTATACAGGCATTTGCTTAGTGTTTCCATGGTCTGGATGAAGCTTGTTTTTTCAATTATGTCATACAGCTTTCTAGAACCCTAGGTGTCAGGAATAATGAGGTTCTAGTTTTTTTTATATTTTATTTTTTAAATTGTTTATCCTCATTAAATCTAATAGTGAGATCTTTGCAAATAATTCAGACAGTACTGCTGTCAATCAACAGAGCTTCTAAGAGGAAAATTAATTGTCTTGTGCAGTGGTGCAGTGAACTGTGTGGGTGAAACAGAACATTTACACAATCTCTAGCCTAATGTCTAATGTCTGCTTCGATGAAATGCGTTCTAACCTCGTAGAAGACTTGTACTCTGACCTTACAGTTATTTTTGTATCTTTTGATCAGATATTATGGTATGTTAGTAAACAGATGCAGAATAAAGTGAGAAAATCACTATCATGGCACTTGCTGCAGAATAACATCAATAGATGTTTAACCTATTGGGCAAATGTTGTTGGGAACAGGAAGGTTATATGATCTTGCAGTTATCCCTTAGATAACTTATTATCTTTGATACTCTGAAAAAATTGAGATATAATTGACATAATGGCGTTGTGTAAGTTGAGTGTTTATGTTGATTTGATGGACTTATGTATTACAATAATCCCGTGGTACCATTAGCTAACACTTCTATCATGTCACATAACTATCATTGCTTCTTTTGTGGTAAGAACAAGATCTAGTCCACTAGCAACTTTGGAGTTCATAGTAAAAGATTGTCACTACTTGTATGATGTGTATGGTAGACCTTTGGAACTTATTTCCTGGTTCCCAGTTTGTACCCTTAATCATCTCTCTCACATTTCCCCACACCTGCAGCCTCTGATAACTACCATTCTACTCTTTTTTATGATTTCTGCTTTTTGGGATTCTTGTGTAAGTGAGATCACAGAGTATTTGTCTTTTCTTGTCTAACTAAGGTCACTTAGCATAATGCCCTCAGGGTGCATCCACATTGTCACACTGACAGGATTTCCTTCTTTTTCATGGCTGAATAGTATTCCTTTAATATGTAAATATACACTGCATCTTTATTCATTTATTGGTGGACACAGATTGTTTTCATGTATTGGCTGTTGTGAACAATGTTGCAATGAATATCGGAGTGCAAATACCTCTTTGAGATACTGATTTAAATTCTTTTGAACATACCCAGGAGTGTCATTGCCAGATCATGATAGTTGAATTTTTAATTTTTTGAGGAACCCTCACACGCCATTTTCTACTGTGGCCAAATCAATTTATATTCTCATCAGCAGTGTACAAGGGATCTCTTCTCTGCACATCCTCACCGGCAATCATTACCTCTTGTCTTTTTGATAATAGCCATCTTAATAGGTATGGGCTGACATCTCACTGTGGTTGTGATTTGCATTTCCCTGATGATTAGTGATGTTCATCATCTTTTTATAGACCTCTTGGGCATTTGTATATCACCTTTGGAAAAACATCTTCAGGTTTTTGTCTGTCTTTCCAGTGGATTATTAGGTTTTTTTTGTTGAGTCATGTGAAGTTATTTCTGCATTTTTCAATACTGACTCTTTATCCCATGTGTGGTTTATAAGTGCTTTCTCCCATTCTGTAGGTTGCCTTTCCAATTCATTGTTTGCTTTGCTTTAGAGAAGCTCTTTAGTGTTCTGTTGTTGCTGTTTATGGCTGCACCTGCAGGATATGGAAGTGCAGGTTTATGCCACAGCAATGCCACGTGTGAGCCATATCTGCGAACAACACCGCAGCTTGCAGCAATGCTGGATCCTTAACCCACTGAGAGAGGCCAGGGATCGAACCTGCAACCTCATGGACACTGTGTAAGATTGTTAACACACTGAGTTACAACAAGAACTCCAGAAGCTCTTTAGTTTAACCTGGTTTCCACTTATTTTAGTTTTTGTTGCTTGTGCTTTTTGGGTCTTTTCCAAGAAATACTTGCTGAGGTCAATGTTAAGGATCTTTTCCTCTGTTTTATAGCAGCTTTATAGTTTCAGGTCTTAACATTGAAGTTTTAGATCTGATCTGAATTTTTGTTAGTGGTATAAGACAGGGGTCCAGTTTAATTCTTTTGCATGTGGATATCCAGTTTTCCCAACACCATTTATTAAAGAGACTGTCTTTTTCCCCATCATGGGATCTTGGCACCTTTGTCAAAAATGAGTTGACCATAAATGTGATATATCTACGTTCTCTACTCTCTTCCACGGCTTTAAGTGCCTGTTTTTAACGTAAGTAATATACTGTTTTGATCACTTTGTAACGAGGCTTAAACTCTGGTAATGTGATGCCTTCAGCTTTGTTCTCAGAATTGTTTTAACTATTCAATGTCTTTTGTGGGTCACCCAATTTTTTAGAATAGAGTTTTTTTTTTTTTAATTTCTGTGGAAGATGCCATTGGGATTTTGGTTAGAACTTCACTGAATCGTGGTTTCCTTTTGGTAGCACGGACATTGTCGCAATATCAATCCTTCGAATTCAAGAACACAGGATATCTTTCCATTTATTGTGGCTTCAATCTTTTTTCTCAATGTCTTAGAGATTTTGTTGTACAAATATTTCATTTCCTTCCTTAGATTTATTTCTAAGTATTGCATTTATTTTTGATATTGTAAAATGGGATCACTTTCCGAATTTCCTGTCTGCGGGTTCATTGTTGCTGTATAGAATTGCAGCTGATTTCTACATGTTGATTTTTTACATCCTGCAACTCTATTGAGTTCATTTATTAGTCGTAGCCATTTTTTAAGGAAGTCTTTAGGGGTTTGTATATATAAAATCATGTCAGCTGAAAACAGGTAATTTTACTTTTTCCTTTCTTATGTGGATACCTTTTATTTCTTTTTCTTGCTTAACGATTTCCAAAATTATATTGAAATGACAACAGTGGGTTCTTTGTCTTAGAGGGAAGGATTTTAAGTTTTCACCCTTGAGGATGATGTTTGCCCTGAGATTGTTGTCTGTGGTCTTTATTATGCTGAGGAATATTCCTTGTATGCACAGTTTATTGAGTATTTTTATCATGCTTTTTCTGTATCACTTGAGATGATCATAAGCTTTTTGTTTTAATCTGTTCATATATTATATTTATTGACTTGTGTATGTTGAACTACCCAGAGATAAATCCTACTTGATCATCACAATGAATGATTCTTTTAATGTGCTGTAGCGTTCAGTATGCTAATAGCTTGTGGAGAATGCGGGAACTTAAGAGTTACAAAGGGAAAAATAAATCTTTGTAATGGAGATAGATGCCAGATGATCAAACAGTGTCTGTACTGGCAGGACAGTGGGTATTATGTGTCCTGATTCAGTGAAATAAGTACACAATATCACCTCTTCAACTTTTTGGCAAAAAAAAAAAAAGTTAGCTGAATCTATTAGTGAGGCATCAATCAGACAAATTAATTATGTGACATATTCAACAAGACCATTGGCTGGCCTCTGGCAAAAACTCAATGCCATTAGAATAAGTGAGGGTAAAATTCTATGTTAAAAGAGACTAAAGGGAAAACAACCAATCTGAATCTCATTTTGATCCTGGGTCATAAAATCAAACTCTAAACTTTTAAAATATTTTTAGGAATGGGTGAAATTTAAATACAGTGTCTCCCCTTCCCCCCATTTCTCCAACAGATACGTGAATCATACTGTGGTTGTGCAGGGGAATGTCTTTAATTGAAATCTTAGGTGATGCTAAGGTATTTAGGGGTGAAGAGGTGGATTCTGAAATTCACTTTTCCAAATAGATCGGGGAAGAAAAAAAACATCACAGGTAGGCACACAAGGAGTGAAAGAGAATGGGAATATATTGCCAGAAATGGTAAAAATTAGTGAATCTAGAAAGGGCCTAGGAGTGGGTGGATGTTCCTTCATGTGCTATTCTTCCAATTGCTCTGTAGATTTGAAAGCATTCAAAATAAAGGGTTGGGGAGAGTTTGTTGAATGTGTCAAACATACATGAACACCTCTTAAGTGCGAGAAAACTGAGCCCAAAAAGGCTTTTGCAAAAATCTGAATTTTATTGAATGTAAGATCGACTACTTACATTTGAACAGTCAGAACATTGTGTGTAGATGACACATTCATTCAGCCTCTAAGCATGGATACTAGCAGCCAGGCTCCCAGAGCACTTGAAATAACTGGAATCCTGCTCATGCTCAACTCTCAGAGGTACGTTTCCTTGGGAGGAAGTCTCTTATCTATTGAGGTTAGCTTCCTTGTAATCAAAGCTAATCAGATGGATCTCTGTGATGAGTGTAAAGCTACCTTCATTTAAAAAAAAAAAAGACATTAGGAGTTCCCATTCTGGCTCAGCGGAAACGACTCTGACTAGCATCTATGGCCTCATTCAGAGGGTTAAGGATCCAGCATTGCCATGAACTGTGGTGTAGGTCACAGACGTGACTTGGATCTGGTAGTGCTGTGGCTGTGGTGTAGCCAGCAGCTGTAGCTTCGATTGGAACCCTAGCCTGGGAACCTCCATATGCCTTGGGTGTGGCCTTAAAAAAACAAAAACAAACATAAATAAAAATAAAAAGATTTTAGCCTGTGCAGCTAGCTACTTTGGGAGATTCTGTTCATTCCTGGGCTGATGGCATCTGCATTTCTGGGATGTGTGCTCTACTGCTGACCGCTGTCCTATGAACACTGTCAGTTCCATGGAGAAAAATACCCAAACTCTGAAATTCTGTGTAAAATCAAAATTGGTTTGATAGCTTTAGTTTTTTGTGGATATCCTGTTTGCTCTCAAACTTCTGGATCTCTTATCCCAAGGGGGGACACATCTTACTTTGCTTTGTAGCCACTTTCTGAGGACCTGCTCTATGCCCTGTTTTGTTTGAAGCATGGATGACACAACCATAGATATAATTTTCCAATGCAGTGGTAACTCCAGAAAGGGGAGTTTTTAGTTAAAAAGCATGGCTATCAATTCAGACTAATAAACAAAAGACGACTTGGAAAGAAAAAAAAACATTTAAAATGTTTTTATATTTTTCAAGAGCCATTTTCATTGTAAGAATAAAACAAGGGATTACATGGAACACATGTATCACAATGAAACAAGGCAACTCTTTTTAAGTTCCCTCTGGGGAGAAAGACCTTGGGTAGTCCCCTTAGCAGCTAGCCTCCTGCACCTTTATATTTGCAATTCCTCATTCCGTTCACAGCCACTTGTGTTTCTTCTAAAAGTAACCACTATGCTGGCTTCTAAAGTTATTACTGTTTTGCTTTTCTTCATAGTTTTATCACCAAATGTGCAGCCTGGGACCCCCTCCCATCCCCCTTCCCTCTCTTCTTTCTCTTAATAAAGTGCCTCTGTAGTATAGTCTAACACAGTATAAAATAGTCTAGTCCCTTTGCAATCTCCTGAATGTACACTTTTCCTTCTGTCCGCACCACCTCTTTGTCTTGCAGTGTGTGGAAGAAACTCAGATCTTTGATCTTTATGTAGTTTCTCTCTCTGTGAAAAATGCTAATTGCATCCCCAACGTGTGACTTAGCATGTTTCTCGGTGCTTGTTGTTTCCTGTGTATTATCTGGATATAGAAGTTTAAGCGAGCATGAATATTTGACAGCAGTGTGTGATTTTTACTGTTAATGTTAGCAGCCATGGCTGCACACAGCTTGGATCTGGTCCTTCATTAAGATGGCAAAGCGATACAACCTTCTATCATGCTGCATCTGTTGAAACCTTCTGCAAGAGGAAACTCACCCCTATCTACTCTGTGATTATTCTTAGGTGTAGCTAGATTTAGAAAGACAGGAGAAACGTACTTCTTGCCCAGTAGTCACCAATTTTCAAAGTAATAGGTTGGTTCACTCTGATTTTCTTTTTTTTTTTTTTAGTATAGTTGATTTATAGAGTTCTGTCAATTTCTGTTGTACAGCACAGTGACCAGTTATTCTTTTTCTCATACCATCTTCTATCATGCTCTACCCCAAGAGACGGGACATAGTTCCCTGTGCTGTACAGTCACACCGCATTGCTTATCCATTCCAGATGACTCTGATCTTATAAGGCTGAACAATTAGGCTATCCCTTTTAACAAATACTGTTGTGAACTTGTGGGTTTAAATACCTTTGTGTCTCAATCCATTGTAGTTAGAATCTTTATTAACCTCAAATTGTCCCTCTTAGGTTCTGGAGGCCTCCTTAAGTCTTTCTGTATACCCCTAGCAGTCTTAGCCTCTTTTTACTCTGAGATAATATATATGTATATAAGATAATATACTCTGGCCCAGCTTGTATGTTTTCTGTTCCAAATTTGTAATCAGCCATTCCCTAAGGGTTGCTGTTATCTTTCAGTGGAAAATAGTTTTCAAGTCCATAACCCTGATGTGAAAACACTCACCACTACTGGGCTGGTCATTGTTTCTAGACCTTTATAGTGGAGGTTGGGGAAAAAAGATACCGTAATAACAGTGCATGTGGAGTGATTTAAGCAAGGAGATAATGCTGTATAGCACAGGGAACTGTATCTAGTCACTTATGATGGAACATGATGGAGGGTAATGTAAGAAAAAGAGTGTATGACTGGGTCACTTTGCTGTACAGTACAAACTGACAGCACTGTAAACCAACCGTAATGGAAAAAATAAAAATCATTAAAAAATTAAAAAAAACAATGTATACAAAATTGTATGCTGAGAAATGACACTTCCAAGTCAAATTTTGCCTACTGCTCTTCTGCTTTTAATAGGTTCTCTCATACATCGGACTCGTTTCTTCCAGAGATTCTGATTCTCGTGGACATGGGATGATTGAATTAAAATGTCATATATCGGAGTTCCCGTCGTGGCGCAGTGGTTAACGAATCCGACTAGGAACCATGAGGTTGCGGGTTCGATCCCTGCCCTTGCTCAGTGGGTTAAGGATCCGGCGTTGCCGTGAGCTGTGGTGTAGGTTGCAGATGCGGCTTGGATCCTGCATTGCTGTGGCTGCGGCGCAGGCCAGTGTCCACAGCTCCGATTAGACCCCTAGCCTGGGAACCTCCACATGCCGCGGGTGCGACCATAAACCCGCGGCCATAAAATGACAAAAGGCAAAAAAAAAAAAAAAGTCATATAATTGCTTATTTATTTCCTGTCACATACACAATAGGCTCACAATTACACACTGGCAGTACCATCACCAATATAAAAACAGTTAACATTTCTTCATGTACCTGTTCTCCTTATTTTTCCCAATTAAAATTAGTTATGTTTTTGTCAAAATATAGCTATAAAATACTGTATTATCAGTCTCTTAACCATTGTTCAGCCCTAGTAAGTGTGTATTTAATGCTTATCTCTCATCTTTGTGATGGTGTTTCTTTAGTTATATTTAATTATCTGAAACTTGTTCTCTAGCAGATTTCTCCAGGAAACCATGAGAAAAATCCTGAGTTCTTGTGTGCGGATATTAGTTTGATGTGGTTATTAATATTTTCAAGTTAGACAGCATATAAAATCAGACTTGATTTTATGTTCCTTGAGATCTTAAAACATTTTCTTTCAGCATAAAGCACTGGTGTTTAACAAAGCATTGCTGTTTTCTTTCCTTTATAAGTAAAATAGTCTTTTGCTTGGATATAGTTTCCACCCCCTTAAATTCCCTTAATTTACTATAATTTTTCTTGGTGTTAATTTTCATTTTCTCAGGTACATCTTTCGTTTCAATATCTGGTTTCAATATGTTTTAATAGTTTTATCGACAGAAAAAGTTTTATCAAGTCGCGTCTATCTTGCAGTCTGTTCCCTCAATTTGATTTTTCTCTTTGGGCACTCAGAGTTAGGTATGTTGAAGCTTCTCTGCTGACTTTCAAAATTTGTTAACTTTCTCTCAAATCCTTTTAAGCTATTTCTTCATACCTTACCTCTTTTTAACAGACTTTACTTGTTAGAATAGTTTGAGGTTTACAGCAAATCTGAGCAGAAGGGACAGAGTTCAGTGTAGCTCCTCCCCTCCCCCCACACGTCTCCATCATCAACATCCCACACCAGAGTGATGAGTTTGTTGCAGTAGATAAACCTACACTGACACACTGTCATCACCCGAAGTCTATACTTTACATTAGGATTCTAGTGTTGTACATTCTATGGGTTTTGACAAATGTGTCCACTGTGGCTGTTTCGTACAGAATACACTTTTAGGGTAGTTGGTACTGAGTTTGTGAAGATGTTTTGTACTTTTGTATTAGTCCTCCAACCTCTGCTGCCTTAAATCATTTCAAAGAAGAAAGAGTAAGAGTGGCAATTTTCTATCTAGGACCACAGGCATGGATTTCCCACTAATAAAATAATCCTTCTTTCCAAAATCACGAACCATGCTTTACTTCCAAATTCTCTTCACTTCTAGGTTATATTTTTCTTTTTTTTCCTTTTTTGGTCTTTGTGTCTTTTAAGGCTGCAGCTGCAGCACATGGAGGTTCCCAGGCTAGGGTTCCAGTTGGAACTGTAGCTGCCAGCCTACACCACAGCCTCAGCAATGTGGGATCTGAGCCACGTCTGCGACCTACACCACAGCTCACGTCAACGCCTCATCCTTAACCCACTGAGCAAGACCAGGGATCAAACCCGCATCCTCATGGATGCTAGTTGGGTTCACTAACCGCTGAGTCACGATGGAGACTCCATATTTTTCTTCTAACTCTACTTCTAGTTTGTTTTAGGTAGCTATTCTTTGGATGTATAAGGAATGCAGAATCCTATACTTTTATTCTTTGAAGGATTTTTGGTTGAATTATTGAGATCTTAGGTCAGTGTAGAAGCAAATCCTGGTAGCTGATGAACTATCATAGGGAAAGAAGGGAACAAAACCATAATATAATAAATTGGAAAAATTAACTTGAAGTCAAACTTTTAAAATAAATACATTTTTTTCTAGCTTAGACGCATGAAAAAAAAGTCCCACAGCATTTTAGGTCTTTGGTCCATCACCATTTCTATTGTGTACCCCTAGTGTCCAGACTTTGTATGATCTCCAGGTTTGTTCTCTACATAAAAGGAGGTATTTGATTTCATACTTTATGGCAGGATAAAAAATCAGGATTTATGTGGAATATTCTTTTGTCAGAAAGCAAGAATACTTTCAGAGATGTAAGGGGCAGTAAAAGGGTGAGTAGATCTGCTTAAGAGACTTAACAGCAGCGACCATAATAATACTTAGAAATTGGCATCAAACAATACCGACAATTATACTTAGAAATCAGCATCTGTAAAAAGCCATGAATTGTAATACCCCAAATAAAAAAGCTTACTATTAAGTGTGCAAAGAGTAGTGTACATATAAAAGGAGTTCATATGTACTGGGCTATTAAAAAAACTTTATCGAGTTTTACAGTAGGGAGTACTATCATGGGTGGTATTTTCCTTCTACTAAATACTCAGGCATGTGCGCACGCACACAAACACACTTGTTTTCTGTGTAAGCAGGAAAGGAATCCTGTGTTGTGTGGGAACTCTACCAAGAGTGATGAGCATTTATGGTAATATCAAATAACCCATCAAATTAGGCAACGTTAATCAGACCTGTTGTTGAAGCTGGAGATGGTAAAATTTGTTTCCAGAAAGATAAGCCTGTCTCTAATCTCTGAGCCTAATAGTTCAAAGGGTGAGGTATTCATGGACATGAAACCCTAGATAGCTTGTGTAATTAAAATTTTTAAAAATCTAGTAGAAATATATACTTTTAATGATAATCCATAAACTAAGTTCATCAATCATTGTGACAGGCCAATCCAGGAATTTTAAGAATTTTCAGAAAAGGCACCAGCTTAAAAAAAAAAAAAGATGCAAACTGTTGCATTTGGAATGGATAACCAGTGAGATCCTGCTGTATAGCACAGGGAATTACATCTAGTCACTTGTGATGGAGCATGATGGAGGGTAATGTGAGAAAAAGACTGTATATATGTATGTGTGACTGACTCACTTTGCTGTATAGTTGACAATTGACAGAACAGTGTAAACCAGCGATCGTGGAAAAAATAAGAATTGTTTTAAAAAACCGAAACTTAAAATGTTTATTATATAAAAGGACTCACCTTATGATGCTCAGTGTCGCTTTTTTGAAACCCCCAGGGCCATTATAGTCAAAGCCAAGGTCCCAAGCTGGAGTCTCCCTACCAACAACTAGAATCTGCAGCCCTGATTTGTGTGACTATGATTTTTTTCTTTTGTATCTGGAAAGATTAACAAAACTTTTAAGAGCTTCGAAAAATCCCACCAGCAATGTGTCAAAGTAGGATAAGAACAAGAAACAAACTTAATTTTTTTTGTCTTTTTGCCTTATCTAGGGCTGCCCCCGCGGCACTTGGAGGTTCCCAGGCTAGGGGTCTAACAGGAGCTGTAGCCCCCGGCCTTCGCCACAGCCACAGCAACGCGGGATCCGAGCCGCGTCTGCAACCTACACCACAGCTCACGGCAATGCCGGATCCTTAACCCACTGAGCAAGGCCAGGGATCGAACCCGCAACCTCATGGTTCCTAGTCGGATTTGTTAACCACTGAGCTTTTTTTTTTTTTTTTTTAGCATTTTGGTAACTAGCTTTAATGTAAAGGTATCACATTTTATAATCAGTGTACTCTGGTAGGATTTGTTTGCTGTTTTAGATGCTTAATATATTCAAAGGAGTCAATCATAATCACTAAGGACATTTAATCAAATTTCTACCTGATGTCTAAGTGCTCAATAAAACAGCCTTGAAAATTATCAGTTGCGAGTTTAATAAACTGCATTCACCACGTGAAGCACCATGTATGTTCCTCTCCTTGAATAAAAACCCCTTGTCCATAATCGTCGTTTGTTCTCTAGCATTTTAATTTGAAGCCAGTCTTCTCTTGTACATGAAACTTTAACTTGCCTTTCAAGTTCATTCCCCTCTGCATTAAGAAGCTGTAGCAGTGAAACGAAACCCGCCTTAAGACTGAGCGCAGTGTGATCCGTCACGGTGTCCACCGCCAGCCCTTGGTCGTCTGTTTCAGTCACTGCTGAAATGAAAACTGAGGAGATCAGGCACCGTGCACACGCTGGTTGTGGAAAAGCAGAAGTGTTTTACCGGATAGTAGATTTGCAGACCGGGCTTTGTAACAGGGTCTCAAATGATGGCCTGAAGGAGAGAAAAACAAGGCAGAGAATGGTACTAGTGAAATGTTTGTGGTGGGTATCTGTTGTTTCGTCTTCTGCCCCTTTTTTGGGGGCGCTCTTCTTTCTTCATCCCATTTATGAGCTTCTGATGGTGGCCTCTTATTTCCTTCCTGCAGGAATGAGCACGTGTCACATGAATTATCTCTTGGTCTCAGAGATGCATTGAAGAATGCGCTGGGGATAGGGGACCGTGACTCCAAACTCCTTCAGTGTTTATAAAAAAAAGCGGAAGAGAAGATTTCCTCCCAATTCTCAGCCTCTCCTTGGGTCTTGATTTGGAAAGTATGGTCCTGGATGGTGACAATGTCCATGATCCCTGACTCAGGAAAGAGCCTAGCATTACTGAAATACCGAATGAGGGTGATGCTTAGAAAAGAGCAAGATGGGGGGTGGGTAGTGCTTGAGAGGAAGATACTGATGGTGTCGTCTCTGGTCTCAGGAGCTGTCCTGGGTTTTTATAGCACTTATTCCAGTTGGGGGTGGGTGCAGGCTACTGATTCCTTCTCATCTCTAAACCTTTGCTTTTTTGTCCTATTGTTTGGTAATGGATCTGGACTTGGCTGACTCCCACTTGTCCTTTACCAGGTGGCTTGATGCTAAACTCCCCCAACAGGTGGTGCTGTGGAAGGGAAAGCAAGGTGAGAGAGGGAAGGGAGAGCCTTTTGTCCTTTGCTGTCTCTCTCTCTTGTGTGATACTTTTCAGATCTGGGCGCGGTGGGTCAGCTTCCTGTGATTTTGGCAAGTAGCCTGGAGCCAGTTTTTTCTGCACCTTGATTAGTGGCTACATGTTTCTGTCACAGCCACTTTCTCCTCAAATGCCAGAATCTCTCTCTAGCTGGGGGAAGACCCTTCCTTTAAGTTCCTAAGTTCCTTATTCACTTCTTTTAGTCTGACAGTGGCAACAGCTTTCTGAGGTTGCTACCCCGTTATACTTTAAACTTTTCTTTGACATCTTTCAGTAATGACCTTTTACCCAAATTCTTGGTATTAATACAATTTTATGATTCTTGATATTAATATTGTCCTTGTTCAAATTGCTGCTATGGTTTTTGTCTTCTAATTAAACCCCAACGGATATAGACAGCTGACTGAATTTATTACCCTCTAATAAATACTATTTGTGCTTAAGGGATCTCAGCTGGGTTTCTTCCCTTATTCCAGCCCTTCACAGTTATTGTTTGGACTCTTTCAATAAATCATCAAGAATATGTGAGGCACCTGGCCAAGCCCTCTATTAGGCTCTTGGGGTAGAAAGATTAGTGTGCTAACTAACCCTCAGGGTTGGAGAGAGTCATATACAAAATCATTATGCTACACAAGGTATTGCTGGGTTGACAGATATGTAAATGATTAAGATGCACTGTGATAGGGAGTTCCAGTCATGGCTCAGAGGAAATGAATGTGCTGTGTCCATGAGGATGCGGGTTTGATCCCTGCCTTGCTCAGTGGTTCAGGGATCTGGTGTTGCCATGAGCAGTCGTATAGTTCACAGGCATGGCTTGGATCTGGCGTTGCTTTGGCGTGGTGGAGGCCAGCACCTGCAGCTCTGATTTGACCCCTAGCCTGGGAACTTGCATATGTTTTGGGTGTGTGGCCCTGTAAAGAAAAAAAAAATTAATAGAGATGCACTGTGATAAGTATTACAAACAAAGGGATGAGGGAGCATAGAAAAAGGAGTGTTTAATTTTGTAGGAGGGCAAATTGAAGAACTGATGAAGGAAAGTTTCACAGGGGAGTCAAAAGATTTTAGCAGGGACTTAAAGGATGAATTACATATTTATTGGGGAGGAAAGTGGCAGAGGGAATAACACAAACCATGGTAGAGAAGTCTGGACTTAGCCTGTGCAGGGAGCTATTGTTGGCCAGTGGATCTAAGAGGATCTAAGGGGAGGAAGCTGGGCGTTGTGATTTTCCTGTTGGATTGGAAAGGGCCATGTGAGTTACATTAAGGAGTTTGGATGTGTTTTATCCACAGCAGAACATGTAAAGGTTTTTCTTGATACTGTGCCAAGTGATTACATGCATTATTAAATTATTAAAAGAACAATATAGCATGGATAATCTTATTTGCATTGTGCATATGATATTTTTTAAAAAAAAATTTAGGGCTGCACCCACAGCATGTGCAGGTTCCCAGGCTAGGGGTCGGATCGGAGCTACAGGTGTCAGCCTACGAGCAACATGGGATATGAGCTATGTCTGCAACCTATACCATAGCTCATGGCAACACTGGATCCTTAACTCACTAAGTGAGGCCAGGGATCGAACCCGCGTCCTCGTGGATACTAGTTGGGTTCGTTACTGCCGAGCCACAACCAAACGCCTCACTTCTACTTTATATGTAATCCATAAGGTAAACCTAAGTACAGTGAAGGATGATGGTTTCCTCTTATCCTCAGGGAATATGTTCCAAGAACCCCCGGTGGATACTGGAAACCACGGATAGTACTAGTCCCTATGCGTACTGTGTTTCTTCCTATATGTATGTACCTGTAATAATGTTTAATTTCTAAATTAGGCCCAGTAAGAGATTATCAATAATAATTAAGTATAAAACAGAGTGATTATAACAATACAGTGCAACAAAATGTGAATTTGGTCTCGCTTTCAAAATATCTTACTGTACAAATTCAATGCATTTTTCCATCTTAACAACTAAGCACGTGTCGCACACTGGAGGCATAATTTTTGCAGTTTGAGGTCTGTCAGCAAAACCAGCATGAGCTTTTTTTTTCCTCCTTCACAATTTCACAGTCCAGAGAATGAATTCTTATCGTAGATCTTAGAAATCTCAGCATAGGATTTTTTTTTTCCCCTCTTAAGTCGAGAACTTTCCCCTTTTCACTTAGAGGAAGCACTTTATTGCTTCTCTCGGGCATATCTGAATCACCAGCAGCACTACTCATGGGCTTTGGGGCTGTTATTAAGTAAAATAATTTTTACTTGACAACAAGCCGTGGGAAACCTAGACAGAGAATCCGATAAGCAGATGGCAACTAAGTGGCTGAAGGGGGCTGGGTAAGGGGAAAAAACGGATGGTTCACATCTCCAGTGAGACAGACCAGGGCAGTGCAACATTTCATGATGATACTCGGAATGGGGCACGATTTAAATACTGTGAATTACTTATTTCTTTTTATTTTACTTTTTCAAGTATAGTTGTTTTGGAGTTGCCATTGTGGCTCAGTGAAAACAATCTGACTAGCATCCATGAGGATTTGGGTTTGATCCCTGGCCTTGCTCAGTGGGTTAAGGATCTGGCAGTGCCATGAGCTGTGGTGTAGGTCTCAGATGCGGCTCGGATCCCACGTTGCTATGGCTGCAGTGTAGGCCAGCAGCTACGCCTTGGATTAGACCCCTAGCCTGGGAACCTCCATATGCCACTGGTGCGGCCCTAAAAAGACACACACATAAAAAAGTACAGTTGATTTACAATGTTGTGCCAATTTCTACTGTACACCATAGTGACCCAATCATACATGAATATATATATATATATACATTCTTTTTTCATACTATCTTCCATCATGTTCTGTCCCAAGAGAGTGAATAGAATTTCTTGTGCTGTACAGTAGGATGAATGACTTAATACTAAAATTTTCCACTTAATAGTTTCCCGCTGTGGTTGACCATGGGTAACTGACACTGTGAAACATGAAACTGGGTCGGGGGCCTGTTGTAACTTCATTGTGTGCGTATGACCACACAATAGTAAATGAATATATTTACCAAATATATCCAACACCAAAGTCTAAGTCTTTTGCCACTAAGCCATACTGTTTCCATAGACAGTAAATGCTTAATGGGGCTATTTCACATGACAGAGACTCAAATACAATATATTGTCTATTGCCCCCTAAATCAGTGGTGTGCCAGAGCTGACTAGTACAAGTTCAAAGGGGCCAACTGTGCCCATCTGTTTCCAAATCTGATCACTGATATGTGTCAGTAACTTGGAAGCACTGTAGCAGTGGTATTTACACCATGGAAATAGACAAACACTACAGATAAGTTTTCTTTTTCTATAAACCTGGTTGTTAAATGTATATCAACACTGCTGTTCTAAACTCATGGATTTTTAAATGTACAGATTATATAGACCAATTGTTTTTCTATCTGTTTTGATTTCTTCTAAACTGAATGATTTTTGATCCAATACTTAACAATCCTTCCAGAATAGTTAAATTGCATTAATTCACATGGTATCTTCATTTAAGAGCTGATATTAGAATACAGTCAAAACATTCACCAAGAGCCCTGTTTTCTGTTTGACCACTGGCTTCATTGCTATTGTTATTTATTTATAAATTATTCTTAATTATGGATTTTTATCACTTTTTCTAAAATGTGTTAGTCAACCTGCATTGCCATTGCTAGTCTTTTTCTGCTTTAAGTCTATATGCCTATGTACTTACTTCTAATGACTGGGATAATGTTTGCTTTCCCTCAGTTGTTTTCTTTTTCCTTTAAACTTGTCAAGTGTGTAGTTTATATTTTCTCTAATTAGGCTCATGCTTTCTTTAGCATTCATTATTGGCTTATTATAATTATGTTCTGTTCAATGATTTATTTATTGTCAGGGAAGAGCCCCAAGACCATAATGAACAGCGAAGACTACACCTTCAACAACTACATAAATATCAAAGCAGACAGTGATGTGAATGAGACCATTATTATCATTAGTTAATGCACAGCCAATAGGAAGAGTGTCAACATGGTTGCACTGATGTCCTTCCCCCCGAGTCTCAAAGGCAAGGCAGTGAACCCAGTGTGCAGGGGTTGTGCTATAGGACAGGAACACGGGGCTCACAGGAAAACAAGCCAGTGTCAGTGCCAGTAATTATAGTGGACCACAGAGGGGCCAAAAATGTTCATGGCAGACGTGCCATGGTTCACTCCCCTTCACCTATAAACATACAACCCAGAGGGCACGGGTTACTCCAGGAGGTTTTGTTAAACTTAATTTGGGTTACCATTACATAGGTTTGCTTAAGCCTTATGGACAGTGTCCCCAGGTAATTGCAGAGGTGATGGTCATCCATGGCGTAACTCAAGGTTGTTTGGGTTTCAGAAGACATGTATGCATTTGTATCAGTCACATCGAAACGGATGGTGACAGTCTGTGTTTGACGTAAGTGGGGGAGGAGAGGTCTGTACTGGGGGCTGTTGACAGTAGTGTCAAGCATAGAAAAATAATTCTTGGATGGCTATGCCCACCTGAGTTTTCTGTTCCCATTGCATGGGGACAGGGACCATAAACCCAGGGGAGGACCAATTGCCAGCTTAGATGCTGCTTGACTCAAGCAGACCACAGGAGTGCTTTGCCAAGTTGTGATGCTCGATCTGGGGGACAAGGAGAATATTGATCCTTTTTCTCTCCCCACACTTTGCAGGATCTAAGGTCTTCCTTCCTTGGGTGCCAGTGTTGTTTTCCTCCCTCCGAATCCACATAGTTTGTTGTAATCCAGAAGGCACGTCTTCCCTTTGTCCAGCCTGGTGGGTTACATGCATCAAGGGGCTGGGGTACAATGGTAGAACTTGTAATGACCCAAGGTGCCTCATCACTTCTCAAGTTGGCCATTGTAAGATTGTTTTTAGAGTTTGCTAATTCTCTCAGCTTCTCAGTCTGCTTATGGCCTATGATTTGTCTTAATAACTGAAACAGGGTATAGTTCAAGCAACAGGTTGCAGTCACCAACCTAAGATGAAATTAGTCAGGCCTCCCAGATGTACGGTAAGTGGGGAAAAAAGAAGAGGAGTGGTTAGGTATTGTCAGTTGTTCGGATCACGTGTATGGAGATCTTGTCTCTTCATTCCACTCCTCATGTTCCCTTCTGAGTTTACTTGACCCAAAAGGCATAATCCCTTGTCAGGGACAGCTGTATTTAATGCCCTGTCTTGGATGTTGATCCACAATGCCGACAACATGTTCTGTCCAGAAATCTTTCTCAGTCAGTGTTTAAATGTTCATTCCACAGGGTTATGACATTAGTAACCTTAGAATCAGGGTGTGAAGTGTCTTTAAAAGGCCATGCCCATTTGTCCACTGTTTGGCTCGTTTCGCCGTGAGTAGGATGCCACTGTCATATAGTGAAATGAAATGGCCTGGATATAAAAAAAAAAAATGGTATATCTCATTTCCAATGCTACTATGATGTGGCTATAGCTAGAATAACTGTGAATGGCCTTTAGAGCCTAGTGGTGGCAGCGAGATGACAGTAGAGGATCAATGTAGGGTATTTGCCAGAAATAGGCAGGAGCTTTGGGCTATGGACCCTGCTTGAGGTTTAAGACTAACGGTTCCCCTGGAGACACAAGAGGCTCGAGACACATCCACAGTCCTCCTTCTCTTTAAAGACTGTCAAATTGGGATGCAGGGATACTGGGCCAGGCAGAAGTCCTGAAGGAATAGTTGGTTCTAAGGATGCTGCCCAGATTCTTACTTCTTCCAGTTGAGCACTATCAATGTCCATGGAAGAAGCCAGTCCTGCAGAGGCATTTCTAGTTTCCTTGGTTTTGGAGATGTCTCCCTGGGCAGGCCACGACATGTCATTAAAACAGAGATGCAAAGTAGGAAGCCTTATTGTGGAGCGTGGTTCTGTCTCTACTACATTGGATGCATAGTTAGAAGCATGGAGTTGAGCGTGAGTTGGCTTAGGTGTTGCCTTTTGCCCTTAAAGAGAGTCATCTTTCTTTTTTTTTTTTTTTTTTTTTTTTTTTCCTTTTGTCATTTTATGGCCGCGGGTTTATGGCCGCACCCGCGGCATGTGGAGGTTCCCAGGCTAGGGGTCTAATCGGAGCTGTGGCCACTGGCCTGCGCCGCAGCCACAGCAACGCGGGATCCGAGCCGCGTCTGCAACCTACACCACAGCTCATGGCAACGCCGGATCGTTAACCCACTGAGCAAGGGCAGGGATCGAACCCGCAACCTCATGGTTCCTAGTCGGATTCGTTAACCG
>PVHT020004944.1:25555005-25569307 GCA_004024745.2 Catagonus wagneri
GCTAGGGGTCTAATCGGAGCTGTGGCCACTGGCCTGCGCCGCAGCCACAGCAACGCGGGATCCGAGCCGCGTCTGCAACCTACACCACAGCTCATGGCAACGCCGGATCGTTAACCCACTGAGCAAGGGCAGGGATCGAACCCGCAACCTCATGGTTCCTAGTCGGATTCGTTAACCGCTGCGCCACAACGGGAACTCCAAAGAGAGTCATCTTTCATCACCTTCCTTTTCTTTGAGACTTTCCCTTAGTGGATTTCAAAATGGCCATTCTTCCTAGGATAGTCTTCTCATAGCATCTCAGATTTCCTCCGTGTATTTTCTGAGGATTAAGTACCTATTCATTCTGAACTGGGTCCACTTCTTCCCTTTACTGATGGAATTGAATGATGTGTTATAGGTACTAGGTTGCTTTAGGAGTGATTCTCTAAACTAAGGGGTAGGGCTAAAAGCAAAAGGGATGAGCTGTGGGACAAACTCAAACTGGCTTGGATGTACACTAAATCGAGCATGTATATTGTGATAGCCACCCGAGCAGTGACTCATACTGTGTAACAATCCCGGTCTGAGTATTTTTGCTCAACATTTTTCAAAAACATGTTCAGCATAAATCATTTACATGAATTTTCTTCACTAAATAAGGACAATGATTATTTTGTCAAGATCAGGTACCCTCAGATATTTATTTCAGAGGGTGAAAGTTTATTCATAGAGTTCAAAATTGTCTAATCCCTTATGAGCCCTGAAAGTATTTTTTTTTCTTTCAAAGTCCTAATGTCTTTAGGACAACAGTGAAAAATATAGACTGTGTACTATCAACAAATCAAAAAGTATTTATAGACCTTTTTCTACCCAGGAGAGAGGGGAGAAAAGTTTATCTGTAGGACCAAGATTTACTGAGGTGGAGATGAGGACAGGAGTGGCAAGAGAGAAATAGATCTTGCCAGTTTGTGACGTCTCAAGGGAGAAGGGGTGTCTACGTGGCATAGGGACAAGAGGGGTAGGGCTGGGGTGAGCCCATGGCAACTTCACGAGGCAATTTGAGTCCCAGAAGAGGCTAGGAGAATCGGAAGAGAATGAATTGGATAAAATAGTCATTCCTCCTTGATGTTGTAGCACCAACACCAAATTCATTTATAAAAGTTACAGTGGACTTGTTAAAGCTGAGCTAATTTACATAATTGTTATAACTCAAATACCTCTGACCCGGGGTGTCAAAATATTTGACAATCAGCAATGCATGGCAAGTGACCAGTTGGGACCCTGGCCACAGTGCCGGAGCCCCTTTATGCAACCAGGGATTGACTCTTTCACTTTGGGATCCTGGACTTAGCAAGGTACTTCTGAGGGAGGGGCTAAAGATGGGATAAGGGGGCACTCGGGGGGTGCTGTGCGGTGGCTGTATACTAACTTATATGGACTTAACTTTAGTATTTTATAAACCATTGTGGTTATGCTAGTGTGTACTGGCTAGGTATGAACTGGTTCTAACTCTAAAATTCGACCTTATCGAACTTTTTTCTCAAAGAAAATGAGCCCAAATATTGAAAATGCTATGTGCATGGTAGTAGTCACTGTGATAATTTATAGATAATAGGACAACTGGAAATAACCTATATATTCCATAGGAGACTGTAAGTTTTGAGGTACTTAATCAGTAGAAAATTATGGAGCTTATAAAGTGATGGTTATGAAAGATTTAAGATAATATGCAAATGCCTTTAATACTCTGTTGAGTTACAACACTGTGCTTGTGTGTTGCATGAATGTATTTAATTTTTAATGACTTTTATTTTTTCCATTATAGTTGTTTTAGTGTTCTGTCAGTTTCTACTGTACAGTAAAGTGACCCAGTCACACACACACGTGTGTGTGTGTGTATATATGTGTATATATATATATACATACATTCTTTTTCTCACATTATCCTCCATCATGTTCCATCACAAGTGACTAGATATAGTTCCTGCACTATACAGCAGAATCTCATTGCTTATCTGCTCCAAATGCCATAGTTTACATCTATTAACCTCAGCCTCGCAGTCCATCCCACTCCCTCTCCTTCTTTGGCATCCCCAAGTCTGTTCGCCAAGTCCATTGCATGAATGTATTTAAAACATACACTTGGGTGAAGATACAACCGTGTTTTCTGTTACTTGGCATCTGGAGTTCTATTAAGTAGGACTCAAAGGAAACTCCAAAACCTTTTTTACATACACTGGTGTTAGACCAGATCTTCTCAAACTTGTGCTGTGGTTTGAAAAACAATAATTTAAGGGTAAAATTTTAAATTGATCTTTATGAGAGTTTGTCTTTCATGTCTGAGCTCACAGTTTGAGACATCCATATTCCATTAGCATATGAATTCTGCCACGCAAGCTAATCGCCTAGGATTCATTTTTTTTAATTTTATTTTTTTAAATCACTCAATGAATTTTATTACATTTATTGTTGTACATGCTATAAAATTAGGTTGTGATGATCATTGTATAACTAGGATCCATTCTTGTTTGCTCTCTTCCCCTTATCTCCTGATCTAATAATTAAGTCTCGATCAGCAGCATCTTCAAAATCTTTCTAGAACCCTCCCTCTCTCCCAGCTTCCACTATTACCATCCTCTCCTAAGCTGCCCCCACCTCCTGTCTGGGTGCCTATGAGAGTCTATCAGCCTCCACCCCCATCCCCACCCCATCTCTAGTGCCCACAGGCAATCTTCTGCTAACAGCTGGGGTGATGATTCTGGCATGTCAACAAGATGACATCAGTCTCCTGCTTCAAAGTGTCAGATGGCTCTCTACTTAGAATAAAATTCAGACTCCTTGTCAAGGCCTGTGTCTCCTGCCTGACTTGGCCCTTGTTTACATCTCTAATGTCATCTTTTCCTGTTTTCCCTTCAGAGGTCGTGCAGCCACTCTCTCTGGTTTCCTTCTCTAAAGCTTATCAAACTCATTCTACCTCTAGACATGTGCCCAAGCTACTCCTTCTATCTGAAAAATTGCCCCTCAGAACCTTCAGCCACAGACTTCTTGTCATTCAGGTCTTAGCCAAGTTAGATGGTATTTCTACGTTGGTTAAAACGTATAGGCATTTCATACGTAGGACTCCTCCTTGTGCAGATGCTGGGAGGAAGCCATTGAGGAGATAGCATGAAAAACTCCTCATTGGCTTGCTAGGTGTGTTTCTTTTCTGACAAATTACTTATGTCTTCTCATTTTAAGAACAGTTGGGAGGGTAGGGAAAATGGTTTTCTGAGCATTATGGTTGCATTTGTCAACAAGCAATCGTTTACTGCAGGACTTCAAGGCATTTAAAGAGGGGTGAAACTGTGTGTGTAAATGAGAGACAAAAAAGGAAGCAAGTGTAGGTGTGGTTGCTTGAAGTTTCGTATTGCTGAGCTTCCAGCAGAGAAGGCTTGAGACACATGCCCTTCTGAGAATCTGCTGGAATGGTGAGCATGGCAGAAACTGGACCAGTGTTAACGGCTACACCTATACATTTGCATTTGTGATTGCATATTTTCGTTTTAAATATGTATATTATTGTTGTATTGATGGTGCTAATCAACAGTTACTATTTTTATTACTAATTGTATGACTACTAAATTTCACTTGAGAATAATTTTGTTCTACCACAAGTCAATTTTTCCTTTTTCATGTTTTGAAGTACAAAATAGACATTTAAATTTGTATGTAAAAGTTGAAAAAGTGCTTTAAAGGGGGGGGGGCACATTCAACTCTGATGAAGAGAGACTTACCTGACACTGCGTTTGTCATACCTAGAAATTTCAGAAATATTCTTGTCAATGTTTTTGGCAGTAGCCCATCCACTTTCTTCACTGTAATCTTCTTCCTTTTGTCTATGCTCCTTAATTTCTTCTTACATCATTAATCTCAAAAGATGTAGGATGTTGGAGTTTGATAGAACTCTGCAGTCGTATACCATAGGCCCTCATTTCAGAGGTGAAGAAATTGCAATTTGAAAAGGAGATAGGGTCATATTAACCTCTCTATTAAGGGGACGTAATATAAGAGTGACATTAGAAAGATGGTAGTATAGGAAGTCCCAAACCCTCCAAGATCCATTCTTGGGATCAATTGGACCGATTCCTGTTAAGAAGCTCCTTCACCCCCAGGTGAACCTCAGATCAGCTGCATTTATTACATTACTTCGCTTCAACGCAGTGTGGTGTGATCAGGAGAAAATGTCCAGCACATGGCTTCTCCCTGGAGGCAGGAAAGAAAAGGAGGGACTGTATATCCAGTGTTCATACTTCTGGTTGCAGAGGTGCGGACACTGCCAGAGGAACTGGCTTCTGTGTTGCCTGAGTCTAAGCACTGACCAGGAAGGGCACCAGGTTAAGGGCCACTGAAAACAAAGGCGAAGATTTTTGTCCAACACTCAATGGCCAGAGTCCCTCCCCTGGCTCAGTGCAGAATAAGTATAAGGAACTTTGAACTTCCAGACTCTCTCTGGTGAGGAAGAGTTGGAACATGTGCTCAACATTTTAGCATTTTAGGGGGCTGTGTGAGGGGCTGGTTTCTGTCGGATCTGTTCAGGAGCCCTTTGAGGTCCTTGGCATACTTGAGATAGCGGGGGGCCACTGAGAACAAAAGAGAGATGGAGAGCTTGCTGTTGCTCCAGATGCCTTGTGGTGCAGCAGACAGATGCTGACCCAGCTTGGTGGCCTCTCCCTTGGTGGGGAGAAGGGGATGAGAAGAGTGGAGCATGCATCCAATGTTCTAACTTACTAGTCTGCATGAGAGACTGATTCAGTCTTCATAACTTGGAACACTGATGGCACCTTGGTGTAGTCTAGAAGCCTGAGGTCCATAAAAATAAGAGAGCTGAGTGGCTTGTGGCAGCCCAAGAGAACTTGTCCTACAGACAGATTCTAGGGGAGGAAGGGAATTGATAATTTACATTTGTAAATTTATAAAAGACACGCCCACAGAAATGGTGTGAGAACCCCCACCCAATCTTCAGCTGGACTTCTTGGTGAAGATCTCTCTCTGTATGAAGCTAGTCTATAAAGACTAGGAAAGGTAGCTGCTTGTTTGTTGTTTTTATTTGCGTTTTAAAATTTTTTTCTCAAATGTGTGGATCCCAACCTAAAGTTGCAAGGCACGTTAAGAAAGATGAAAATATGGTTCAATCAAAAAAACAAAAATCTCCAGAAACCCACTCAAAAGAAATGGAGGTATATGAATTACTGAATAAAGAACTCAAAGTAACTTCATAAAAATGCTTAATAAGCTCATGAAAACGATGCATGAACAAAATGAGACTATCAGCAAAGAGAGAAAAATGTTAAAAAATTTTTTGAGCTGCAGAAACAAACAACTGAATTAAAAAATTCACTAGAAGTTCTCAACAACAGCCTTGATCAAGCAAAAGAAAAAAAAATAAAATGACCAGTCTTGTGTTTCATTTAAGTTACTCAGTCAGGAACAAAAAGAAAATAGTATTTAAAAGAGTGAAGGAAGCTTAAGGAACTTAAGAACACTATCAAGGAGATAAATATACAAATTATAGAGTCCCAGAAGAAGAGAGAGAGGGGGACAGAAAGCTAATTTGAAGAAATAATAGCTGAAAATGCCCACGTCTGGGGAAGGAAATAATACCCAATGCAACAAGTCCACAGACTGCCAACTAAAATGAAACCAGAAAGTCCACAGTGAGACATATTACAATTAAACTGTCAACAACAAAGACAATTTTGAAAGTAACAATAAAACAGTGACACATCATGTACAACGCAGCCCCCATGTGTGTATATTCAGATTGCTCAGCAGAAACTTTCCAGGCCAGAAGGCAGTGGGATAATATATTCGGGTGCTAAAAGAGAAAAAGTGACAACCGAGAATTGTGTGTCTGGTAAAACTGCCTTTCAAAAATGAAGGAGACATAAAGACTTTCCTAGATAAACCTGAAGGGATTCATCACCAGTAGACTTGATTTACAAGAAATGCTAAAGGAAATTCTTTAAGTTGTAATGAAAGAATGCTAGACAGCAAAATGAAAGCATATGAAAGTTTGAAGATCTCTGATACAAGTAAATATATAGGTAAATACAGAACATTGTAATACTGTGTAATGGTGGTGCCTAAATTGCTTTTAATTCTGGCATAGAAGTTAAAAGACAAAAGTGTAAAAATAACACTTCACAATATCTTCATAGATATAATATAAAAGATGTAATTTGTGACATCAATATCATAAAGTATATGAGAAGAATAAAAGCAATTTTGTATGCGATTTATGTTAAACATGATCATAAATAGATTTTGATAGCTACACTTTATATAAGTCCTATTGTAACCACAAAGAAAATATTTATAGAAGATTGAAAAAAGAAAGTAAGAATGGATCAAAGCATGACACTACAAAATATCAATGAAGAACCAGGGAAAACAGTAAGAGAGAAAAATAGTATAAGAAATACAAGACAGAAAACAGTTACCAAAAATGTCAATAGTTTACCCTTCCTATCAGAAATGACTTTAAATGCAAACTCCCTAATCAAAAGATACAGTGGCTGAATGGATTTAAAAAATCTAACTTCATGCTACACTGCTGTATTTAAAATTTTTTAAAATTTATTTTAAATTGAAGTATAGTTGATTTATAATACTGCATAAGCTTCAGATGTAGCAAAGCGATTCATTTGTTTTTTTAATATTGTGTTCCATTATAGGTTTTTACAAGATACATAAATCCCTGTGCTATGCAGAAAATCTTTGTTGCTTATCTGTTTTATGTATAGCAGTTTGTATCAGTTAATCTCATGTTAATTTTTTCCTTTCCCTTCCCCTTTGATAGCCATGAGTTAGCTATGTCTATATAAAGTCATTTCTGTTTTGTGTATAGATTCATTTGTATTTTTTAGATTTCACATATATAATGATACCATGGAATGTTTTTCTTTGACTTCACTAACTAATATTCTCTACATCCATCCATATTGTTGCATATGGCAATATTTCATTCCTTTTTATGGCTGAGTAATATTCCATTGTGTATATATATATATGTGTGTGTGTGTGTGTGTGTGGTATATGTGTGACACATACATATACCACATCTTCTTAAGCCAATAGTCTGTTAATGGCCACTTGGGTTGTTCCCATGTCTTGGAAGCAGAAGTGGTCATAGTTATATCAGATAAAATAGACTTGAAGTTAAAAAGTGTCATAAGAGACAAATAGTACGTTATATAATAACAAAAATAGAATAACAGTTTAACAGAAAGCGGTAGCAAGAATAAATCTGTATTCACTCAACATTAGAGCACCCAAGCACATGAAGCAGAGAGTAACTGAACTAAAGGGAGAAATAGACAGTGACATAGTAGTAGTAGAAAATTTCAATATCCCACTTTCAAGAATGGATAGAACATCTGGACAGAGGATAAAAAGGGAAACAGAACTTGAACAGTGCTATAAACTAAATGAACCAAACGTACGCATACAGAACATGCTGCCTGACAGCAAAAGAGTACATACACGTTCTTAAGAACACACACATCATTCTCCAGGATAAATCGCATGTTAAGTCAAAAGCCAATCTTGAGGAACTTGAGAAGATTAAAATCATAGCAAGTACATTTCCTACCATAGTGAAATAAAAATATAAATAACAGAAGGGAAACTGGACAATTCATAAATAAGTGGAAATTAAACAACCAATGAATCAAATAAAAAATTGGAAATTAGAAAATATTTTGAGATAAAGGAAAACAAAAATGCAATGTACCAAAGTATATGGAATGCAGCAAAAATGGTACAAGGGGGAAGTTTAAAACAATAAACGTGTACTTGAAAAAAGAAGAAAGATCTCAAATAGCCTAACTTTACACTTGAAGGAACTAGAAAAAGAATAAGCTAAGGCCAAATTGAGTAGAAGGAAGGAAATAATAAAGATTGGAGCAGAAATAAATAAGGCATAAACAGTAGAAAAGATCAATGAAACTTACACATTTTTAAAACGGTAAACAAATTGACAAACATTAGCTAGACTAACCAAAAAAAGACTCACATGCATAAAATCAGAAATGAAAAAGACATAACAGCTGAAATAAAATGGATTGGGAGACTGTTAGAAACAATTATCCACAACAAATGGGATAATCTATAAGAAATCGATGAATTCCTGGAAACAACCTACCATGACTGAAATTATGAAAATATGGACAATCTGAACCTACCTCTAAGTCGTAAGGAGATGGAATCAGTAATCAAAAACCTCCCCAAGAGAAAGGCTTAGAACTAGATGGCTTCACAGGAGAATTCTTCCAAAAACTTAGAGTAATTAATGCCAATCCTTCTCAAACTCTTTGAAAAACAACTGAAGAGGAAGAGACACTTCCAAACGAACATTTTGAGGTCAGCGTCTCCTTGATGCCAAAGCCAGACAGATCTTACAAAAATAAAACACTACAGGACCATACCCCTGATTAACGTAGATGTGCTAATTCTTAACAAAAGACTAGCAAACCAAATTCAACAGTACATTAAATGGATTATACCCTATGCCAGTATATATACCACAGCATGACACCCCACATGAACAGAAGGAAGGATCAAAATTACATTCCTTAAACGGTGCTGAAACTCTAAAATCGGACGAGAAAAACAGTATAAAATCTTGATAGCATTGTTTTTGCGATTTCTTAGATATAACGTTGGAAGCACAGGAGACAAAAGCAAAAAATAGACAAGTAGGAGTACATCAAACTAAAAACCTTCTGCACAGCAGAGGAAGCATTCAAAAGAATGAAAAGGCAGCCAATAGAATGGGAGAAAATATTCGCAAATCATCTGATAAGGGGTTAATATACAAAACAAGGAACTCATATAACTCAACAGCACAAAAGCACATAATCCAATTTCAAAATGGAGAAAGAAACTGAATAGATTCTTCTTGAAAGATGATACGTGGATGGCAGATAGCTATGTGAAAAGGTGCTCAGCATCACCAAATCATTAGGGGAATGCAAATGAAAACCCCAAGATTCCACCTCAAACCTGCTAGGATGGGTAATAAATATTTAAAAAGTGCTGGGGAGGATGCGAAGTAAAGGGAGCCCTTGTACACTGTTACTGGGAATGAAAAATGGTGCAGATCCAATATGGAGATTGCTCAAACAATCAAAATTAGAACTACTGCATGATCCAGCCACCTGCTTCTGAGTATTTACCCTAAATAATTGAAAACAGAATCTTTAAAAAAATTTTTAAAATGTTTAATGATTTTTTTTCCATTACAGCTGGCTTAGTGTTCTGTCAATTTTCTACTGTACAGCAAGGTGACCCAGTCACACATACATGTATACATTCTTTTTTCTCACATTGTCATGCTCTGTCATAACTGACTAGAGTTCCCAGTGCTGTGCAGCAGGATCTGTTGCTTATCCATTCCAAAGGCAATAGTTTGCACGAAAACAGTATCTTGAGTAGACAGTTGCACACCCGTGTTTATTTCAGCATTGTGCACAAAAAGCCAGGAGGCGAAAACCACCTAAATAGCCATGAATAGTTGAATGGATAAGGAAAACATGGCATGTATACACGTGATGGGCTATTATTCTGACTTAGAAAGAAATCCTGTCACATGCTACACTGTGGATGAACCTTGAGGACATTGTGCTAAGTGGAATAAGCCAGTCACAGAGGGACAGATACTAGATGATTCTACTTATAGGAGGTTATTTAAAGTACTCAAATGCAGAGCAACACAGAGAGTGGTGCTTACCAGAGGCTGGAGGTGGGGGTAGAGTTTGAGGGGCTGTGGAGTTCAGTAGATGTAGTTACAGTCACTGAAGAAAAAATTGGGAGCTCTGCAGTAAAGCCATGCACTTGTAGTTAACCTACTGCGCTGCTCAGTGAAAAATTTGAGGGTAGATTTCAAGTTACATTTTTTTTTTTACCACAATAAAATAGAGTGAGAACACGGCCTCAAAGATTGTCATCTCTGTCACTCCTCCTACCCTGTCTGTACCAGATTTCTGCAAAGGCCAGAAAACAAATGGAAAGAAAATGAAAACATGTTCAGTTTGGGACCTGAAGATTGATATAATGGGTGTGACCAGATATCTTGATGCTCCAGATTTGGAAAATCCTGTGTTGAATAGCATGTGATACTAGTGTTGGTGCTGTTGGTGATTCAGTTTTAATGCAAATAATCTTTGCTTTAAAAAATACATAAAATTTTAATTTACAATATTATACATAGAAATATGATATGGCATATTACATATGATATATGGCAGTGTGTGTGTGTGTATATATAAATAAATAATATATATATATATATAATATATATTTTTGACAACCATACCTGCAGCCTATGGAAGTTCTCAGGTCAGGGGTCAAATCAGAGCTGCAGCTACCAGCCTACACCACAGCCACATCATCACTGGATCTGAGCCACATCTTTGACCTACACCACAGCTTGCGGTCATGCCAGATCCTTAATCCACTGAAGGAGGCTGGGGATTGAACCCACATCCTCATAGGGCCAGCACTGGGTCCTGAACTCACTGAGCCACAGTGGGAACTCCCAGCAATATAGACTTGGTATGAAGTATTTTTTTATACCATTTTTTGGCAGAATGTATACAATTTATGTTTACATCGTAGAATAAGTTTTCTATATAAGGTTATGATTGCACCATTTTACATTACTATTAAAAGTGTATTAAGGGTGCTTATTTTATTTGCCAGTATATACTTGAGATACAATATTTATATATGCCATATACAATGTATTTTATATACATATTAATACATACCCCTATATAATATTGAAGATATTTTCTGGAGGACAGTAAGGAGGGGTAAGTAAGAGGAAATCAGGGGAGCCAAGTCTGTCTGAAGTTAGAAGAAAGTGCTCTTCCATTTTACTTGGACTTAATGGAGAAAGGCTGATTGGTTTTGAGATGGGAAGGGAGTTCAAGAGAAGCTTCACCAGAGCGTGCCTGGTCCCTGAGCATTCCTGGCCAGTTGTCTTCGCTACCTCTTGTCCCGAGGAGCGACCTCGTGGCAGAACAGATGTTGGCTCTGGGCACCAGGAAATGTGGCTTTTGTCCTGTGCTCAGCCATCAGCCAGCTAAGGTACATGGGAGCAGTTCCTCAAACCTGGATTCCTGATCTGTAAAATGAGGAAATCAATCAAGCTGTTTTCTTGATGAATTTCCTTGTCTTTTTATCACCTTGTTGGTTTCAAATGCTTTTCCCTTCTTAGACCGTATCCTGATTTTGACTCAGTAAATATGGCAGGCAAAGTCCTCAAGTCTGTCCCACACTGAGTCTTTGGTCTTGTGTCACTTCTGTAATACCCAGGAAACTCTTTGCTCTGAAATGCAAATTTGTCCAGAAGAAAGGAAGGAACAGCGGTGTGATGAGCTGCTTTTAGCAACATCCCTCCACTCAGGTATCGGGCGGTGTCTCTGGCTGGTGCTGGGTGAGTGCTGGCGGCAGGAATCGTCTTTTGCAGAGAAGAGCAAATGAATCCACAGCAGAGGATTCTGTCATTTAAGCCCTCAGTTCTGCTGAATTGTCCTCCAGGTGTAATTTGTTAGTATCCATTGTTGATCACCTGAAGGTAATTGCAACAGTTCCTGTCAGAATGTTTCTTAAGGTGATGGGCAAGAAAGACCCTGCATAGAGCTGGGCAGGGAGTCAGGGCCTCTGAGCCCATGCACTGTAAGATCATCATTCAGGAACCAAACACCGAGCACATACTGTAAACTAGGCATCGTGCAAGATGCCCTCTCTTATACTGACTCGTTATTTTGCTCATCCAACTGTATGTTCATCAGGTTTTTCTTTTTTACGTTTTTACTGAAGTATAGTTGATTTTCAATGATGTGCCAATTTCTGTTGAGCGTAATTTTTAATTGTTTAAAACTATGACCTTGAAATGAAGACTATCCAAGGCAATATGGTAACTTAGAGTCATTCTCTGAATAATTTTTTAGCTTCAAAAGAGGCAGAATGGACCCTGAAGTCCTTGACGTACAGCTTTCTGTTGTGGCCTAAATGCAAATTACAGTCTTGTCATTTGATCCTCCATCCCTGGACAGACACTTCTCCGGTTTCATATATAACACGTGGCATTTTCTCAAAAGCAGGGTAAGGGCAGAGGTGGAAGTTCTTTTTTAAAAGTTTTTATTGAAGTATAGTTGATTTACAGTGTTGTGTTAATTTCTTCTGTACAGCAAAGCGATTCAGTTACTCTTCTTTTCCATTATGGTTTGTTACAGGACATCGAATATAGTTCCTTGTGCTGGACCTTGTGGTTTATCCATCCTACATAAAGTTTGCCTCTGCTAATTCCAAACTCCCAGTTCTTCCCTTCCCTACCCTCTTCCCCCCTTGGTAACTGAGTCTGTTCTCTGTATCTGTGAGTCTGTTTTCATTTTGTAGATAAGCTGATTTGTATTCTATTTTAAGATTCCACATACGATATCAAATGATACTTGTCATTCTGATTTCACTTAGTATGATCTGTAGGAGCATTCATTTTGCTACAAATGGCATGATTTCATTCTTTTTGATGGCCGAGTAATATTCCATTGTATACGCATACTACATCTTTATCCGTTCCTCTTTGATGAACGTTGAGGTTGTTGCCATGTCTTGGCTATTGTAAATACTGCTGCAATGAATATAGATGTATGTATTTTTTCAGTTATAGTTTGTTATGGTTATGTGCCTAGGAGTAGAATTGCTGGATCATATGGCAACTCTGCTGTTTGTTTTTTGAGGAACCGCCACGCTGTTTTCCATTGTTGTTGCATCAATTTACATGCCCACCAGTAGTGTAGAAGGGTTCCGTTTTATCCACATCCTCTCCAGCGTTTATTTATAGACTTTTTAGTAGGGCCGTTTTGACTGATGTGAAGTGGTATCTCATTGTATTTTGTTTGCATTTCTCTAATCATTAGCGATACATAAGTTCTTTTCTACTGTAGGTATTGTTGAACATTTGAATATTCTGATCTATGGCAGGTCCTGTCTGCGTTGTTTCCGTCTTCCAGATTCTGACTCATAGCCTCCTCCTCACAACACCTCTGCATTCCTTCTGACTCTGAGACAACTATGGGACCTTTGGTGTATTTTTAATTTTATTTGATGGTTTGATGTGCAAGAATATTTATCCCCAGGAAGGCTCTCAGGCTGGAGAAGCCTTTGGGTACAGTAATAGGAACTTTCTCTTGTGGATCCTGCCTTCTATGTCAGAGGAGTCCCGCCTAGGAGTGGGTTATTGGCCTCACACCTGTTAATCAGCCAGAGAGTGTATTTACTGAGCACACTCTTAGGCACTAAGATTATGGTCATTGTGATATCTTATAAGTTAAATCTGCATTTGTATTTTAATGCAAAATAACGATAACATCAGTAAGAGCTGAGACATCTGTCAATGAATTGATCAAATTGTACCTTAATTTTCCCCCTTAAAAACTGTGGAAATCATGACATTTCTGTAACACTTGGCATTTTTCTTAGTCATCATAAAAGTAAAAGATAGGTTATAAAGGTGACATTTAGTTTGTGGATTGGAATTAATTAGTATGAAATTAATTTTAGCCTTAGACACTTTTGAGAGAAATGTAATCATTTGTTAAATAGAGCTTAAATGATTTTATTTTTTGTGTTGTTTTAGAGTAGGATCCAACTGGTAATACCTAGCATTTAGTATTATGTTCCTTTTTTTTATAATCACTAGGTGTTTTCACAGGTATTACCTCATTTAGATATGGACTCGTTTCACAAAAAGTTTACACTGAATAATTTGGAGGAGAAAAACCAACATATGTGAGTAACTGTTAGAGAATGAGTAAATGGTGTTGAATAAGAATCTAAATATCATAGAGCAGAGAAATGTCAGTAGAGGTTGAATAAATCCCATTAAATGAGAATCTGCCCGCTCCTTTGTCTGGTTAGCTTTGTAAAACATGTTACTTGTTGAACTTCCCTAGACACAGACCACGGAACTATCATCGTAGCTCACGAATCCCTGATGCATCAGAATGGCAGAGGTTGTCGGCCCTCTCCACATACAGGACATACTGGTTCCTAATCATCTCTGATGGTTTCCCTCATTTTATAAGCCAGAGACATAGCAATTACAGAATAAGATCATTGCCAGAAGAGACACCAAGAATAGTAAATTCTTAGCTGTGCAGAAACTTTGAAGTTTAATGAGGTCCCATTGGTTTATTTCTCTCTTTATTGTCCTTACTCTGACACATGGATCTGAGAAGATGTTGCTATCATTTATGTCAGAGAGTGTTTGGCCTAT
>PVHT020004944.1:25570307-25617964 GCA_004024745.2 Catagonus wagneri
AAAAAAAAAAAGAATAGTAAATTCTTTCATTCTGAGGGAGAAACAGATGAATCGTTCCGCTGGCGTTATATGATTTTGTTGCTATTTGCCTCCACGATGACACTGGATTCTCCCCGAAGAACCACTGAAGATCTTGCAATTTGATATGTTTTTCCATCGGTTTCCTGACTGCAAAGCCTCCTGACCTCAAGTTATACCATTTACCTCCCATGGGAAATGTGTGCAGCAGGCAGAAAATTCAGACTCAGAATCAGCACAACTTTGCATTAGGAAAAGGGAGAATTCATTTGTAAACTCTTTTTGCTTGAACTTCAGTGTGTTAGGAGCCCATTTATTTCATGGCAGTCACCCCTTCTCCCTACAACTCAAGGGCTTTAGGGAACAAGAAGCCCCAGAAAGGGCTCATACTTGTTACTCTGGTTATCACGTGTGTAAGATTTTTTTTTTCTTTTAGTAAATGCACATTTTAGAAAGGAAGGGAAGAGGGAAAGGAAATATAGCTTACTGAAGTGTTTTAGTTGTTGGTCCTTTTATACATGTAATTATATTTAATGTTCACAGTGATCCATATCATATCAAGTGGTCCTCATGATAACTTAATTGACTTTCTTTTCCGACTTCACTTAGTATGATAATCTCCAGTTGCATCCATGTTGCTGCTAATTGCGTTATTTCATTCCTTTTTTTGGCTAATATACTAATATTCCATTGTATATTTGTACCACATCTTTTTTATCATTCATCTATCAGTGGACAGTTAGGTTGTTCCCACGTCTCGGCTATTGTAAATAGTTCTGCTGTGAACATAGGGGTGCATGTATCTTTTTGCATGATGTTTTTTTCCAAGAGTGAGATTGCAGAATCATATGTAACTGTTTTCAGGTTTTTGAGGACGTTCCATACCCAGGGGCTGCATCATTTTACATTTCCACCAATCGGTGTAAGAGAGTCCTCTTTTTTCCACACCTTCTCCAGCATTTATTACTTGTAGACTTTTTTTGTTGTTGTCATTTTTTAAATTACTCAATGAATTTTATTACAGTTACGGTTGTACAGCACTCCACATGTGTGTAAGATTAATTGTGAGAGTAACGCTGTGTTCAGCGTTGTGTTTAGGCATCGTAAGAAACCAGCATCTTTAGGAGTTCCCTTCGTGGCTCAGTAGTTAGCGAATCCGACTAAGAACCAGGAGGTTGCGAGTTCGATCCCTGGCCTTGCTCAGTGGGTTAAGGAGCCGGCGTTGCCGTGAGCTGTGGTGTAGGTTGCAGACGCGGCTCGGATCCCGCGTTGCTGTGGCTGTGGCGAAGGCCGGCGGCTACAGCTCCTGTTAGACCCCTAGCCTGGGAACCTCCATATGCCACAGGAGCGGCTCTACATAAAAGCAAAAAAAAAAAAAAAAAAAAAAAACCAGCATCTTTAGAACTGAAGGGTTTATTACATGGAGACCTGTAATTTTATAGAGAACCTGGGTCAGTGATTCTCAGACATGAGCAGCATGACACACTTTTGGTTTCTTGAGTCTCTTAAAGATTCTGAATCAGTCAGTCTAGTATGGAGCCTGGGCATTTGCACTTTCAAAAATACTTCAAAATTTTCCAATAGAGTCGGTCTACCTTGCTTTAGAAATGCTGACCTAGATTATTAAAAGATTGAGAGTTGAACCAGTCACTGCAATTTACCTGAAAACAAATTGTAATTTACTGGCTCTAATTGAGCGCATCTTTTTGTGATACACTAAGTTGGGTTAATTTGAGTTGATTTAAATGTGAATGATACTGCTTTGGAGAGTCTTCACAACTTTGGAATACCAACTGCTTTTATAGAACTTTATTCACTTATTACTGTTTTATTTCTTACTCAACTGTTACTGCTTTTGAAGTAAAAATCTAATGTTATGTATGTGAATTTGGACTATGCTGAACTCACGTGCATTATCTTTTTTTCTTAGATTAATCAATTGATTTTATTAGGGCTGTATCACTTAGGATGGGGAAGTTTAGGCTTTAGTAACAAACGACTTCTAATATTTTTTTGGTGAACCAGTATTGATGCGTTATTACCTAAAATGCATCGTTTTACATTAGGGTTTCAGTCTTTGTGTTGTACGTTCTGTGGATTTTGACGAATGCATAATGACATGTATCCACCATTTCATTATCATACATATAATTTCAACTGCCCTAAAAATCCCCTGAGCTCCACATATTCATTCCTCCCTCTCCCCACGAACCCCTGGCAACCAGTGATCTTTTACTGTCTCCATAGTTTCGCCTTTTCCAGAATGTCATATTATTATAGCCTTTTCAGATTGGCTTCTTTCACTTAGCAATGTGCATTTAAGCTTCTTTCATGTCTTTTCATGGCTCGAAAGCTCGTTTCTTTTTAGCACTGAATAATATGTCATTGTCCGAATGTACCACAGTTTATCCATTCAGCTCCTGAAGGACATATTGGTTGCTTCCCAGATTTGGCAGTTAAGACTAAAGATGCTGTAAACATTTATGTTCAGGTTTTTGTGTGGATGTATGTTTTCAACTCATTTGGGTAAATACCAAGGAGCATGATGGCTAGATCATATGGTCCAATTTCAATATTTATTTTTTGCTCAAACAAGAGGTTGATCTTGAATCAGACTGGGGGCTCTGCTCTTGTCTTCTCATCTACCATCTCAGGCTCGAAAGCACCTCTCAGAGGTCATTGGGTATCCACCATCAGCACAGTAGAAGAAACAGGGAAAGAACTTTAGGGGGGTCTTAAATGAGCAATTCAATACTCTAGCCTGGAAATGACCCACACCATCGATGCTCGTGATCTCATGGCCCCACCTCCATGGAAGGGAGCCAGGAAATGCAGTTTTCCGATTTCCCAAAAGGAAGATGACTGGATTTCAGTGGGCGGCAGTTACCCACGTGTTCATCAACTATTCGGTTTACTCTTTAAACCACGAATGAAGTACACTCAGCCCTCTCTGAGGATCAGAACCCCAAGTCCCATTTATTCACGGCATCAAACTCAAAGTTGAGATCTTTGGATTGAGCACAGTAGTCTCCCACTGGTGGGCAGGGGGTCAGTGGGGGAGATGGCCATCGTCTCTGAGTGTTGATCTGGGGTTGGAGACTGTTACTAACTGGCCTTGCTGGGTGGGGTTCCTGCTCTGTTACCCTCCATAGCCCTTGGCTTCACTCTCTGGAGGATTCTTGTTTGCCTGATATCCTTCCTGATCACATAAGAAGTAAGGATTGGATGGTAAATTGTTTGGGGTCTGAACAGACTGTTCTCAGCTCATTTCTTGGCTGTAGGTGTTTCAAATCCCAAGTTTTGGTTTGCTTGGGTAATTCAGCTCTGTGAATATCTTAGCTGTTTGTTATTTTAGTCTAATGACCAAAAATTGCTAATAGCCACACCCGTGGTTGCTTTCTAGGTGTTTTTCTTGAATTTGCTATCTATCTCTGCCTTCTTAGCCCCGGGCCTCTCTCTCAGCTTAATTGTGGATTCCATGGACACCCTGGGTCCACGGCAGAACCATGGCTTTAGTCTACCTTCTGCTGATGCATTTTTTCTTCTTCCAACTTTTACAATTTACTGGATGCCACCCGAATCTGTTCAGAAAATTTTAACTGTAGGCGAGTCAGCTAAAGACAGTTTAATTCTTGCTGCAGTGTGGAGTTCTAGTTGAATTTTATTACTAAAGGCAATCTGTCATCTTTTTCCCCCTTATTCATTAGGCTTGAGATGTGGTTGTCTCTTCAGAACTTAAAAGTTTCTGCTTTTGTGGGCTATATTCCCCAATATTTTTTCTTTGCGACGTGGAGGTAATCAAGTTAAAGTCATTAGCATGACCTCTACTTCAATATGATGTGTGTCTTTATAAAAAGAGACGATTTAGATGCAGACAGAAAGACCACCACGTGAAGATGAGGGCGGAGCTCACAGTAATGCATGTTCAAGCCAAAGAACACCAAAGGTTGTCAGCAGGACACGGGGAGTGAGGACGCGGCATGCAACTAATTCTCCCTCTCAGTACCCAGGAGGGACCAACACTGTCAACACCCTGATCCTGGATTTCTAGCCTTACTTTAAAAAATACATTTTTTTAAATGGCCGTACCCACGGCATAAGGAAGTTCCTGGTTTAGGGATTGACTCCGAACCATAGCTGAAACTTTGCCACAGTTGCAGCAACGCTGGATCCTTAACCCACTGTGCCAGGTGGGGGATCAAACCCACATCTTCACAGTAACCCGAGCTGCTGTAGTCAAGTTCTTAACCTGGTGTGCCACAGTGGGACCTCCCACATTTTCTAGTGTTAAAGCCACCCGGTTTGTTGTAGTTTGTTATGGCAGCGCAAGCAAACTCATACACCCTGCAAACGAGGCCAACCGTGTTAAGAAAATGCTGTACTGTTCTGATTCCTAACCACTTCTAGAGATACATGTTCACGAAGTATATCTATCAGCTTTCCAGGCTATCGTAGATAATCATTTTGTCAAATGCTATCACGGTGCAACACGGATCACTGTATTCCTGGTACTGATTTCTGCCTTTATTTGGGGTAGGTGTTACAAACAACTCTGAAATCTCAGCTCACATGGTTCAAGGCTTTTCTTGAAGGACCAGGAAGCTCATCTCCATGGCTGTCTCACTCAGCTAATATGTGGTAGAGCCTTAACCAGAAACAAACTTGCTGAGTCTAAGTTCAGAGTTTTTTTCATTTTATCACTAGGTACCTAGGGATTAAGGCATAAAAGTCATAAGTAGAAAATACCAGAGTGCTGCAAATCCATTGTAGGCTAACTGGCAGGCTCTGCTCTTGGTGGCTCTCGTTCAGAGATCCAGGCTGTTGGGGAGTTCATTGAGTGTGATTCCAGGATCACTATAGAAATCAAAAGGAAAAAAAAATCTTTTTTTTTCTTTTTTGCCTTATCTAGGGCCGCACCCGCAGCATACAGAGGTTCCCAAGCTAGGGGTCTAACAGGAGCTGTAGCCACCTGCCTACGCCACAGCAACGTGGGATCTGAGCCGCGTCTGCAACCTACACCACAGCTCACGGCAACGCCGGCTCCTTAACCCACTGAGCAAAGCCAGGGATCGAACCTGCAACCTCATGGTTCTTAGTTGGATTCGTTAACCACTGAGCCACGACGGGAACTCCAAAAGGAAAAGAATTCTTACAGGTACCCCACTGATGATTAATACTCCACTCATTTGTAACATATTAACCAGAGCTAGTTACAAGTCATCACCCAAGTAAAGGGGGAATGGGGGGCATACCCTGGTGGTACAGTGGCTTAAGGATCTGTCTTTGTTACTGCTATGGCTAGGGCCGTAGCTCTAATGCGGGTTCGGTTCCTGGCCCAGGAACTGCCACATGCTGTGGATGTGGCTACAAAAATGAAAACAACCGAAGCTTAAAAGGGGAATGGGAAATTCATTTTTTTTTTTTTTTTGTATTCTGAGAGGAAAAGAACAAGGTATTAGTAATCCCTGAAATAGTGGTCTAGGAACTGCTCGTGTTTCAACTTACTTAATAATTCAGTATTTATCAAGTTCTTATTATGAACCCAACACCACAATAGGTGCTGGAGATAAAGGGTGAGTAAAAGTGGACTTTGTTAGGGAATTTATAGCCTGGTGGAAGACATTTATCAAATCGTAAAATGTAAAATTGCAGCTGAGATGGTTGCTGTGAAGAAGAGATACAAAGAATTATAATGTTTATAAAAAAGAGGTTTGACCTAGTTAGGGAACTTCAAAAAAAAGCCTTAAGGAAGTCATGCTTGAGAGAGCGGGAAGAGTTTTCAGGAAGAAGGAACAGCACGTGCACAGGTCCGGGGGCAGAAGGGAGCCTTCGAAAGGCATGAGGTGAGGATGGCTAGTGACAGCATCATTAGGAGACTATAGAGGTTGGTAGATGACATGTCCTGCAGGGATTTTTAGGCCATGGGAAGGAATTTTGTCCTCATTGCAGTGTAAACTGGAATCAATAATAGGGTTCTAGCAGGAGTGTTGATCATAATTAGCAGATTTCTTCTGTTAATAGCTGATGCTTTTCGTGGACAATACTCTTGGTGGCAGCTGGGGTTCAAGGCATCTCTTGAAGCACCAGGAGGCTCGTCTCCATGGCTGTCTCACTCAGCCAATATGGGGCAGTCATGATGGGAAACTTGCTGAGTCCATGTTCAGTGTTTTTTTCATCTTAGCACCAGGTACCTGGGGATTAAGGCATCAAAGTCAGACGTAGAAAATACCGCACAGTACAGTGGAGGACTTGGCCTAAAGAATAAGTGATAAGAGAGAGAAAAAATACAGTAGACTCCCCCCCCCAACAGTATCTTTGGCAAATGAATCCTTTTTTTTTTTTTTCCCCTCCAGGGTTTTTCCTCCCCCTCCATATTCTTAGTGTCTGCCCTTTGATCTAAAACAGAGTAAACTTTCATGCAAGAACATTTGATTTTTTTCTCCAATCTGACTATTTATAACCTATTTAAAATTGATTTATAGTCTTACAGTCTTCAAATTAATTCCAGGCATAAGCCAGGAGAAGGTCATCTTCCTCATGATTTTTACAGCTTGTCAGGGTTTTTCCCCTGCTTGTTTTTTAAAGAGACAGCTTGGTTTCACTGCCTTGCTGCTCCTGCATTTAGCATACATTAACTCAGGCCAGTGGCCCTGACCTGGATTGTCATGCACTGTTCTCTGTTTGAGATCATCGACTCAGGAGGCTGCCAAGGCCGTGAAGGCAGAGACAGATAAGCCACTTGCTCAGTGTTGCCCCACTAACAGATCTGAGAGTTGCCTACTCCTCTTCCTAGTGCATTTCCCTTAGAAGCCTCAACTTCATTGCTCCTCTGAGGCAGAAAGAGCTGCCATGAAAGTGACAGCCAGTCCCGTGCTGAGTATTGCAACCCAGAAATGGTTGATTAGCTCTAAAGAGATTGTTATGGTCGGTCCTGCCACTCTGGGCTTCCCCTGTGTCTGCTTCTACTCCCTTTAGTTCTTTCTTTCTTTTTTCTTTTTCTTTTTTTGTTTTTGTTTGGCTTTTTTAGGGCTGCACCCAAGGCATATAAAAGTTCCCAGGCTAGGGGTCTAATTGGAGCTACAGCTGCCGGCATACGCCACAGCCACAGCAACCTGGGATCTGAGTGACGTCTGTGACCTACATACACCACAGATCACTACAACACCGGATCCTTAACCCACTGAGCGAGGCCAGGGATTGAACCCATGTCTTCATGGAAACTGCTTGGGTCCGTTACCACTGAGCCACAACGGGAACCCTTCACTCTAGTTTAAACTTATGAACTCCGGGGAGTCTCATTTTTATCCTTTGTTAACTCTCTAGGTTTAGGAAATCCTTGTATGAATTTTACTGTGCTTTGAGGTGTCTGTTTCTTCCTATGGATGGTTTTACAGTCATCTTGTACCCCGTATTTGTCTCATCTTTTATCTATATGTATTTCTTAGTCTTCCTAGATAGTAAGCATCTTGAATTAGTGGTTTTTGTCCCCCAGGTAAGTGAGGGTTCTTCTACCTCTTGGCCTGAAAATACTTACATTGTATCTATAATGGACAGAAAGTTTTAGAAAATGATTGATAGGCTGCTATCTTTATGGTTGACAAAATATGAAGTAAATATTTTTTTATTATTTCAGCTTATAATTGAGAATGAAGTCAAGATAATGTATTCCAGTTTTTTTGAAATTATTGAAGTGTAGTGATTTACAGTGTTAATTTCTGCTGTATGTCAGAGTGATCACACACACATATATACATATGTCTTTTTTTCATATTCTTTATGATCCATTATGATTTATTACAGGATATTGGATATAGTTCCCTGTGCTGTACAGCGGGGCTTTGTTGTTTCTATTCTAGTTCTTAAATCTGCCCTTTCATGGAGAGCATAAAGATTAATAAGTAAGTACAAGCAAGATCACTTGTCCGTGAATCATGATTCATTCACTTATTACCTGATATCTTGGGCAAGTCACTTCACTTTTCTAGGCCTGAGTTTGCTCATCTGTAGGATGGGCATAATAATGATGATAAACCATCACAAGGTTGTCCTAGAATCTTCTGAGATGAGGCACATAAAGAACTTAACTTGGTGCCTGAAATGCAGGTGTGGATATTAGTAAAATATTTATTGAGCATCTGACACAGGCCAGGCATTACATTTTATCTATATTATCTCTTAAAACTCTCTTGCAGCTTTGCTAAAAAGTCTGTAATTTTTACTGATGCGGAAACTGTGTTTGAATTACCCAGGGTCATAAAGCTAGTAACTTGCAGAGCTGGGGTTTGCGTTTATATCTGTCGGACTCTAGAGGGTCAGCCTGGTTACGTTCTGCTGCAACGCCTCAAGAGCACTGCTTATTGAAGTCAAGGTACCGTTCTGGAAAATGGATTCTCTCGAGGACTCCTGCGATGTGTGTATTTGGCTTATTTCTTACTGCATTTCCTGAACAGCTGTGCTGTTCCACATGAGGTTTCTCTGCCAAGTCTGTTGATAGTGCATGTTTACGTCCTCTCAAAATTCATACACCGGAGTCCTAACCCAATAGGATGGTGTTTGAAGATAAGGTCTTGGGAAGGCGGTCAGGTTTAGATGAAGTCACAAGGGTGCAGCCCCTGCGATGGGATCAGTGCCCTTAGAAAGAAGAGGAATAGACATAAGAGCTCTCTCTTTTGTTCAAGTGGTGATAGAGCCAGAAGGTAGCCATCTGCAAGCCAGGCAGAAGACTCTCAAAAACAACCAAATTTACCAGCACCTTGGTCTTAAACTGTCTATCCCCAGACTGTGAGAAATGTCTTTTCTTCATCCCACTCAGTCTGTGGTGTTTTTGTTCTAGCAGCTCAAACTGGCTAAGCCAATCTCCCTCAGGATTATCCTCTTTGAACCTCTGCCATTGTGTCCCTTGTACCCTAGTCCAGTCTCTTACCTGATGTCCTTCCTGTTTGTTTTACTTTCCACTCAAACAATTCTTTTGATGGTAACCCCTCGGATAACCTTCATTTCACATATATTTAAGCAACTACTAAGTCACTGTAGTAGGCATTTTCACATTTTTTTTTTCATTCCCAAAAACCCATACTGTGCTATTTCCATTTTATTTTTGAATAACTGGCACCGGTTAATGGACCTGGGATATGGAAGAACCAGCTTCCAAATCTTGGGGTCAGTTTAGTAATTGGGACCAGGATTATTAATTGGAAATACGGGATTGGTGATCTGATAGGTTTGAAGGTAGTGAAGGTCCTATATGTTAGAGTGGGAGACGCAGGCATTCAGGGTTGTGGTGGTGATTTAAATGACCACCTAAGGTTGTCTGTAGGGAGGTGCCTGTGAAGGCCTAGCTTGGCTGGACCTGGAGGGTTCTCTCACAGTGAGTGCAGTCCTGATGCATGGGCAATACTGGCCTTTAGGCTGGCTGCTGTCTCTTGGGGTCTGAAGCTTAAAGGAAGAGAGAGAACTGTAAGTTCAAAGCTGTCATTTCTATCACTAAAAACTTAAAAACGTTTTTATTAAAGTGTAGTTGATTTACAATGTTGTGCCAGTTTCTGCTGCACAGCAAATGACTCAGTCATACATATGTGTGTGTGTATACACATGTATATTTTTTCTTTTTTAATATTTTCCATTGTGGTCTATCCCAAGAGACTGCATATAGTTCCCTGTGCTGTACAGTAGGACCTCATTGCTGATCCATTCTAAATGTCATAGTTTGTATCCACTAACCCAAACTCCCTGTCTGTATCACTCCCTCCCCTCTCTCCCTTGGCAACCACAAGTCTGTTCTCTATGTCTGCGAGTCTGTGTTTTGTAAATAGGTTCATTTGTGCCACATTTTAGATTCCACATGTAAGTGATATATGGTATTTGTCTTTCTCTTTCTGACATCTTTGATTTAGTATGATAATCTCTAGTTGGATCTATGTTGCTTAAAATGGCCTTATTTCATTCTTTTTATGGCTGAGTAGTATTCCGTTGTATATATATATATACCATATCCTCTTCTTCCCTTTTTATTTCTTTTTAGACCCATAGCTATGACATATCGAAGTTCTCAGGCTAGGGGTCATTTGGAGCTGCTGGCCTACACCACAGATCACAGCAACACCGAATCCTTAACCTACTGAGTGAGGCCAGGGATCTAACCCGCATCCTCATGGATACCAGTTGGTTTCTTAACCTGCTGAGCCACAATGGAACACCCGTACTGTATCTTCTTCATCCATTCATCAGTGGACATTTAGGTGTTTTCATGTTTTGGCTATTGTGAGTAGTGCTGCAGTGAATGTTGGGGTGTATGTATCTTCTTGAATTATAGTTTTGTCCAGATATATACCCAGCATTGCGATTGCTGAGTCATATGATAGTTGTATATTTAATTTTGAGGAACCTCCATAGTGTATCCCATAGTGCTTGTACCAATTTACATTCCAACAAACAATGTAGGCGGGTTCCCTTTTCTCTAACACCCTCTCCAGCATTTACTATTTGTAGACTTAGTAGTGATGGCCGCCATGACCAGTATGAGGTGGTACCTCATTATAGTTTTGATGTGCGTTTCTCTAATAATTAGTGATGTTGAGCATCTTTTCATGCCTCTTGGCCATCCATCTATTTCCTTCACTTTCATATCGGGCATGGGCATGATTTAGTCAGTGGCCTACAGAATGTCTAGACAGGATTGTGTCTACACTAGAGGGTTGCATTCAGTGGATATGGGGATGAATCCGGCCATGGAGCTCTTCCTCTTGAAAGAGTTAAGAGGTGAATGTCTTTTCATTCCTATAAGGCAGAGTTGCATCAAGTAAGGCAAAAGTGCATTGTTTTGCTTTGTTGTTATTGGCAAGTGGAGTCATAAGAAAGAAGGAAAGGACTTTGAGTTGTTAAAGGAGTAACTGCTACTGTAGGTTGGCTTACTGAATACCTGTTCTCACTCTGTTGTGGCTCGCTCTCCTCTATCACAGTGACAGTGCAGGCAAGTGGCTTGGGTTCTCCCAAACCGATTAAGCCGTGTGACGGTTGGAGGCAGACCGGAACCACGGTGGCCGTGAGCTAGGAGAAAATGCGGCGGTGGAGGATCTGCGTGTGTGGGGTGGCGGTGGCCCAGCCTCTGCCAGTGCGTTGTCCAGTAGTGGTACCTCTGGGACTTGCTAGCTCTTCTCTTACCTGAGCAACACCAAGCTATAGTGTGTCCGAGTTTGTAGCAAGCAAGTCTGGCTCTCCAGAACCCACAGAGATTGTCAGTTACACAGTTCTTTTACAAAATATACCTGTCAGCTTTCATTTCTCCGAATGGGCTTGGTCATTTTCAGCTGCACCCTGCTACATACACAACATCTTCTGATTACAATTTCCTAGTCCTTGTGCTTTTATAAAGGCTTCTTTTCAAGAAGGAAATATGTGGCCAAATGAGTTTGATTAGTCACCTAAGTCTTGTAAGATTAGGTAAAATAGACTGGCAGAGTGCACAGAGACACATGGTGACCAGTAATTTTTAAAATTTATCACCCTTGGAGTTCCTGTCATGGCTCAGTGGTTAACGAATCCGACTAGGAACCATGAGGTTGCAGGTTCAATCCCTGGCCTCGCTCAGTGGGTTAAGGATCTGGCGTTGCCGTGAGCTGTGGTGTAGGCTGCAGACGCTGCTCAGATCCCGCTTTGCTGTGGCTGTGGTAGGCCGGCAGCTACAGCTCCTTTTAGACCCCTAGCCTGGGAACCTCCATATGCCACGGGTGCGGCCCTAGATAAGGCAAAAAGACAAAAAAAAATTTTTTTTCACCCTTGAAGGCTTTAATTTCTAGAGTCAAGGCAGTTTTAGTAGATTGTTGTCACTGATTAGTTGTACAATTCCATTGTAAAGACAATAACCTATGTTTCCATAATGAAAAATCTGAATCCTTTGTTCTTGCGTTAACTAATGTCTGCCATGTTATTAGTTACATTTTGAAGACAGTGAATTTATGGATTCCCCAAGGGTTTTAGAATTGCTAACTACTCCCCAGACTTACTGCTGTTTTGTTACAAGTTTCTTAGTTTTCTTTCATTGATTACCTGACTATCTCTAATGCTATCTTTGTGGCTAGTTTTGGAATAAGAGTTGTGGCTATGTAAAGTGTGAACTTCCCCTCCTTCTCCAGTGAAGCCAACTGTGTGGAAATTCCAGCATGAATAAATACCATAACTGACATGGGGTCTACTCAGAGACCTCAGAAACACAAACTCGAGGGGGAGGAGGAGGAAGTCGGGTGTATGTGGACACAATCGAACTGCTAAGGGCATATGAGAGGAGTATGATCAAATCTGCTTGGTTTTGATGTTTAAAAATAATCCGATTTGTCAGCCTGGTAGCCTGAGTCAAGCCCTGGTAGTCAAGGAAATACTTAAAGTTCATTTAGGTAGTTGCGGTCTGGTTGGTTCCCAGAAAGAACTTAATGGGTGTCTAGGATTATTAAATGCAGCACCTAGCTTTTAGGAGAAGAGAATTGTCAGCAGCATTTCAAGTCACAAGGGTGCTAATCAGGTGGGCTACAGTTCAGGCAGAGTTACAATATCAGGCAGAAACAAAAGTTCTGAGTGGGGAATTCCCGTCGTGGCTCAGTGGTTAACGAATCCGACTAGGAACCATGAGGTTCCGGTTCAATCCCTGGACTTGCTCAGTGGGTTAGGGATCCGGTGTTGCCGTGACCTGCGGTGTAGGTCGCAGACGCTGCTCCGAGCCCAAGTTGCTGTGGCTGTGGTGTTGGCCGGCGGCTACAGCTCCGATTAGACCCCTAGCCTTGGAACCTCCATATGCCGTGGGTGTGGCCCTAGATAAGGCAAAAAAAACAAAAAAACAAAAAAACAAAAACCCAAAAAAAGTTCTGAGCGGAAGCCACGGTAGACACTCATAGTCAGGCTTTGGGCCAGTGGGGTGTGTGTGTGTGTGTGTGTGTGTGTCCTTGTGCAGGTGTGGCAGAGGAGGGAGGCAAAGAGGTGAGTAGTGAGGCAATCTGTGATTTTTGAGTTTTACTTGAGGCACCTAGGAACTTGTATCTAAAAACCTAAATGGCTGTGAGACTCTAAAACTCCCATAAGTTAAGGTGAGGCCGTCGGATTACTTCCTGCCACACAACTGTTACTCCAGGAACCAAGGAGGGAGTTTGAGTAAAGGCATAAAAGTAAGCCTGGTGAGGGAGGCTGGGCAGGCGGGGACTGACCGATGGGTGAGGGCGGCATCCTGCTTTGAAATGGGAAACAATGCAACTAATTTACACATCCTCCGTGAATGAGACATTAGCAGTCACTTTCGGGCCAATTATGTTAGCCATCACATTTTCATAGTGGCAGTTACAGCCAATATCATTAGTAAGTTTTTGAGAGTAATTTAACATTTCACTGAATGAAAGACCGTTCTGAGGGGAACATAGGTATCCTCTCTAAATAATATTCACGGCTATGCAAAAGCAAATCAGTTAATAAACAGACATTTAACAACCGAGCCATCGTTCCATATTTTTAAAGTGATAATTTAATTAGGTATTCAAAAAGGGGAAAATAGAAACACTGTTAGCTATCAAAGGTGTTGATGAATAAGTTGGCTTAAATTTTGGCATTAAATTGTATTTATTATCACCAGTTCCTGGATTCCAACTCATTATTAAGTAGGATCTGTTTCCTCTTATTTTCTCTCCTTTATCTCTCCCCACCTCGTTTCCCCACTGATTTAAGTTCTCTTTGCCTGGTTTCTCTTTTCTGTGAGATTCTGGTGTTCTTTCTCCTACCATCCATTAAAGCTTTGAGAAGAACTGTTGGTTCTTGGTAATCCTTTGTTTAAAAGGAAAAACCATTCGTGCCATGCCTTTGACCAATTTCATGTGCCTTAGACTTGTATTTAAAGCTCTCCTCAAGCCTGCCCTTCATCTCTCTTTTCCACTCAGACTTCTTTTATTTTCTCATCTTCTTTTATATTCACATCTTTTGTTTGAGACCGACTCACTGTCTGTAGAAGATAGATGAAAAGACCTAGGTATTTCCCATGTATAGGTATAAAAATATGTAGATCTCTTCATTTTCTCTAATTCTGTCTATACCAGTCAACCTGCTTAGAAGCCTTTAGTTTATCATTCTTGTTAATTATATACAATTAAGAAAGAGTCCTGGTTTAATCTCAGGACAAACAACCCTTAACATTCAGCAGAATTGGGTCATGTCTTACGGGCTGAATTGGGTCCCCTCCCCCCCAAATTCATGTAGGATTGAAATCATAAACCCTGAAAATGTGACTATATTTAGAGATAGAGCCCTTCACGAGGTAGGGAAGTTAAAATGAGGTCTAAAATGTATGACTGGTGTTCTTGGAAGAAGGGATGAGGACACGTTAGGACAAGCACAGGAGGAGGAAGATGCGAAGACGCTGGCGAAGGACCTCAGGCCTCCACGCACCACCCCGATGTCCCTCCTCCAGGGGGCTGTGCACAGGGGGACCTAGTCCCTCACTCCCACTTGCTGCCCCAGAGTTGTTCACTAAGTGACCCCCCCCTTTGAGTAAACCGTCTGCTTGCCATACTTAGCCTCTCTCCTGATCTCTTTTCTCCATTTCCTCACTGGCTGAGATTAACCTTCATACCTGCAAAGCAAGCATAAAGCCTCGGCCGTCCTTCCCTAACATTCCAGGGCCCAGTTCAGAGTCGCCCTGGAGTAGTCTTCCTCTCGGATGCTCTTCACACTTACTATTTGTTGGAATACGGGCCCCCTTGTGCACACTCTGATGATTCCCTGTGCTTGCCTCTCCCCTTGTGTTTATCACATTAAACGCCAGATTCTAGGTGTCGTGGGGAAGCCCTCAACAGTGTCAGTTCTTAGGCTGCTGCCGTCACTGAGGCAGGCTCAGTACTTCAGTGCATGGCTCAGTGGATCTAACTTCCCACCGCGCTAATGAAAGATGGACCCTCTGCTGCAGGTTTAGTGGGGAGTTGGAGTGTGAGTGGGGCCAACGTGGCAATGTTCCTGTCCTACATCTCTTCCTCTGTCTCACCTCAGCCACCCGGTGTTTCCTTAAAAATCTCTACTGAACATTACAAGAAACCTCTCAGCCCTAGGTTGCATGTTTCACCCTCCCCCCCCCCAAAAAAAAAAAAAAAAACAAAAGAACAGGGAGAGAAAAATCTGGCAGTTAAGTTTATGTCCGTCAAAAGGTGAAGTTGAGCTACATAGGAGAAGTGCATTAGCTTCAACATAAAACAGTTCTCCACAAATACCAGGAAAGTTGTTTGGGGGACTTAGAAGGAAAAAAGCACAGCTTTTAAAAGTACTTGCTTGAAGTATGTAGCTAGTGTCTTCTGCTATGTGGAATTGACAGTAGGTTCCTTTGTGATCCCGAAATAGGTGTATTCCACTTTAAAAAGCTATGTTTGTTTCCACTGGGGTTTCTTTTAAGTGAAGACAGAGTATTGAATCTTTCCTTTTCAGCTTAGGAAATTAACAGTGTCACTAAACTACTCGAGGCTTACGAATTGTAGCGGTAAATCAGATACTAGTCTGTACCTGTGTTTGTCTTCCCCACATTCTTCTGTGGCATTTTCAGGCTTTTTAAAAAATGATTCTATGGATCATTGTATGAACGCCTCATTATTTCAGTTTTTCTTTATGAAAGGCATGCTGAAAGGATTCGGGTTGTTGGTAGATGGCTCAAGAACTGTCCTTCACGTTTGACCTTGAAAAGGAGAATAGGCCATCTGAGCTGAAAAGTGAGGAGAGTGCATCTGAAGCATGTCTACAGAGGGAAAAGGAAAAGAAATGCCATTATTAAAACATTATAATACAGATGATCTAATTGGCCACCAGAGTGACTTTGAGAGGTATTGATAGGATAGGGAACTGCTTAGTAGAGTATTCGTGATGGATTTTGGTGGGAAGGGCTTAGGTCTTAAAAATGAAAAGGCAAAAGAATGCTGACCTGCAGAAATAGCCGTGAGGACTGTTAGAAAAAAATTTTTTTAGCGTCTCCTGCTAAGGTTGAAAATAAAGCTGAGGAAGAAAGAGATACGAAGTCACCTAACCAAAGTCATTGCCACCCACAGGGTATTTCTATCTCCTTTCCCACTCGGGTGATAAATAGTTCAAGACTAAGGTGTAGTCTAAAGGCTATTATTACCTCTCAGAAGTTTCTAGCTCTAATTTAATTTCACTATGCAGAAATAATCTTTATTAGGCCCATACAAGATTCCTGGAAAATTACCTGCAGTCTCAGGGCTCCCTTGCATTTCAGGCACTGGTTTAAGCCAGTTGTAAAATCATTGTGCTAATTTCTCTGAGGTTTTGTCTCAAAGCAAGTCTCTTCTCTGTACTTACGCCTGATAATTCTCTTGGAATTTATATGTACAATTATCATGGATTCTTTAATTTAAAAAAAAAGTGAATGACACAAAGCATGCATTTTTTTCGGTGATCCAGGATAAAATCGGTTAAAAACGTATTTTGGAGCCATGTTGGTGATGTCACTTGGGGCCACCAGCTGATTGTTGGTCCAGATGGGATCCTGGGTGGTGGTTTAACAGGTCACTCAGGTGGAGAACAAGTCCTTAGCATAGGAACAAAAAAAGGTGACACAGAAGAATTCTACTGAAGTACAGCTATAAAAATGATCTACTCAGGGTTGCCTGTTCCAGCCATGTCTTTGTAGGCCTTTGGGTTCTCATGGTGACCGTGGTGTCTGTCATATTCCTGGACCTAAGACATGCCTGTTGGTCATTTGAATATCTTTTGGCATCATACCGTTTCTGATTCAGTGTTTGCTTCTTGAATCCAACACCCATCCAGTTGTATCCCAGAGATGGTAGAGGTGGTCGCTGGCTGTGTTAGCAAGGGCAAGTACCCCATGCTCTGAGCCTTAGTTTTGTTGCCTGTGAAATGGACATTATAATGCCTCTGTCACTGTCACTTTGCACCAACCAGAAGTCAGTCTTGCTTCCTCTACCCCTCTCTCCCTCTCTTCTCTCTGTAATAAGTCCACACAACTCCTTCTTACCACTCTAGTGCCAACTGCTTCATATACGCAGTATTAGAAGTCAAGAAAAAAAAAATACCTTCTGAAGGCAGAGTTACTCCTAGAGTTTGTGGAGCTCAGTCGACAAACAGTTTGTTACCCTAAATCAGGGTGTCAGCACCATTGAGCAGGAATGATCTGCCTGCCAGGTACCCTGCTTCTCAAATGGGGCTGGAGGTGGAGCCTCAGGCTGACCCCAGAGGCACAAGTCCAAGAGTTCCTTAGGGCTTTGGTCAACCTTCCATCCAGAGTAGAAGGTCACAGGATATCCTAAGGGGAAGAATGGGTTTGGGCATGGGGCGCCCTGCCAGGATGACTGCCCACTTGTCCCAGACACCAGAGAAAGACTTAGAAAGCTGTAAGATAGGCACTCCAAATCCTGGGAACATCTGACTTACAGACTCTGTGGCAGGGACCCCTTTTATGAGAGCCCAAGGAAGACACTGTCTGAATTGGTGGTTATTTTCACCAACTGGTGGTTAATTGCTCTAAGATAAGGTGATTTGTTTGCATGCCATGCTTATGCCGGTTTTATTAGGAAATATGAATTAATGCATTTATTAACCATTTAGAAATAAAGCCATTTAACCTAGATCTATTGTAAAAATTCTAGGTTGGAGTTTAAGAATATTTTATTACTTTTATAATATTTTATATTACTATATAGTTACTATATATTATATTGCAATTATGTTATAATTATTATAATATATTTTTATTATTTTTTGCTTTTTAGGGCCACACCTGCAGCATATGGAAGTTCCCAGGCTAGGGGTTGAACTGGAGCTGCAGCTTGAAACCAGCATCTGCAATCTGCACCACAGTTCATGGCAACGCCAGATCCTTAACCCACGGAATGAGGTCAGGGATTGAACCTGCATCCTCATGGACACTAGCTGGGTTTGTAATCTGCTGAGCCACAATGGGAACTCCATAATTTAATATTTTTAAAGAATATTTTCTTATTTGAAGGTTATTTGGTTATGCCTAAGTCTCCTAAGAGATAACTTTTAGGAGTAGCCCCTCATAATAAAGGCCAAGAAGGTATGTGGTTCCTAGAATCAGCACTGCCCTTCACACCTGGTGTTTGCAGCCCTACATTGCATCTCTAACTTGAGAGGGATGTGACAGAAAGAATCCAACAGACAAGGAAGGAGAAAGGGAACTCGGCTCTTCTGAAACCAAAGGTGACTGAGTTTTCAAAGGCAGGAGTCAGCTAGTTGAAAAGTCCTGAAGAGGAGTTCCCGTCGTGGTGCAGCAGTTAACGAATCCTACTAGGAACCATGAGGTTGTGGGTTCGATCCCTGGCCTTGCTCAGTGGGTTCAGGATCCGGCGTTGCCATGAGCTGTGGTGTAGGTTGCAGATGCGGCTGGGATCCTGAGTTGCTGTGGCATAGACCAGCAGCTGTAGCTCCGATTAGACCCCTAGCCGGGGAACCTCCACATGCCACAGGTGTGGCCCTAGAAAAGGCAAAAATGCAAAAAGGCCAAAAAAAAAAAAAAAGGGGGGCAAAGTCCTGAAGCAATTTAGAAGGGAAGTAGGGCAATGTGATAGGGCTGTTTGTGTTTACTAATTGGTGGTTTGGAAAATGAGGCTTTTCTGTCTTAGAGACTGAGAGGAGGGGCTTTATCTTCCTTGATACTGACAAATCAAAGAGGTGGTTCCCAGGTCCTTGATAAAAACATCGCTGGATTATAAATCTGGCAAGAGGCTAGGATTATAATTCTGGCAAGAGGCTAGAAGATTTACAGCTTAATAGAGGCAGAGAAATAATTTACAAGTGCTTCCCCCCCGCCCCCTTTTTTGTTTAAGACAATTGCTCTAAGAAAAGGGAGGTCAGAGACCATAATCAGAAACAAATCTAAAGTGTAGTCAAGCGGAGGCTACACCGCTTTTCCCCTCTACAGAATCCTTCCTGAAATTACAAGGAATTCATGGAGCCGAGGGGATGTGACTACCCAGCAAGTAACTTTTCACAGTAATTGTCTCCGTTTTTTATGGCTGAAATCTATAGGTTGGGGGATCTCACTAGATAAATGTACAAGGCCACCAGTTGAATCATATAAAGTAGACTTCTTGTTTTCTTTTGTCTTTATAGCGTTTGTTCCAAAAAAAATGTGGAAAACTAGGAGTTGTGGTTGTGGCTCAGCAGGTCCAGACCCCAGTGTCCTGTGTGGTGTTAACGTGGTGTATCACACTGATTGAGCTTGGGGGTGTTCTTTCCCCTGCAGTTTTTTTGGAACCACTTTTCTTGGTTAAGATATAAGAGGAGAGATACTAAGACATGAATTTCATGCTCATAATGATGATAACCACTGGTGCCCAGCTGTACTCAGCACCCTGCAATTTATCTCACACCTAGAGGCAGGCGGTGCCGCCTCTATAACAGAAAATTGTACAGTGTGCAAACCAAGGATGGTGAGGTGTAACTGAACTTCCTGAAGGTAAGGTTAGGAACAGCATTCTAGCAGCACAGGTTCACCTCCCATCCTAAATGGCCACATAAGCACTTTTTCTGAAGTGCTTATTGTGCACTGTGTTAGAAAGTGACTTAAATTCAACTTTCGCTGTTGGGCCTCACTGGGAATTTTAGGACTGATTCCATTGTTGACTTTGGGTGGTGGGTACAGAGGGGGTCACGCATGTCTGTTAAAGCATTAGTTGAAATAACAGTTTGATGAAAGCTCCGAGTTTTGGAGAGTCTCAACAATTTATGCATTCAGTTACTTGTTCGATAGATACACATTTTCTACAATATGTAATGCATTCTGAATTCGGCGCTTAGGGTTTATTTGAGGATAGGAAAACACATATAAAATAATCATACTTTAAAAGAGAAAGTGATGAATTTTTGCTGTTTGTTGACATGTATTTATCCCTTAGAAGGAGTTTCTTCAAGGCGAGAACACGCATTATCTTGTAACTAATGCCTGAATCTTTTGTAAGCAGGAGATAATCTGTTTCCTAATGCCTACTCATTTTATTCCAACAATTCTTAATACATTTAGCAATCTAATATGAGCCAGGTAGTATGTTAGGCAGTGGTGACAGGGCAGAAACAAAAAGACAGTGTCTCTAAGGTCAAATAGCTTATCTTGGAAAAGGAAGTATTTGCCTCAGTCTTAAAGTATGAAAATAATTTGTAAACATGCTGTCACTGAACAAAAGAATATTCTAAGTAGAAACAACAATGAAGGCAAAGCTATGAAAACAAGACATTTTGGGGTGGTAGGGGGAGCAACTAATTGCTCAGACTGACTAGAAAAGGGAAGAAATCACAAAAGAGAACATAAGGTATTGAGGCCATGGTAAATAAATCTTCTTTGCTTGGGTTCTGAAGCATGTGAGAACAGCTAAGGGCAGAATTAGATGGGCAGTGGACCTGCATTAAAGCCCTGGGTCAGCTAGTTTTACTCTCACTGTTAAGGGCAGAGCTGGACCAGTAAGACCCTACCTCTGGCAAGAATTTGTCTCTGCCTCATTTACAGAGTGATACCTATGCATAGGCTCTCTCCTAAAAGGAGAAAGTATTAGGTCAACCTCCCCCAACTATTTTCCTCAAACTTATCAATTAGATAAGTCACTCCACTTACCCAGTATTAGAAAAGTATAAAGGCTTGTATCTACTAACCCCACACTCCATGCAAACGATTGCATTTCGAGTGGAGAAGCAATGGAAACCTGCTGTATAGCACAGGGAACTATTTTATCTAGTCACTTGTGATGGAACATGATGGAGGGTAATGTGAAAAAAAAATGTATATTACTGTATGTATAAGTGGGTCACTTGGCTGTACAGCAGAAATTGACAGAACATTGTAAATCAACTATGAGAGGAAAAAATGAAAATCTTAAAAAAAGTATAAGGGTAAAGAGGGTCAGGGTTAAACTAATGAAACTGTTTCCTCAAGAAACAAAATACATCGAAAAGTCTACAAAGAATAAATGCTGGAGAGGGTGTGGAGAAAAGGGAGCCCTATTAAACTGTTGGAGGGAATGTAAATTGGTGCAAACACTGTGCAAAACAGTATGGAGATTGCTCAGAAAACTAAAAATAGAATGACCATTTGATCCAGCTCCACTCCTGGAGTATCTATCCACTCCTGGGTATCTATCCAGACAAAACCATGACTTAGAGATACGTGTACTCCCATGTTCATTGCAGCACTATATGCAATAGCTAAGACATGGAAACAACCTAAGTGTCCATGAATAGAGGAGTGGATGAAGAAGATGTGGTGCATAATACATAATGGAATATTACTCAACCATTAGAAGGAAAGAAAATTATTAGCAACAACATAGATGGACCTAGAAATGATCATGTTAAGTGAAGTTGGTCAGCCAGTGAGACACCGACGTCATATGCTATCACTTACATGTGGAATCTAAAAATGAAGGACACAATGAACTTCTGTGTAGAGCAGATAGTGACTTGAAGATTTTGAGAAACTTAATGGTTTCCAAAGGAGACAGGTGGGGGGTGGGGGAATGGGCTGGAAGTTTGGGATAAAAATGCTCTAAAATTGGGTTATGATGATCATTGTACAATTCTAAATGTAATAAAATTCAATGAGTTAGAAAAAGAAATGAAACAATAAAAACCACAAAACAAAACAAAAAACAGTAGTTGGAGGGAAGCCTTGCTTTTCATAAACACCCCCTTTATAACTTTTAACTCCTTGGATTAGAAGGGGAAGATCCTCATGCTCAGGGAAGGAAACCTGAAGTTTGTCAGGACAGCCTCGTTGGCAGCTTCCTGAAACTCTTACATTATTATCCACCATCGCTCCTTTGAGAATCCTCCCGGACTGCTGGTGAGCAGATTATATTTTGCTTCTAGAATCTGTAATGAATTTGCATATTAATTCAGTACCAGAAGTTAATCCATTCACAAGACTCAAGATTTGTTCCCTGTTCTATATCCCATCTAAATTAGTCTGGCCACATTGTCCAACACAGCTTATCAAAAGCCTGCAGTGCGATTGAGTGACCATATTAAGCCATTCATAAAGTAGACTTTATAAAGACTCTCTGGTATAAAAGGCCAGCAACCATGGAATTTCCCCAAATCTGAATGTTAAAGCCCCACATCAAATGCTTGTGTTCTTGTGAATTAAAATCCAGATGGAAAAACTGGACCAATGCTCTGTTCAAACTCAGTCAGATTCTAGCTTTACGCCCTGGATTTTATCAAGTACTCTCGTGTTCTTGAGTAGTTCCTACTGCAGATATGAGTTGCTTGTATTTAAATATTAGACTTGTTAGGTTGTTTTCACCCAAGGAGTTAGGGTTAGGGTTTTAATGTGGAAAAACTCGATTTATGGCCATGTCTATGCACAGGCCTTGGTCAGACTTCTTTTAACCAAATCTCAGAAGAACCCAGAGACCCTTAGAGGTCAGAGGTGAAAAGACCTTAAATTTCTTTTTTTGGGGGGAGGATGATCTTTCCAACTCTGTGGCGTCTCCCCCCACCCCCCTTCCACTTTGTCCACCAGAGAAAAGGAGAAGGGAGAAGAACAATGCTAGAGCTGTCCATACTATTATAGAGGTGGATGAATCAATTCATTTATTTAGTGCCATCTGTGTGCCTTTGCTCTAAACATTGGGAAACATATCTGTGATCAAGAGAAAACTTCAGCTCTCATCCTGAGAGTTGAAAGCGCATAGTGGTATGTAGCTGCAAGGGTTTGGGGTCTTGCTAAAAATCACAGGACTCTCTCCTGATTCTTTGGAATTAGGTCCAAGCTGTTCTTCTCTCTCTCTCTCTCTCTCTCTTTTCTAAAGAAATAGTATGTTTTTAAGAATAGTTCTTAATTCTTGCAAACAGCCACAATCGGCAAACCTTGTCTTAAATTGCCTTTACGAGGCAGGAAATAAGAAACTGGAGCATATACCTTTTGACCACCTTCTTCCAATTCTTCCCACCTCTGCTCCCTGTCTTATAACCACTAATCTGAGCTTTGTTTTTTAGATTCCACATATAAGTGAGATCATACAGTATTTGTCTTTATCTGTCTGCCTTATTTCCCTTGGTAAAATGCTCTAAGGATCTCATATTGTCAGAGATGGCAGAATTTCCTTCTTTGAGGCTGAATAGTATTCCTTTGCATATATGTGTGTATAAGTATGTGTATACATATATATATAAATATAAGGGTGTACATTTATGTATATGTATGTATGCATATATACATGTGTATAATTGTGTGTTTATACTATACCACAACTTCTCTATTGTTTATCCATTCATCTGACACTATATAGGTTGTCTGCATGTTTTGGCTATTGAAAATAATGTTGCAGTGAACATGGGGGTGCATGTTCTCTCTGTGACAAATCATTTTCATTTCTCTCATTTATTCCTGGAAGTGGAATTGCTGGGTTGTCTGGTAATTCTATTTTTGATTTTTTGAGGAACCTATATACCATTTTCCATTTTGGCTGTGCCAATTAAAATTCCATCAGCAGTGTATATGGGTTTCCTTTTCTTCACATTCTCACCAGCACTTGTTTCTTGTCTTTTTGAAGATAGCTATCCTAACTGTTGTGAGGTGATATCATGTGTGGTTTTTGATTTGCATTTCCCTAATGACTAGTAATGTGGAGCACCTTTTAATGTACCTGTTAGCTATTCATATATATATGTGTGTGTGTGTTTATATATATATATATATATATATATATATATGACAAAAGGATCTGCATATATGTATATAAATGTACATATATTGAGCAAAGGATCTGCAAAGACATTATGTGTATGGGTTATTTCTTTTTCCTACTGAGTTGTGTGTTTTATATATTTTATATTTAACCCTTTAATAATGGTTTGCAGATATTTTTTCCATTTTGTAGGTTGTAACAGTTTATTTTTAAATTAATGGATCTGCTGTCCTTTGTAGGAGGAATATTTTCAGTTTAATCTGATATACTTAAAGGGAGTCAATAAACTGTTTCTATTCCTATATAATCGACATTAGACAAGAGGCTGAAATCTGAGTCTCATTCCTTATTCTGCTTCTTGCAAGGCATGGGGACACAGGTGATGGATATAGTTTAATAAACACCATGATGGACTTAACTTCCTGTTCCACTAAAAACAAAAAAGTGGGAAGAGAATTTTGCTTTCATCCTAAAATATGAAAATAATCTGGATGAGCTACATAATTAAAAGAATTATTAAGTGTCATGGACATGAAGAAACCTATATAAATTAAACTCCAAAAAGTGATGAGCTCTTCATAAGAGAAAAGAGGTCCACAGTGACTCACAATCCCAGCGAAGAGAAGGGGGAGGAATCTTGCATACACGGGAGAAGAGAAATCAGACTAACTTAAACAAGATTAACTGCTCTGTGGGGGCTGGTGCAACAGAAGCAAGAAAAGCTCCAGGTTCAGAGTGAGACTCAACTACCACCACCTCCACTTCCCCCCACTGGTCTTCACTGAGGGCTCTGAGTAGGCACAGGGGAAGAGAGTTGAAAAAACACTTGGGTGCTCCAGCATTTCAGTGAATCTGAAGAGTGAGTTCAAGGAAAACCTGGGCACCTCGCAGACAAACTATTGGAAGTTAAAAGAAAAAACAGATCTAAAAGAAGCCAAGGGGTGAAGAGATAGACATTGCATATGGGAAAACAATTTGCATTAACTTCACATCAGAAAAAAATGAAGACAAGACAAAATTACATCTTATAAGTATTGAAAAATACTCTGCAGATCTAGACTACTATATTCAGTGAAAATAATATTCAGACAGGTAAATGCTGAAAGAATTAATCTACAGCAGACCAACACTGCAAGAAGTGTTGAAGAGAATTATTTCAAACTCATGAGAAATGATTCTAGGTGTCTAAGATGGAATCTCAGATCTGTAGGAAGGAGTAAAGAGCACCACAAAATGTAAATACCTGTCTAATACAAAGGAGGAATGTTTTAATAGCAGTTTATATACTTAGAAAAATACATTTATTTTTAAAGCTATTAACCGTTTAAGCAAAATACAATAATGGTGTGGTGATTATAGCATATTGTGGAAGAAAAAAATAAGACAATACGAGCACAAGGAGTAAGAGAGGGTAACAGGAATAATACTGTTTTAAGATTTTCCATTATATATGAAAATGTATATGTGTAAAATAGGATGTATATTATATAATATCTAACTGTATTGTAAATTACGAAGATATATTTTATGCATATAATATATTTTAATACATATTTTTATATGATTATTTGAAGATATATCATAAAAATGAAACATACTGTAATATCCAGAATCAATGTGTGGGATGCGATTTGTAGCATTAAACATTTTTTAGAAAATACATCTAAAATCATGGCCTAAACTCTACCTTAAAACCCTTCTAAAATGATGAAATTAAACTCAAATTTAATTGAAGAAATGAAATAATAAAAAAAGCAGAAATAAATGAAATAGAAAAGAGCAAACAGTAGAGAAAATCTAAAAGGTCAAAAGCTTTGAAGATTAACAAAATTGGTAAACCCTTAGCCAGCATAACAAAGAAAAGAGAAAAAACACAAATTAACAGTATGAAAAATGAAAAGCGACACTAATATAGATCCTACCAACATAAGGTAGTATAACGATTTGTAGCAATACTGGACAACTTACATGAAAATACATAAAAAAGACACATTAAAAATGTTATCAAAATGGTCAAAAGACAAAGAAAATTGAAATATTTTTAACATTTAAAAATTGTGCAAAAATAACCATTCTACAAAGAAAACTCCAGGCCCAGATGGCTTTATTGGTGAATTAATATTTCTTTCGGTGGCCATGCCTACAGCATGCGGAAGTTCTGGTGCCAGGGATTGAACCCATGCCACAGTAGTGACAATGCTGGATCCTTAACCTGCTGAGCCATTTACTGGTGAATTATATCAAACATTTAAGGAAGAAATTAAAAAATGGAATAGAAGGGAACACTTCTCAATTCATTTTGTAATGTAAGCATAATGTAATAAAACCAATCAAAAATAAAAGAATAAAACATTTTTAATGTAGACACAAAAGTCATAAGTAAAATATTAGCAAATTAGATCTAGTAAATTTTTAAATAATAAATCATGATTAAGTGGGATTGATTCCAGAAAGGAAAAGTTGATTTTACACAAAAAATAAATTCATGTGAATACTGCATTGACAGAACAACAGAGAAAATAGTTATTTCAATAGGTACAGCAAAAATATTTCACAAAATACAATTCTGCTGAGCATACAAGGAGCTGAAAACTTCTTCTGTTTGATAAGGGCCATCCTCAAAAAAGAAACTCCAAACAAAACTAACCCAAACAACCCTAGAGCTAACATCGTACTTAGTGGTCAAACATCATCATTCTCCTAAGATGAGGTGGCAAGAGTGTCAGCCCTTCTCATTGCCTCTTGTACTGGAGTCAAGAAAATAAAACACAAAATATACTAATAATGAGAAAAGATTAAGTAGGGACAATGATTGTATGCATAGAAAACCTATGGAATTGACCACCCCCCAATCCTGCTAGAACAAATAAATGAAATTAAGCAGAATGGAAATGCTTAAAATTCCCTATTCATAGGAAATGTGATTGTGTGCATAAAAAACACGCTGGGCTTAATAAAAACACTGCTAAAACAAATATAAAATGCTAGCGGAGTCACAAGGTACAAGGTCTGCTTGCAGAAGTGGACTTCATTTTCCATATGAACAATAAAAAATTTGAGAATAAAATTAAAATACCACTTAAAATAGCATCAACAAAAAACTAGGAGTGTATTTATTTACAGATATGTAAGGCCTCTACACCGTAAACTACAAAACAATGCAGAGGAAAATTAAATACTAAAGTGGAAAGCCCTATCGTGTTAATGAATTGGTTGATTCAGTATTGTCAGTACCTATTCCCCCGAAAACTGACAAAGATTTAATGCCATGCTTTTCCAAATTTTCACAGTATTTTACTTCTGAGAACTGTGAAATAGGATTTTAAAGTTGATACAAAAATGCAAAAGACAGAGAGCAGCCAAAACAATTCTGAACGAAAAAGTTGAAGAACTTACACATTTGACTTCACAACTTACCATGCATTTATAGCAATCAAGATAGTGCCAAACAAGGCTAAGAATGGACACAGAGACTAATGGAACAGAACAAAATCCAGAAGCAGACCTGCATTTGCAACACATTGTTTTTTTTTCAAGGTATCAAGTTAATTCAGTGGGGAAAGAAAAGTCCTCTAAGTAAAATATTCATGGAAAAACTGGACATGTGTGTGTGGGAAAAATTCAACTTCTTTTTACTTTGTATATAAAAATAAAATTTAGAACTCAACATAGACTTCTAAAAGATCATAAAACTTGTAGAAGAAAGTGTAGGAGAGTATTTTTGCCATCTCTGGGTAGGAAGAACTTCGACTAGGAACAAAAAGCACTAAGCATGTTTTTAAAATTTGATAATTTGTATTAATAAAAATTAAATATTTTTGTCTTCAGAAGATGCTATTATGAAAATGAATAGGAAAGCCACAGACTGAGAACACATTTTTGTGGCACATATCTGACAAAGGACTGGTATCCAGAATATATATGCTGTTAAAAAAATGTAAAAAAAATGAACAACTTAATTAAAAATGGGAAAAATGTTTGGACAATTGACAAGAAATATACACAAAAAAATGTAAAAAAAATGAACAACTTAATTAAAAATGGGAAAAATGTTTGAACAGAAAATTGACAAGAAATATACACAAATGGACCATAAACACAGAAAAAATGTACAGTCATCAGGGAATGTAAATTAAAACCACAGTAAGAAAGGCTTTCACACACATTAGTATGAGTTAAATAAGATTGGTGAAGACGAGGAACGACTACTATTGTGTAAAATGATGCAGCCACTTTGGAAAACTATGTCTATGAACTTTGCAGTTTCAATCTTATGTTTTCACCCAATAGAATATCTGTGTTATATATTAAAAAATTGTACACGACTGTTTATAGCAGTTTCATTCACAATAACCAAAATTTGGGTATAATATGAATATCCCTCAGTAAAAGTATGGATAAACACATTCTGGTTTCCTCACACATCAGAATACTATTCAGTAACGAAAAGTAATTAATTACCAAAACACGCAACAACATGGACGGTCCTCAAAAGCATGTGAAGCAAAACCAGCTCTGAGTCGTAAACTTTGCACGGTTCCCGTTCATATAAGATCCAAGAACAGACAAAATGAATCCATGAATCTACAGTGATGCAAATTATAAAGTGGTTCTTGGAGGTGTGGGTGGGGGCAGGAATTGACTGGAGGGGGAGGCATAAGAACTTTTAGGGGGTGTTGTAAATGTTCTGTGTATTTTTCAGGCGCTTGATATAGAAGTATATATAACTGTCAAAAGTCATGTGCAATAGTCAAAAGTTACCAAATTGAAATACCTAATGTGTATGCAGCTTACTTTAAATACGGCAGAGGTGATGGGGTGTCACTACCTTATGGTACATAATTATTCATGTTGCATTAAATAAGACTCTCTTTTGGCAAACCAGAGAGCGCTCTCCTGCTGGCCTCGAAGAAGAGAATGGTTATGATGTGCAGTGTGTGTGTACGGGTCCTGTAGCAGAGAACTGTAGCCAGTTTCCAGAAACCGAGGGCCTCAATCTTATAATAACAAGGAGCTGCATCCTATAAACAACGATGTGATCTTGGAAGGGGCCCCCAAATTCTAGCTGAGCATATAACCTGCCTGATGCCTTGATTACAGCGTTGTGAGAACTAAGAGGTGCCCTGACTCCTAACCTAGGGAAACTGAGGTCATCAGCAGTTGTTGTTTCAAGCTGCTAGGTTTGTGGTGATTGGTTACCACAAACTGAAACCACCACAGCGAGTGATAACCAGTATAGAAGTGCTGATTTACGGGTCAAGACCCTCAGGGTAAAATCAGCTCATATGTCAACAACTAGAAAACGCATCTGAAATATTTCTACTGTGTTCAAAAAAAATAATTTAAGTAGAATATTTGTTTGAGTCATATCTGCCTCATTGTGAGCGCTGAGTGACCCACTGGAAACAGAAAAATAGATGGGCCCTCCTATTCCGCCTGTGCCCTGATATTCCTGCCTCCCTTAATGTTGAATGTGAGCAGCTCCAGATGTTTTCACCTTCTGTTTCAAATCATGGTATCTTGGTTTTTTTTTTTTTTTTTTTTGGTGCCTGTAGGTAGAACAACATTAAATGAGGAAAGGTGCTGGTGTCTCTTCCAACCCTCTTTCATTGTTCAACCCAGTACCTTTTAAAATTTCTCAGAATGTGACCACGTTGTGCATGTTGATTTTGTCCTAAGAGCCAGTGTTTGTTGATGAGCTGTTACTTGAGTTTTGCAGCAGAAGCTCCTCAACTTATGAACTGTCTTTTGATCCAGTTCTGATGAAGGGCATGGAGCTATGAGCCAGAACGGGTCAGCTCTGCTACCACCAACAGATGATGTTGGTGGCCTGGGCAGTGTCATTACGAATTTTAGAATAAAAGGCATCATGAATCTCCTGAACAGGTTTGGACTTGAAACTTTTTGGAGACAGGGGGTATTAGTATCATCTTAACAACTTTGTAGACATAGTACTGAGGCTCAGGACGTATGGGGGCAGGTGATTTCTCCATCACAAGTGAGCCCTTCTTCATCCACTACCAGCGCTCCACTTAGGCACCTGCATCCTTTTGCTGGTCCTACCTAGATGCTCACCTGCTAAGTGAACATAGGCAGCCTTACCTGTGAGAGAGGAGGTGATTTGGCCAAATGATCTATTGGTTCTTTCAAAGCCATAAGATCTACTGTTAGAAGTTGAAATCATTGGTAGCTTTTTCAGTGGCTTATTGCTTCCAAAGCTTTCCGAAAATAGCATCATAGAAATAAAGAATTCTCAAAACTCAACAGCAAAAATACAATCCAGTTAGAAAACGGGCATAACACATGAACAGACATTTCACCAAAGAGGCTATGCAGATGGCAAATAAGCACATGAAAAGGCATTTGGCATCATTAAACATTAGAGAAATGCAAATTGGAACCAAAATGAGATATCGCTATGTGCCCAAATTAATGGCTTAAGAAAAAAAGAGACACCACCAAATTCTGGCAAGGATGTAAAGAACCAGATTGCTGATACATTGCTGAGGAGTTTAAAGGTAGTACAGTGACTTTAGAAAAGAGTTTGGTAGTTTTGAAACTAAGCATTCAATTACCACATGACCCAGCACTTGCACTCTTAGACAACGATATTTCTGGAGAAATATTACTGGGCACTAAAAAGGAATGTATTACTGAGACATCCAACACTGTGGATCAGTCTCAAGGGAATTATGCTGAATCAAAAAGCCAATCCCAAAGGGCTTATACTGTAGGATTCCTTTCGCATAGCATTTTTGAGATCATAATATTAGAGAATTAGAAGGCAGACTAGTGTTGGCCAAGGGTGGGGGTTAGGTGGGTGACATTATAAAAGAACAATAGAAGGGATCCTTTGGTGATGGAACTGTCCACGGTGGTGGATCCATGAGCCAATACATGGTAGAGAATTGTATAGAACCTAATACACGTATGTGCACCATTGAGTACAAGGGAAATTAGGAACATCTGAATTAGGCTGCTAGATGGTAACAATTTCAGTATTCTCATTATCATATTGTATGATAGTTTGGTGAGATGTTACCATTGGGGGACGGTGGGTAAAGGGTGTACAGAATTTCTCTCTTACTTCTTACAATTGGATGTGAATCCACACTTACAAGTTTAATAAGAGTTATACATACCCCTTGCTAAATAAAAAGCAAAAGCATCGATAAATATCTTTCTCCCCAAATGTATTTTTATTGAAATACAGTTGATTTACAATGTTGTGTTAATTTCTGCTGTACATCAGTGATTCAGTTTTATATTTATGTATATATCATGTATACATATATATTTTTTAAATATTATCTTTCCCTATGTTGTATCATAGGACGTTGGATACAGGTCTCTGTGTTGTAGAGCAGGACCTTGTTTATCTCTCTGTGTGTAATAGCTTATATTTGCTACCTCCCACTCCATCCCTCCCTAACCTCTGCCTCTTTGGCAAACACAAATCTCAACAGGCATTTCTTAAGCACTTATTGTGTGTCCCTGTGCCAACCACTGCCCTGCCCTAGAGATCTCTTCATTTTGGTGATATACTCATGGCACTTTCAGAGGGCTATGTAAGATAATGGTGCTCTTAGAAAGGGTCATTTGGCCAACTTGGCCCATGTGGACAGCAGAGAAATCACTAAGTATGTCGTTTGTCATACTCAGTTAACGTAGCAGTGATACATACTGATCTGAATCTTTTGACGTTTATTTGATGGCATATTTCTCCTGGGTACCAGGTGAAATAAGAGCAGAAGAATTCAGCTTAAACCAAAAATTGACATTCTTAGCAGAAATAGAGACACCTCATTTATTGTGTAAAATTCTGCAGTCTTCTCACAGTTTCAGCCTAGAACTGTAAAAACCCACATCTTATGACGGGCATATATCTGGTGATCCAGGTGGACTTGCTACCATCACCTTTGCTGTTAAGTGGGGACTGCTGGTTCTGGGAGGTTTTATACAACTTCACATATACACATAAAGATTTTTGGAGATTTTGAACAGTGTGTACTTCGGTAGTCAGAAGTAACATTTAACGAAAATTTCCTTTTGGGTCACTCAAAATGCTTTTAGAGTTTGCATTTCTTTCTCTATTAGATGATAATGAAATGTTCTAAACAGGCTTCTGAGAGGATCATTCCAATTTGATTTATAGATGTATTCCTGTGTTCCAGTATGTTATCTTCTGTTCAAAGAACTATGCTATTATTAACTACCCAATTTAGAGTCAACATTTGCTGAAAACAAAAATAATTGTCATGTACTTTGTGCCGGTTTGCATTTTGCCTAATAGCTGTCAAGTGGCAGCATCTTTCTCTTGAGGACAAATTTGCTGCAAGATTAATTTTCCCAGTGATTACTCTAAAGATACCTAACAACGGTTCACATCGGAAACTGTGGTAGTAACACATACTGATAAGGACTTGGGCTTGGCCATTAGCCTTGACCAAATCATGTCATGCCCTGGGTAACGAGTGCTTTATTTCTGTTCTTTACAAAGTTGAGCTCTGCATTGGTTTGAAAATTGACATGGGAAGATATACAGTGCTTTGGGGATCCTGTGCATTCTGTTCACAGGGCTTCATTCTTGGTCTCGAGCAAAGGCAAGAGTAATGCTGTAGCTGACATCTCTGAGCACCTTGCGTCCATCCCCAAACCCCAAAGGGTTTCCTGTTTGGTCTTGGATCGGTGCAGAATCTCACTGTTGAGTGCTTTCTGTTTGATTCCTTGATAGCTCTGCTCTAATGCTTTCGATCAATTTTTTATTTTATGTTTTTACTTTGTTACTGTTGGTTCTTTCATTTATACTTTTCAATTGTATTTTTATTTAAAATTTATTATAATTGATTTATAATCTGTCAGTTTCTGCTGTACATCAAAGTGACCCAGTCATACGTATATGTGAGAAAAAGAATGTATATATGTTTACACTCTTAAAGATCGATGTTCCCTGGGACCTTCATCTCTCCCCATTTAAAACCTAGGGAAGAGTTCCTCTTGTGGCTCTGCAATTAATGAACCTGACTAGTATCTATGAGGACACGGGTTTGATCCCTGGCCTTACTCAGTGGGTTAGGGATCTGGTGTTGCCGTGAGCTGTGGTGTTGGTCACAGACACAGCTTGGATCCCACATTGCTGTGACTGTGGTGTAGGCTGGCAGCTGTAGCTCTGATTAGACCCCTAGCCTGGGAATTTCCATATGCCGTGGGTGAGGGCCTAAAAAGACATAAATAAATAAATAAATAAATCCTAAGGAATGGGGTTTCCAGAGTTGGAGATACATTTTTATGATTTTGTTCAGAGTCAGGACGTGAGAGAGTGAGCTTTGAATGAGGAGTACGGTTCAAAGTGTGGCTGAAGTTTCTTCTTGCTCGGACTTTGTTGTTGTTAATGTGGTTGTGGAATTTTCTTCCAGATCTTTATTTCTCAGCTACGAAATAAAAAATGTAATAGAAGAAATATATACAGATGTTTAAGATCAGTTCCAGTTTATTGGGTACATTTTATTACTCACCTTTATAGGCATTTCTATTCTTTGAATTCTCGTAATGACTTTTATAAAAGAAAATTTTAATCTTCATTTTACAAAGGTCTTGAGCTCACTGCAGCCAATTTATTAATTAAAAATAATAAAATCTATTGATTACATCTTTTAGGCATGCATTGAACAGTTTACAAATATAAATGTTGTAGATATGAATTTGGATTTGTAATACTAGGGTGAGAAATGGCTCATTTATTTCTCTTAAATTAGTTAAATCTGCTTCACTGGGGGAAAATTCAGTTTCCATTGGGGCGAGAATGGATGGGTCAGGGAGCCTTTTATTCCTCTAATCATACATACGAATGTGAGGTTCTTTACCATACAGACTCTGTGAAAAGACCCTGTGTTCTTTAACCCACAGTAGCCACTGCCTTGCCAGGACTTTTTTGCTTTTTGCTGGCAAGTCTAAGATTAAATCGAGGGATGGACTGGCTTTTAGCCAGTTTCTGGCAACTCAACCACCTTCCTTAGTTCTTCCCTGTTCCCTTCCCTTAGGGCTAAACTATTAAACATGATGGCACTCATTTTCCCTGGCTTGATGCCTGGAGCCCCTTCAGGAAGAGAAATTATCTCTTCGCCCAGGTGTTCCCTTGCTCTTAACTCAGGGACTTTGAAAGCTGGCATCAGGAGTTTTTTAGTGACTGCCAGCTCATCAAAAAAGACAGAGCCGGAGGAGGAGGAGGGTCTGCTCACCGTTCTGCTCCTCCTCTGTATCCCACATTTAATTGAATGTCTGTCAGGCATTGAAAGTGCTATGGAAATGCACTGCCTGACAAAGGGACTAGATGGCCAGGAAGTTAATTTGAGAATGTTCAGTTATTTGTTGAATCAAATGAGCAGAGGAACATCAAAAGCCCCAAGCATTTGAAAGCACCTATGAATCAGAGTAAGGAAGTTAAATTGCTTCTATTTCTCTGAAGAAGAAGAATGATCAGGGCCCTAAAACACCATCTCATGTAGTGCAGAGCCAAGAACTGAACCAGTATGGCACAGAGGAAATTAGACAGAGGAAGCACGGCACAATAAGACACAGATTGTTGGTCTATGGTTTGCAGAAAGAAGATAAGAGGAGGAGAAGACCAGAATAAATTGAGAGAGACAACCAAGAATGGAATTAGTATTTACCAGGTTTCCAGGGAAAAGAGCTGCTGTGGAACTGACATTTACAAATGAGATGGATGATGACCAAAGGGGCTTAGATTCTAAATTAAAACATGTGACTACAGGCAAGAAAGCATAAGAACTTAAAAATACCTATTGATAAAGGGTGCAAAACCAACTATTTGTAAACTTGTGGCACTAAATGATCAACATGACATGGATCCAAGGAAGCTGAATGAAGGAAACAAAATTTCATGGTCAAATCGAGAAAATAGTTTTTAAACTAGCCTGTATATGGGCAATTTTAGCGAAACAGAACAGCAAAAACACATGCCCTGCATGCCTAAGTGTGAATCATAAGGCCACACTGTAAAATGACAAGGAAAAACTCAATATGAATGAGATGATCAAAGCAAGTTAAGTTCTAAATGTACCATTTTTGTAGCAGAATTATAAAGTTTCTTCTTAAAATAGTATTTCAGAAGGCACCGCTGACTTACATATGAAATTGCATGGACTTAGTCATCAAATTAATATATTTTTTCCTGGCCATGTCTAGACATTGAAAAGTAGGCTGTGGGTTGAATGCAAGCACATGATAAGGGTGAGTGTCTATCTTGTGGCAGGAAGTGGTTGTCAAATTGATGAATTCCAAGTCTGTTCTTAGTAATTTCATTAATAATCTGGACAAAATAGACTATGAGTTTTGGATGGACTTGAATTTTTAGTACAAGTGTGGGCCCTGGATAACCTTGGGGAAGTTAGATAATGTCACTGAACCACTTCCCAAATTGTAAAATAGTAACAGTAGCTATCTCATAACACCTGTCTCCAAGGGATGTTAAAACATAATAGGATAACATAAGCAAAGCGCCTGATGCAGTAGACACTCAATGCGTGCAGCTTCCTCTCTTTCGCTCACCTGTTCTTCGAAGCATAGCCTGTCCCTACTGGGTGTGAGGCTTTATGTTTGTGTGTATTCTCTTTTTTATACAAGTCATCATGCCCTGTTTTCCTCTGCTCCCCTCGCTCACAGTCCTTACAATATTAATGCAGTTTGATGCTCCTGGACATGTATTCCTGCATATTCTTCAGTTAGACACTATAATTAAGCACTTGAAAGTGCATTAAAAATTTAAAATTCATCGTCTAAGGTAGTTGTTTGCACCCTTGTTGTATATTAGAATCACCTGAGTTTTTAAAGAATACTGATGCCTAGGCTGCACTCCAGCCCAATTAATTTAGGTTCTGGTATGCTGGACCCAGAAATCAGTTTTGTTTTTTTTTAAAAAAAACTCCCCAGGTGATGATAATGTATGGTTAAGGTTGAGAATCCCTTAAGGTTCTAATGTTATGACAAGGTACTTCATCTTGATGCCATCTAGATACAAATCACACATGGTCTGAGCTCATCTTGATTTGCAGTAAATAGAAAAAGTTGTTTCTCTTTAAATTTTACCAAAGTTTCCTTTTCTGCTATCAGTACTGTGCCCTGGAGAATCTTAATTAAAATTAAGTCAGTTAATTTCAACAGTAATTAGGTTTTTTTGTAAGTTTGTTTTATATAGAAGGTCCCATTCAGTGCTAGGCAATGTGTATAGATGTTGAATGGGGGAACATATTAATAAATGAAGGAATGCAGACTTAACCAAATTAATTGCAGCAACAAGGACTCAACAGGATTTAAAATCCCAAAGACTCTGAGATTTTTAAGAGTTGAACCTGGCCCCTGGGGTGCAGTTTTGATAGCAGAAGAGAGAACTTGGTTTATACGTTGTGCTTCTGAATCTCTCTGAAAATAGACCATTCAGCTCATCTGTATTTTTCTGCAGGGAGTATCACTCAAAACTTAAACTCTGTGTCAAAGAAAAATTGCACTTGGCAGAGCCATATAGGCAAAGAAGACTTTATTCAAGACTATTGGAATAGAGGAGAGAGTTTGACCTCAACTCGTCTGAAACAAAGTGGGGGGGGTGCGTTTATTGTGCTTTTTTTTTTTTTTTACCAAGTTATAGTTGATTTACAATGTTGTGCCAGTTTCTGCTATACAGCAAAGTGACTCAATCACACATATATATACATCCGTTTTTAGTATTATTTTCCATCAGTCTATCGTAGGAGATTGGATATAGTTCTCTGTGCTGTACAGTAGGACCTGTTGTTTATCCATTTTAAATGTAATAGTTTATTTTTACTAACCCCAAACTCCCAAGCCATCCCACTCCTCCCTCCTCCCCTGCCCTTGGAAACAACATGTCTCTTCTCAAGGCCTGTGAGTCTGTTTCTATTTGTGGATAGGTTCATTTGTACCATATTTTAGATTCCACATATAAGTGACATCATAACGTATTTTTCTTTTTCTTTCTAACTTCACTTAGTATGAGAATCCCTAGTTGCATACGTGTTGCTGCAAATGACATGATTTCATTCTTCTTTTATGGCTGAGTAATGTTCCATTATTTATGTCCCACATCTTTTTAATCCATTCATCTGTTGATGGACAGTAAGTTGTTTCCATGTCTTGGCTGTTGTGAGTAGTGTTGCTGTGAACACACGGGTGCACGTATCTTTCTGAATTAGTTTTGTTCAAATATATACACAGGAGTGGGATTTTCGGATCATAGGGTAGTTTCTATTTTTAGTTTTCAAAGGACCCTCCTACTGTTGTCCATAGTGGTTGTACCAATTTACAGTCTCACAAACAGCGTAAGAGTATTCCCTTTTCTAAAAGTGGAAGAATTTTTAAGCACTGGTGTGAACTCTACCCAGTATTCTGTGATAATCTATATGGGAAATAATTCAAAAAAGAATGAATGTGTGTATATGTATAACTGAATCACTTTCTCATACAAGAGAAATTATCACAACATTGTAAATCATCTATACCACAATAAAACTTTAAAAAATGAAAAAATACTGAAAGAGTGTAAAAGGGACTTTAATCAGTTTGAGATCTTCTGGTTTCCTAATTGAGGCTTCTGGACTCTATTCCTCCCAAAGGTAGGGGCGTGATTTTCTTTGATGATGTTTCGAAGAATGGTTCCTATTCTTAAGACATTCCTGGACTGTGAAATTGGCAAAAGGCTGGGAGCAGCTTTGCATCTTAAAGAGGCAGAGAATGAATTTACAACTGCAAGGTGTCTAAAGTAAATGTTAGGAAAAGGGAGGTCAGGATGCCACTGTCAGGAAGAAATCTCTTCACATTTAGTTATTCTAAGGAGAATGTTGACGCTCTTCGGTGGCCCCCATGAGCCGTCTTTTCTGATTACCTCCAGATACGTGTAAAGTCCCACTGGACAAACAAAGCCTTGTGCAGATGACTATGCCCAGATTAAGAGTCCAGTCAGTGCTTTGGCTAAAGCATCATAAACTTGCCAACACAGATCTCGGCATTGGGCCTGGAGGTTGAGTCCGATGCTGCACTTTAGAATCCTCTGGGGAGATTTTCAACATTTTCAGTGCCCGGGCCCCACCATCTGAGTGTCTGATTTAATTGGTCTGGGTTAACTCAGACCCTGTATTGTTTTAAAGCTCCTGGAGAGATTCCAGTGTGTAGACAGGGTTGAAAACCACTGAAGGAGGCCAAACCTCTCATTTGAGTTGTGAGGGAGAAATGGGGCCACACAGGAGGGGATGATGACCCATGACCTTGTCTGTCAGTTACCGCCCACCCGGGCCCCACGCTCACATCTCTACCCATAGTTCAGTGCTTTTGCTCAGTGTTCTCCATATTTTCTACATTTGGATTTGAAGTGAATAACTAAATTTCCTTATATTTAATTTCTCTTCAGTTTGCATCTGGTTAGTGGTTTCAGAAAAAAATCTTGGTGTGTTAGAGGATGTGAGCATGCCTTGTGATAAAGTGACTGTGAGTAAGGCCCTTTGTTTCTCTGCCTCAGACTCTCATCTTTAAAACTGAGACTGTTTTGGGGTTCCTGTCGTGGCTCAGTTGTTAATGAACCTGACAATATCCATGAGGTTGCGGGTTGGATCCCTGGCCTTGCTCAGTGGGTTAAGGATCTGGCATTGCCATGAGCTGTGGTGTAGGTGGCAGATGTGGCTCGGATCTGGTGTTACTGTAGCTCTAGCTTAGGTCCAATTAGACCCCTAGTCTGGGCACCTCCATATGCCGTAGGTGCGGCCCTAAAATGACAAAAAGAAAAAAATAAAGTAAAATAAAATTGAGACTGTTTATACATCTAATTATTTAAGCTTTGACTTTTAATAGAAGAGATCTTACATGTTCCTTAGTCCTTGGTTATGTGTCTGTCCATAGAATAGCGCACAGATGTTGAAAACAACTTGAGCAGGTCTCTGTCTTAATGAATCTTATTTCTAGGGGGCAATATAAGCACGGGAAGGGGGCAAAAGAAGGGCCTCTTCCATTCCTGGAGATGTGCAGTTGTTCCTGGGAGAGTCGGGTATGGCTGGCTTAGTAGGCAGCCTATTCTGAATAGTAAATATTTTCCTTTCAAGATGATGCAACCATTGTTTCCTGGTTGTAGTTTGCCTTTTTTCTTAAATGTAGTTTTCTTTGATACCAAAAGATGTAAATTTTTGTGCGGCCAAATTTCTCTCTTGCTCTTTTATGTATGGTTTCTGGGCGTTGTGCCTTACACAGGAAAGCCGTTCTTCCTTCAATATCATTAAAAGAGTCCCTTCTTAGATGGCTGGGTGCGTGTACCGTAAAGAAGACATACTTGTTATCAGGCTTTTTGATTTTCAGTTATGAGATGTGTTCTCCCCCACTTGGTCACAGTACTTCGGAGCCAGCTTTTATAGGTGCCTGGGTTGGGTCAATCAAAGAGGAAAGGAGGGGTTCTTGCATTCTCTCTCCTGTTCCTATGCTTAGCCTCATAGTACCTGACTTAGAGTGCTTGCGTGGAGATGGGGGCACATCCAGAAACATGAGTCCAGGGGACAGATCACTTCCCTTAGGTGTGTGTGCCTCCAGCAGAACCTTGAGATATATTGTGGCTAATGTGTATTTATTAAAACATATTTTGGGAGTTCCCAGTGTGGCTCAGCAGGTTAAGAACCTGACATAGTCTCCACGAGGATGCTGATCCCTGGTCTCGCTCAGTGGGTTAAGGATCCAGTGTTGCTATAAGCTGCAGTATAGTTTACAGATGGGGCTCAGATCTGGAGTGGCTGTGGCCACAGTTGCAGCTCCGATTCAACCCCCAGCCTGGGAACTTACATATGCCACAGGTGCAGCCTTAAAAGGTATTTTGAAAATCATTTCCATTAAGGTTTATTTTCTGCTCTTCTCCTAAAGCTGTAAGAAATGTGGACTATGTGATCAAGGTAACCAAATATTTCATAAGTATCCCATTAATGGATCAGTGATACTGACCCACAGAACTTCTAAAATATGTCACTGGTCATTTTCTCAGTTTCTTAGATTATAGCTTATTTTAAAGGACTTATTTGGGTTTTAAAGGACATGGCCTATTTATTTAGGACACCGTATCTTTGATATTTCTAGTTAATGGCATGTCAGAAGTGAAAATGGAGGAAACAAGCCTTTACTGAGCTCATACTTTGTGCCAAATGTTGATCAGAGATCTTGCTTCTGTACTTTTCCACTATTTTCAGAAAATGGTATTTTTTTCTGTTTTAATGTAGACGTGTAGTTTGAGCATCTGAGCTCCTCAATGAAACCTGTTGCTCTTAAAGGTATTTCTGGCTGGGTTCTTGTCTCTAGTTGTCTCTCTCACCAGCCTCCAGAGTTACACCTAGGAGATGTTTATTAATATGCGTAAAGAAAGGGAACGGATTCTGCATATATGCCTGTAAAACCAAGTTATATGTAATTCATTCTGAATAAACTGAAAAATGGAGCTTAAGATGATGAATCTTTTAAAATTTGGGTATTAGCTAAAGTGAGCATTTAAAAAATTACAGCACTTGATGAAGTCATGGATGGCTGAGTTGTGGGCCATGGAGAGAACTCAGCTTAGGGATGAGAACTAGGTTGGATTTCTACCTTGGCTCTTTGGCAGCAGCATGACTTAGTTAAAATAATGTTTTGGAGTGCCAGTTTTCTCATTTTCAAAAGAGGGAGTAATAATTACTTCATAGGGTTGTTAAGAGAAATAAAGTATGTAAAAATACATGGAAGCATCTAATATACATGATTTTTTTCCTGTTTAGCATTTTGAAAATGTCTTTAATTCAGTGCTCTGAATGTGGGTCTGTTACCTTGAGCTCAAAACCATTGCTGTGCTTGCTTGGGTTGTAAAGTCATATTATATACTCCCCCCTTGACAGATGTAGAACATCTTTTAGTATTTTCTAGAGGCATGTTCCAGAGCTTGCTGTTGTAGTTAGTATTCCCCCTTCCCCACCCCGGCAAGTACATCTTATTCCAAAAAAAAAAAAAAAAAAAAATCAAAACACAAACCTATTTGGGTGTTCCCATTGTGGCTTAATGGTAACGAGCCCAATGAGTATCCTCAAGGATGTGGATTTGATCCCTGGCCTCGCTCAGTGGGTTAAGGATCAGACACGGCTCAGTTCCCACGTGGCTGTGGCTGAGGTGTAGGCCAGCAGCTGCAGCTCCAATTCACCCCCTCGCCTGGGAACTTGTATAGGCCATGGCTGCAGCCCTAAAAAAAGACAAAAAAAATTTTTTTTTTAAATTTGGATTTTTTTCCCCTTGTCTGTAGAACTTAATTTTACTCCTTTTACAAGAGGAACCTCTCCTTTCATTGTCTGTAAATGCTGCGTATTTCACAGAAAAAAAAATAGATGCAATCACGTGAGAAGTACTTCATCTTCCCAGTCCCAGTTTTACCAACTCATTTTCCTATTTGTACAGAGTGTCCACTCCCTCCGCTTAGAATAGAAGTGTGTGTTCTTTCTGCTGAGGCCAGCCAGCCTCTCTACAACCCTTTTCATCTTCTCAGAAGATCTGCTTTGGCTCTAGTGTGCTCCTCTCCTATTACCAGTTTCTGCTGGCTTGTTACTATCAGCATGCGATGATGCCTTAGTAATGTTTGTGTTCATGTTTTTACTGACTCCACATCTTCCTCCTGTACTGCTCTGTCCTAGCAAACTCCTCTACAAGGCTGCCTCTGCTCACAGTCTCTGCTCTTTCAGTTACATTTCCCCCGATCCAGCTCAGTGTGGCTTTTATTTCCTCGCTCCCTTCCCCTCCCCTCCTCCCTCCCTCCCTGCCTTGACATCTTCCTGTCGTGTATTTACTTTTATTTTTCAGTTTTAATTTTTTGTTGAAGTAGAGTTGATTTATAATCTTAGTTTCAAGGTCTGTACATATACACACACATCAATTGTTTCAGATTCTTCACCCTTAGAGGTGATTACAGCATATCGAATATAGTTCCCTGTGCTATACAGTAGGTCGTTGTTAGTTAGCTCTTTTACACGTAGGAGTATCTATATGTTAACCCCAAACTCCCGTTGTATCCCTTTTCCTCCATCCTCTCTGTGGAAGTGGCTCTAGTCAAGGACAGCTGCTGTGTCAGCACTGGAAACCGGTAGAGAGTTCTCTGTCCTCATCAGACCTGCTCTGTGGGTGCCCCCCCCCGGGGGGGGACCAAGAAGCGCTCCTCCTCGAAAGACTTGCTACACACCTGTCCTGTGACTCCACATCTCCCGTTTTCCTCCCCACTCCCTGGCAGCTCACGCTCATTCTCTTGCACTAGTTTCTCATCCATACACACGACTGCGTCTTGGAATATTCCAGCTGTCTTTTCTCTGAGTCATACCCAGTGTCCAGACAAGGGCTCACCCCCGGCCCCTTTCCCTCTTGGAATCTCTCTCTCTCCTCTTTCCTTCCCTCCCTCTCTCCTTAAGTTAATGGACTTGACTGCCTTCTGTTTTTTTTTTTTTTTTTTTCTAGGCTAGATATCGGAGATAGAAAAACGATTAGGATGTATTCCCTCTTCAGGCAACTCAGTGTCTACTAACTAAGACATGGGAAGAAATAACGATAATAAAGAATTAGAAGTGCCATTCCCTGGCTAGGAATGGGTCACCGCGTTCTTATTCTGAACCCGTAACCCACGTCGCGGGGGGATGGGGCGGGGATGAACTGAAGATGACACATTAATTTTTAAAACTGTGATCTTTGAGGTAAAAAAGAAAATGCAGCCATCTCAAACCATCTGAGTTTTGAAATATTAATAAGAAGCAAGACATTTTTGTAATTAATTTAAAAATCTCTTTGCCAATTTAGTTTTTATTTTTATTAAAGCGGTATACAGCCTTAAATTTTAAAAGTCAAATGGTTCTACAAGGTCAGCTGTTAAAAACAGAGCTTTTTTGGGTTCGCTTCTCCCTCCATTTCTATTTCCCAAAGATAACCCCTTTCATCTATTTCAGCTACCTCTTTGAGTGTTTCCATTTCTCTTGCTAGATAATTTAGTCTTAATAAACGATTGTTTTCCTGATTGCATCTTCCTCTTTGTCAAGGGTGAAGATTTCACGCTTGTACTTGCTTCTCCAACAAGCACATGTACACCCTTCCCTTATCTTCCTAGTACAATTTTTCATTTGATTTATATTCAGTTTTTATATTTTTGTGACTGTGACATTTTATCACTGCTAAATCACGTAGTATACTACTGTTACATTTCCTTTCTTGTATGCTTTTCTCCCTTGATTATAGTTGTTACGTTCTGGTGGTTTACTAAATTTTTAGATGGCTATTACTACTTGACCCCAAGACTGTCTGCCTGACATGTGAATCTTCTCTCTGTATGTTCAGAGACATCAAACATCCTGTCAACACAATCTTCATGGCAACTTGCCGCTTGGAGCCCTTTGCATTTCTGCGCTAACTGGGACTGGACCTCTCTAGACGTCTTGCACAGCTCTAGTCCTGAGATGTCCCTAAACATTATTCTGGGGAGTATCTTTGTTTCTCTTCTGTGTTGGTGGCCATGGCTTCTATATTCCTTATTCTTTTCTTTCTTGGTTCATCTTCCTGTTAGGGCAGAGTTCCTCCATCAGCTCCCTAAGAAAGGATGCAGAAGAATAAATTTTAAGACTTTTTTTTTTGAGGGGGGGCACACCTGCGGCATGTGGAAGTTGTTGGGCTAGGGACTGAATGCGAGCTGCAACTGCAAACTCCACCATAACTGCAGCAACTCAAGATCCTTAATCAGCTGTGCCACAGTGGAAACTCCAAGGGTTTTTTTTTTTTTTTTTAAATCCTCACAATTAGTAACTTTAATTTTTAGGGAAAATTGGATTAGGAATAATTTTTCTTAAATATATTTAAGTCACTGTTCCATTATTGGCTGGCTTTTAGAGTCTCATTGAGGAGACCACTGTTATTCTGATTCTTCTTCGGCTAGGACCTAACCTTTTTTTTTTTCTTTTTGAATCTTAGTGGTGGCATATGGAAGTCCTCAGGCTAGGGGTCGAATAGGAGCTACAGCTGCCAGCCACAGCTACGCAGGATCTGAGCCACCACGTCTATGACCTACACCGCAGCTCATGGCAACACCAGATCCCTGACCCACTGAGGGCAGGGATTGAACCTGCATCCTCATGGATACTAGTCGGATTTGTTTCTGCTGAGCCACATTGGGAACCCCTAGAACCTAATTTTAAAGAATGGACTCTATGAAATCAGCTTCCCTTGACTCTGGAATTTCACTAGGAAGGGATTTGTTTGGGTTTTTATCTTTTCTCTTGAGTTAGGCACTCGATGGGCTCTTCAATCTGAAAGTTCATAGATAACAGTCCTGGAAGTTTTTCTCAGTCACATCTTTGATTTCTTTTCATTGATTTTTTTGTTTTCTGTTTCTGCAATCTATTATTTGGACACTTGGCTTACTAGGCTGATTTTCTAATTTTACTTTTTTTAACTCTTTTTTGAGCTACTTTCTGAGGGATTTCTGCACCTTTATTTTCTACACCCTCTCAGATTTTTTCCTCTCTGTTACTGCATTTTTAACTTCCAAGTACTCTCTTTTGTCCCAGAATATTACACATTTGTAGTATCCAATTCTTTTTTCATGATTGTAAGATCTCTCTCACCAGTCTGAAAGATAAGGGTTTTTGCTCTGTTTTCTTGTCCCTGCAATGTCTTTTTCTTCCAGTTTCCTCTCTCCTGATGGATCTGATCTCTGCTGTATGAGAGGCTTTCCTTAAATGTCTGGTGTTCTCAGGTTCAACACTCTTAAGTAAGGTAGAGGGACTGACAATCCTGATTCGAAGCGCCCTGTGTGTATTGGGGGTGGTGGGAGTTCTCTGCACTCCTTCGTTGGTGGTAGCCATCACTCACCTGTCTGTATCCTTAGGTCTTCCCTCTTTGTCTGATGATGCTTCCATCAAAAGACTTTGTTACCTTTGGAAGGTACAAGTCTAGTTAACTCTTTTGTTGGATCTGAGTTGAAGAAAAGGCTGGGGACCTTAGCATTTAGTGCGTAGACGTCCATTCATTCAGTATCCCTGTTCCTAACTCTGCCTGGCACTCCCTAGAATCCCCCAGTTTACCCTATTCAGAGAGAAAAATTTCTGTCTTTCATTGAGATTGGAGAGGGTATCTATTTTCTTTCCAGACAGACTTTCACCCAGTCAGCTCTGCCTTCACCCAGTCCTTTCAGAGGTACCAGGTAACTTCAGTTCCTGAACACCTCCGGGATTAGCTGTGTACCCTGGCTACTTTGGGGCCTCCCCGTGAACCAGACTGGTTTCCGTGTTGGCAGGTTTGCTAAGTCATCTGCCATCTGTTCTCTAGCTTCTAAAATCGTGTCGATGCTGTCTCTTCCTTGTTCTCTTTGTCCTTGAGGATTTACACTTTTTGGGGAAAAAACCCTTATTTTCACTTTAAAGGTGTTTTGAGAAGAAAAGGAAGTTTGAAATATGCGTTTAGTCTTGCATTTTTTAACCCGAAGCTTTGCCAGTTTATTCACATAATCAGTTAAGGAGAGACTGAAAAGGAAAAAAGTTGGCATACATACAAAAAAGAGAGTGAATACGGAGTTCCCTCGCAGTGGCTCAGTGGTTAATGAATCCGAATAAGAACCATGAGGTTGCGGGTTTGATCCCTGGCCTTGCTCAATGGGTTAAGGATCCGGCGTTGCCGTGAGCTGTGGTGTAGGTTGCAGACGCGGCTCGGATTCCGCGTTGCTGTGGCTGTGGCGCAGGCCGGCGGCTACAGCTCCTGTTAGACCCCTAGCCTGGGAACCTCCATATGCCGCGGGTGCAGCTCCAGATAAAGGCAAAAAGACAAAAAAAAAAAAAAAAGAGTGAATAAAGTAAAACTGGAGTGGAAGAGAAGCAACAGTCATCTGGAAGAAGCAGGTAGAGAGAAAGAAAACTTAAGCCCTAGACTGAGGAAAGGCTTAAGACCAAGAGATGCTGACATTACAGCAACGTTGATTTAATTCATTCTTTCCCTTACCTGTTTGTTCATGTAACAGGTTTCCCTGGAGCCTTTGGATTGGAAAGTCTGATAGATGTTACACATAGCAAATATGAGAGTTGAAAGTGAATCTGAATCAGCGTTTTTCATTGATAGTAACAATACCTAACCTATATTGAGTGCCCCCCCCCAAAAAAAATGCTTATAGACTGGTGTCTTTAGATTATTTCAACTGAAAAAAAAAATTTATTAAAAGCCTAGTGAGATTCACGCATGGTTCCAGGTGACAGATAGTATTAATTCCTTTCTTTCATAGCTGTTGATTTATTGATACTAACCTTACTTTGGGGATTATTCACTTTTCATACCTCTTCAGGTATTATTTCTCTTTAAAACCATGAAAGATTCTAAATCCATTCACAAGTGAATATGCAGCATGCCTTGGTATTCTTTTTTTTTTTTTTCTCTTTTTGCCTTTTATGTAGAGCCACACCCACGGCATATGGGGGTTCCCAGGCTAGGGGTCTAACAGGAGCTGTAGCCGCCGGCCTACGCCACAGTCACAGCAACGCGGGATCCGAGCCGCATCTGCAACCTACACCACAGCTCACGGCAACGCCGGATCCTTAACCCACTGAGCAAGGCCAGGGATCAAACCCACAACCTCATGGTTCCTAGTCGGATTCGTTAACCACTGAGCCACGAAGGGAACTCCCTGCCTTGGTATTCTTACGCTGGTTTGCTTATGCAGCATGCCTTGGTATTCTTATGCTGGTATGCTCTGTGACTCAAAAGCAATAAAAGATTTTTCATGTGTGACTTAACACATCTTCACTTCTTAACTTGTAGTTACTTATGGTATTCTTAGATAGTATACGAAAATTTTGCTTGTAGAGCTTAATAAAAAGACTTCACAATACCAAAGTAGCTGTATGGCTAATTCACTAGAGGTTTAGAGTAACATAGGGGTAGAAAATTTGTTAATAATAATTATGTAAATAGGTAACATGTTATTGAATGCTTGCCATATACCAAGTACCTGTGTTAACTCATTTAATCCTCAGAGTGAAGGAGATTCTATATGTATCTCCCATTTAGAGACTGGAAAACTAAGGCATAGACTCAAAGCAGTAGGAGAGGTCCCAAGAGAACCCAGACCATAGTCGTCATCTGCATCAATATCCTCCACTGAAATCGAATCGTCTGTCCAAGAAAACCAGAACTGGATGGTAGTTAAAGCAGTAAAAACAGATTTTATATGGGAACTTGCGCAATCAGAAGAAAGAGAACTCTGCATAGAACTGAGCTCAATTCCAAATAGAGCCAAAGAGCAGGGTGTGTGGGGGGGTCTGTGAATGGAAAATTACTAAGAGTAGGGTAATTCTTTGCTAAAATAAACTAATAGGATTCTGGCTGAAGACAGCCCAGATTGATGAAATATTATTTGGAGGATGGTGGAGAATGAATAATTTGGGTGGATAATTCTGGCTACACTGACTTAGAGGAATTCTTGCTGAAACTGGGTCCTACAAAGTCAGAGACAAGGTCAACCCAGTCCAGCAAATGGCTCAGAAGAGCCTGACTCAAGCTGGGTCAAGGGAAGCATCTTTCTCTATTGAGGGGAACTAAAAAGCCTCTTAGAAAAAGTCCCAGAAAACATCAAAGGTATCCAGGGAGATGATAGATCAGCCCAGTTTTGTTTGCTCATTTATTTATTTGCTGGTCTAGGGTTAGATTTGTACTGATGGATGAGTGGCTTGATCAGTGTGGGGGAACCAACGAACGGAATTGCAAAGCTTTGAAGTTTTTAGTGTTGGAAGAATAACTTAATATGAGAGATTCTTCGTTCATGTCTCTGCCATTTATTCAGAAGGACCCATCCATGGATTTTAAGGGAAAGGCTTTGTTTATATTGGTTTTATAGAAGGAGGCACTTTGGGAATTACTCTTAATGCTCCATATATC
>PVHT020004944.1:25618964-25674887 GCA_004024745.2 Catagonus wagneri
AGAAATGCAGGCTAATGAATGTTCCGGAGAGCTTCACCTCCAGTGTCCTTCCCCCACAACAAGCCACAGTCACCCCTATTTTCCCAGGAGATCCTCCAAGAATTGCAGTAAGGTCCACCCGGATTCCTATGGAGACTGCTTTGCCTTGGGACCCAGTGCACGTGAAAGTCTGTGTGTGCCTTTCAAGGATGGGGTCTCTGTTTCCCCCAGTCCTGTGGAGCTCCTGCACACAAGCCCCGCTGGCCTTCAATGCCACATGCTCCGGGGGCTCTTTCTCCTTGTGCCCCATCCCCAGGCATGGGGATTTGACGTGAGGCTCAGAACTCTCAGTCCTGTAGCTGAGTCTCTGTGATGCAGTTAGTTTCCAGTCTGTGGGGCTTCCCACCCGGGAGGTATGGCGTTGCTTCTATCGCGTAATCGCCCCTCCTACCTCTTGATGTGGTCTCCGCTGTGTCTTCTGGAGCAGAGTATCTTTTTTGGAATTTACAGTCCATTTGGTTGAAGGCTGCTCGGCATTTGTTTGTAGTTTTGCTGTTATTTGGGAGAGAAGTTGAGCTCCAGTCCTTCTATTCCGCCATCTTAATCCAGTCTCGAAATTACCATGTTCTAATATCAGGGTCTCCAAAGGCTTATTAGCAGTCATGATTGGCAAATGAACACCTTCGCCCTACTGCCACTGATTTTGACTTCATTTCCTTGTATTTTCACTGTTTAAATAATTAGCGGTCCTGTTTCCAGTGGTTGCTAGTTCATTCAAGCGCTTAAGGAGAAATGACAGTGTTAGATGCAGTCCTTACTGGATAAATGAAGCTGCACAATTACTTGAGGAGTTACCGCCTCTTAGAAAACATGGTGGTTCTAAAGAATTCTGGATCAACCTCTGTTCTCCAAAGGTTTTCCTGAATTCTTCCAGTCCTTGGTGGCTACTCTATAGAACCAAAATTAATTTGAGTTAGAAACATAAGCTCATAGCTTATTATAAAGAATGTGTGTGTTGGTCTTTTCTCTCTATTTTCATCTCTAAACACTAAAAGTAAGCTCTCCTTTATATGAGTGTTTAAGGAGTCTAATAACTACCATTCCCCCAAAGGATCTAATGTTTAGGTGTGTCATTGCACTAAAATCTGTAACTTTTCTTACACAGACCATGTGGTTTTTCATTTGGTGTATCTCATATTGTTTATTGAGATACAGTTGATTAACCATATTATAGAACTTTGGGGGTGTACCACATATGAGTCAGAATTTTTAGAGGCTATATTCCATTTATAGTAATTATCAAATCTTGGCTGTATTCCCTCCCTGTGCAGTACGAGATATTCTTGTAGCTTATTTTATACATAGTAATTTATATGTCTTAGTCGCCTATCCCTCTCTTACCCCCCCTTGTAGATCTCATAATTTAAAAAGAAAAATTTACTAGCTTGGAAAATAGACTTGAGAAAATTCCCTGGCTGTTCTGGGCCTCACTTTTGTCCTCTGTTACATGGAGATGATATCATACCCATCTTCATGGGTTATGCGAGAATGAAAGAAAAGTAGAATCAAGTCAAGTGAAATGTTGTCGGGTAGAAACGATCTCGCAGTAAATGGCAATTTTTATTACTACCAGTGAAAAGTGCTCACGTGCTTCTTTTGAACATCGGAATATAGAGAAGTAGTCCCTTCTTCAACATTGACCTTGAAGTGTGTCCTGGATGTTTACCCTCTTCTTCTAGGCCAGGTCTCTGTGGGTAAGAGGCAGAGGTGATGCAACCTAAAAAAACTTTTGCCTGATGAGTCTGTGGAATCGATCTTTATGATTCAAGCTCCCGTTGTTACACAGTTGAAGAGGAAGCCACAACTGCCTTTAATTCAACCCCTGTTGAATAGTGCTCTTACAACATGATTCCTTTTTCTAGAATCTCACTGGTGGTAACAAGAGCATCTATCTTGACCCATTGGGAAAATATCTGTATAGAAGAGCCTTGTTGAATGTTAGGCATTGGACACGTTTGAAAATTTGCTGCAAATGTGGTGGAAATCTCAAGTCTTGGTGGCGGGAGTGTAGATGTCACAACATCCAAGAATGTGATTAATTACATGAAAAACCACATATAGTTGAAAATGTGGTAGAAAATGTGTTATGCTATTTAACAGTTGAGGAGAAACAAAGATTATGAAGTGTCGGACTTAAAAAGCAGTGATTGGAGTATCAGAGGCTCTAATGTCCCCTGAGAAAATGAAAAAGTCTCAGAATTCTCTTGTGGCTCAGTGGGTTGGGGATCCTGTGTTGTCTCAGCAGTGGCTTAGGTCCTGGGGCACAGGTTCAATCCCTAGCCCAGGAATTTCTGTATGCTGTGGATGCGGCAAAAAATAAACCTTTTTTTTTTTTTTGGTGAAACATGTTTCTTTACAATCATCTATAAAAAATCAAGTATAAATTGGTTCACATACTTGTGTTTGAAAAATCCTGTTTCAAACATTTTTTTCCCTAAGAGTTAGTGCTCTGTTGCAGTTACAGTATAAGCAAACATACTACATATAAGAGAAAGGTATTTCCATAATAGGTTTATTTTTTGAGAATATACCCAAGCATACCCAGATATCTTTGTTTTCAATATATTCACATTCAAAAGAAAAGAAAAAAAATGTTGGTGAAATCCATACCATCCCTTAGGTAAGCTTCTTAGGTTTTTCTTGGAGGCTATCAGCATAGGTCAGCAATGACTCATCTTCAGTTCTTCCGCATGGATTATTTGAGAATCTGTTGCCAAGAGTGCAAAACTCAGGAAAAAAAAAATAAGATTCAGTTTGTACTTGTGCTTCTGGATTTTTAAGCACCCCCTTCCTGTACTTTCAATTTACATTATCCTCAAATAGTTTTTCATCCCTGACTGAACATGTCAATTAATATTCTAGCTATTATTATGTCATTCGCTTCAAGAAAAAAGTTTCAGTCAAGCCCAAATTAAGTTACTGAAAATATGAAGTTAAGAAAAATAAACCTTAACAAAGAAAAAATTCCTACTGAGAGGAGAAAAAAAATGTGCTCTGTTTGACATCAAATTTTAATGTTATCTTGCAAGAATGTCAATTTCTAACTTAGCTCTGGTCAAGTGTACTAAATAAATCAGTTCAGAATTCCTGTATTGATGTCTCCAGCATTTACTGAGGAAAAGGAGAAAATAGCTGTTAAGATAAAATTACTGTTACAGCTATTCCAAAGAAAGGAGATAAAAGCAGAAACGTTGAAGAGTTATGTTGATTTTAGGAAGCTTGGCCGTTCTTGTTTATGAAAGGCCAGGGTAATGTGATGGGCCCTTCATCAAGCAAGAGATTTCTAAAATTAACTGTTCTACCTCGATGCTCATTTGCAATTCTGTCCTTTGAGAGAGAATCTGACTCAGTGAATGTCTCTAATGATTTGGCTTTCTCTAGTTCCTTCTCTGGCCTCTTCACTTCTTTTCTTCCTGTGTTCTCTTTCTTAGTCATTTCATCCACTCTTAGAATGGTAACTCACACATGGAGGCAGATGATTCCCAAATTTGTATTTATAGCCACATCTTATCCTCCAAGCTTAGTCTCACTTGTCGAAATATCTGCTAGACATTTGCACTTAAATGTACCACCCGCACCTCAAACTCAAAATGTCTTAAACTTATTTTCTTATTTTCAGCTTTTTTAAAAAAAATGGTAGCCATATTCTTACAACCATGTACTCTCAAAACATGCAGGTATGATTCTGTCTTCTTTATCTTTTTTTTTTAAGTTTTATTTTTCCATTATAGCTAGTTTACACTTTTCTGTCAATTTTTCAACCGTACGGCATGGTGACCCGGTTATGCATACATATCACAAGTGATTAGTTCTTTATCTTTCTTTACATGCAAGTTGTCACCAAATCCCACCTCTTTTTTTTTTTTTTTGTCTTTCTATGGCCACACCTACGGCATATGGAGGTTCCCAGGCTAGGGGTCTAATCGGAGCTGTAGGTGCCTGCCTACACCACAGCCACAGCAACACCAGATCCTAGCCTGGTCTCTGACCTACACCACAGCTCCTGGCAACGTTGGATCCTTTACCCACTGAGCGAGGCCAGGGATTGAACCTGTGTCCTCATGAATAGTAGTCAGATTTGTTTATGTTGGGAATTCCCGCCAAATGTTTTTTACATGAACTCAGCTCAATTCTATGAACTCATCTATTGGAAGCTTCTTAATTAGGTATAGCCCTGTATTAAAGACTATGGTGTCAACAGCAGACATATCAAAACATGATATAAATTCTGTGCTCAGGACCTTGTTATCTAGTAGTGGAAGTAAGATATGGATGCAAATTTCATCCCCAAGACTGTCAGATGAATTTTCTTGCATATCATACTGTCCTGCTCAAAACCCACCAATGTTTGTTTTCTTCTGAATGAAGATCATACTCTTAATTCTGGCTTCGCTCAACCTGTAATAATAACATACATTTCTTGCTTAGCTTACCGTGTGCCAAGCTTTGTTCTAAGTACTGTTCTAAATATTTTATCCACTATTTCACTTAATCCTCACAACAAGTCTATAAGGTACATATTACTATTATTCCTTTACAGAGGAGGAAGGAGGAAGCTAAGACACAGAGTGATCAAATAACTTGCCCAAGGTCACATAGCTTATAAAAGAAAGATCCAAGGTTGAACCCCAGAATCTGGCTCCAGAGACAAGTCTCTGAGCCTCAGTGCCCCAGGGCCTGCCCTGTACCTCTTGTCTCTACTTCTGCTCAGTACAAATGACAGGAAAGGACCCTGACCCCCCAAAAGCTAATATGCTGCCTGGATCATCACTTATAATTTGTGTGTCTTGGCTTAAAGAGATGAACTGAACCTCTCGGAGGTTTGTCTTTTGAGAATTTGAAATGGAAAATAACAGCTTTTACCATTTACACTGACGCTTAAAATACAGAACTTTCCTTCTATTGTTGTTTTGCTATTATTCTGCTATATTTCAGGCGCTTTTGAATTGAAAAATTTAAATTGAGATGAAAAGGGCTTTTACTGCATATCGTTTAGTGTAAAATGTTCTTTTTAATCCTTTTAAAGAAATTTAATTCAGTTTAAATACTTGTGTCCTGTTTTTCTTTCCAAACTACCTTTTTAATATTCTTCTGTGCATATTCTCTGGTGGCATGTCAACTACAGTTAATTTTTTCAGTTTTTTGCTATTAGAATCTCAAGTTTAATATTTGAGGTGTTTGTTTTGACATATCTCTGTAATTTTCTCACTAGTGCAGATAATACTGATCCAGAATAGTAACCTTTTCTGGAATACTCAATCCTCCTCACTGCCTGACTTTTCCCTTTGCTTTTTTATATTTCTGCAAACTTTTATTGATTACTCGGTCATAATTACCCTTGGTATAAACACTTCACATTTGTGCAGATTATTTTGACTAATTTCAATTTCCTTTAGATTCTTCTGAATATCATTTTTTACTTGTTCAAACTTTATTTTGTGAATTCTTGAGTGGATATTAGCCATTTTCTGTAATTACAAAGTTAAACTAACTTTAAGTGAAGTTTAATTAAAATAAGATTTAAATTGAAAAAGATAACTCAGAATCATAATTTTAATCAAAAATATTCTGAATATTTAAATCAATATCACAGAAGTATCTCAATATGTGAATTAGTGTTTTAATTTTTTTATTAAAGCATAGTTGATTTACAATGTACCAGTTTCTGCTGTACGGCAGAGTAACCCAGTCATATATACATTCTTTTTCTCATTTTATTTTGAAGTCCTATTCAACAGCAGCTGAAAGGAATTAGAATTAGCCAAGATACTCCTGAAGGAAAAATTATGAAACGATGGAGTTCTGATAGCTGCTAATGAAAGATACTTTTCTAAGCATTTCATTAGAAGTCATAAAAATTGAAGATAACCTGTTAAAGCCACTGAAACATTCTTGTTATATTTTTAAACCGTTCTTGTTAAAAATTAAAACAATTTGATACATTCAGGAAATCAACTTTTCTGTAAGCCGGCTGCTTGGTAAAACAGCTTTCCGGAAATTAGTTTTTGGCCTCCACACCTAAATCCCCGTGGTCGAGTCAGTCTTGTTTCCCTCAGCATTTCAGTGGCGTTTGTCACAATTAACTTCTCCACTGTTGGAAACACACTCTTGACGTGACTTGTAGAGGACCATACAGCTGTCTGGTTCCTTTCAACTCCCTGCATTTCCTTCTCTGGTTCTGGCTCTTCTTAGCATCTAGTCGTGGGTGTCTTTTCCCTCCCTGCACAGCTTTTCCGGGAGATCTTGAACCGTTCCACGGTTTTAAACAACCCCTGCTGCTGCCCTCTCCTGAGCTTGTATGGCTAGTCCCTGCCGTGGCCCTTGACCTCCAGGTTCCAGACCCACCTGTTGTCCACGTGGACTCCCAGCCAGATTTCAGCTTAAACATGCCGAAAAGAGAACAGTTAATTCTCCCCTAATCACGACCTCTGGCCCAAATCACTACCAGTTGTCATCTTTGGGTCTAATTCATTACCAACCGGGACCTGCTTCTGCTGTTGCTCCTCTAAGGTCTCAGAAGAGCCAGCAGCATCATCTTCTTAAAAACACACTCCAGGCTTGATAGTATGCAGTATCTCTGTATCTATGCTTTTTGGGGTCTCACAGGGCCTGCAGGACTTGTCTCTGCCTGTGTCTTTATCCCTATCTCCTTTTCTTACACTGTCCCCGTTTGGCTCCCTCCACATACTAACCTTGCTTCTGGAATAAGCCAGGCTCATTGGCATCTCCGAACCGTTTCTACTTGCTTTTCCCTCTGCCAGTAGCGCTGTTTTCACCAACATTCCCTTATTTTGGTCTTTGCTCAAATGCTCTGTCCCCACGGAGGCCTCCTGTGATCCTCCCATATATGGTTGGATTCACTCCTGTTGTCTGCCTTGAGCTTTTTTATTTTCTTCATGGCCATCGACCCTACCTGATGTTATAATGTGTCTCCCTCGCTAGGCTTCATGAAGGCAGGGACTTCGTTTGACTAAGTCAGTGACTGACTAGTACAGCACCTGGTGCATTTCAGATGTTCAGTAAACATTTGCTGAGAATGAACACGTGAGAAATAAATTGCATTTTTCTTGCCTTTGTGAAACTTTGGTAAAAATGGCCATCCTCAGGCTAACAAAACTGTCACCCTTACATGCTCATAATCAGTGTCCTGGTGGTTTTCACTACCTTACTGTGGTTTCCAGCATCAATTGTATATCATACTGCTGTGAGTGAAAGCCACAGTCAAACTTTGTATGGAGTACCATGAGCTGGTGCAAGCAGACTGGTCCCTTCCCTCCAAAGACAAGTTTTTGGTTCCCGGAAAGGGTGATGCTCTTGAATCAATAGCCCCTGGGCTGGATCACCTTAGTTATTCAGGAAAATAATAAAAACACCAGAAAGAAAATGAAAGTGTCCTTCTAGATCCCAAAACCTCCCTAAGGAAGAGGGTTTTAGCTGGAGGTAAAAACAATCTCTTCAAATGAAATCAATGGAATATTAACATTCAGTTCAATTAGCATAATTCTGACATAGGTTCAAGATGGCTTTATTTCTCATTCCGACTCGTAGCCACGCATATTAAAGAAAAGGCATGGTGGTTTTTATTATACGTCCTTCAGACAATACGTGACCGATGTTGTCAGTGTTCTGCCAGGATTTATCCTTGTCCTCTTGGAGCACCAGATCTTAGATCTGTCACTGGGCTCATTCATTGTGCACAGAACCTTCATCTCCCATACTCGGGAGAGATTAAGATGTCTCACAGGTCAGAAAAGTGCTGAATGGAGCTGTTGATGTAATGTTTGAAGAGTGACCTGGGTACTAGAATGATGTCTTCACACATCATATTCCAACCGGACTATTTGTTCAATCAGACAGTTCTCTCTGAAAGGAAAAAACAAAACAGAAGAAGCAGCAGTTTGCTTCCATGCACGTGTGCATGATCACGCACCTTCAGATTTATGTGGGTGTATGAAAGGGCATGCAGTAAAGAATAGGTACCAAGGCAAGCAAAGATAGATTGTCAACTTAGAACTTGCTATTAAAAAGAATAGATTTTTGTCTTTTTTTTTGTGCATTGGTGGTGTTTATATGCTTTCTGGAAGCATGCTTTATCTCTTTGCCTCCTAGTACTTGACCTTTATTCCTTGCTCATGGCAACACTGCATTTGTTCAAAACAGCATTTTCATTGTTTTCTTTTTAAAATTTTTTTGTTTTATTACTGTTATTACTAAGGTATAGTTGGAGTTGCCATCACGGCTCAGTGGAAACAAATCTGACTAGCATCCATGAGGACGCAGGTTCGATCCCTGGCCTCACTCAGTGGGTTAAGGATCTGGCATTGCCGTGAACTGTGGTGTAGCTTGCAGACACAGCTTGTGGGTCCTGCGTTGTTGTGCCTGTGGTATAGGCCAGCAGCTACAGCTCTGATTCTAGCCTGAGAACCTCCATGTGCTATGGGTGTGGCCCTAAAAAAAAAAAAGACAAAATGTAATAAGTATAGTTGATTTACCGTGTTTCATTAAGTTCTGTTGTACAACAAGGTGACCCAATACTCATACTTCCCTGTGCTGTACAGTAGGATTCCATTGCCCATTCATTCCAGATATAACAGTTTGTACCCCCCAAACCCTCCAAATGTCCATCCCTCCCACTCCCTCACCTTTGCTCCCCGGGAACCCCAAGTCTGCTTTTCTTGGCCATGCTCTGTTTCTTTTTTTATTTTTTTTGCTTGTTTGTTAGTTTTAGATAGGATCATCTGTTCCATGTTTTAGATTCCACAAATAAGTGATATCATATGGTATTTGTCTTTTCCTTTCTGCTTTACTTCACTTAGTTTGAGAGTCTCTATGTTGCCGCCAGTGGCATTAGTGTGTCTTTTTTATGGCTGAGTAGTATTCCATTGTGTATATGTACCACATCTTCTTAATGCATTCATCTGTCGATGGACATTTAGGTTGTTTCCATGTCTTGGCTACTGTGAATTTTGCTGCTGTGAACATAGGGATGCATATGTCTTTTTCAATGAAATTATTGTCTGGATATAGGCCCAGAAGTGGAACTGCTGGATCATACTGAAGCTCTATATTTACTTTCCTGAGGTACCTGCATACTGTTTTCCATACCAATTTACACCCCTACTAATAGTGGAGGAAGGTACCTTTTCCTCCATACTCTCTCCAGCATTTATTTGTGGTCTTGTTAATGATGGCCTTTCTGACTGGTGTGAGGTGGTACCTCATTGTAGTTTTGATTTGGATTTCTCTAATAATTAGTGATGTTGAGCTTTTGTTCATGTGCCTTGTGGTCATCTGTATGTCTTTGGATAAATGTCTGTTTAGGTCTTCTGTATATTTTTCAATTGGGTTATTTGTTTTTTTTTGTTGTTGTTGAGTTGCAGGAGTAGTTTTTATATTTTGGAGATGATGCCCTTGTCTGTTGCATCATTGGCAAAGATCTTCTCCCATTCTGTGGGTTGTCTTTTTGTTTTTTAATGGTTTTCTTTGCTGTGCAAAAGCCTTTCAGTTTGATTAGGTCCTATTGGTTTATTTGTGGCTTGGCATTATTCTAGGAGGTGGATCAAACAAGATGTGATTTATATCAAAGGTCATTCCGCCTATGTTTTCCTCTAGCAGTTTTACAGTGTATGGCCTTATATTTAGGTCTTTAATCCATTTTGAGTTTATTTTTGTATTTGGTATTAAATAGTGTTCTACTTTGATTATTTTATATGTAGCTTTCCAGTTTTCCCAGCACCATTCATTGAAGAGGCTATATTTCTTTCACTGTATGGTCTGTCCTCCTCTGTTATAGATTAGCTGCCCATAGGTACTTAGGTTTATATCTGGGCTTTCTATCCTGTTCCTTTGGTCTATATTGCTGTTTTTGTGCCAGTACTATATTGTTTTGATGACTTTGTAGTATTATCTAAGTCAGGAAGCTTGATTCCTTCATTTTCATTGTTCTTTCTCAACATTGCTTTGGCTATTTGAGGTCTCTTGTGTTGCCATACAAATTTTAAAATATTCTGTTCTAGTTCTGTAATTTGATAGGGATTGCATTGAATCTGTAGATTGCCTTGGGCAGTATAATCATTTTGACAATATTGATTCTTTGAATCCAAGAGCATGGTATATCATTCTAACTGTGTCATCTTTGATTCCTTGTGTCAACATTTTGCAGTTTTCAGAGTATAGATCTTTTGTCTCTTTAGGTAAGTTTATTCCCAGGTATTTTGATTGATGCACTTGTAAGTGGGATGGTTTCTCTGATTTCTCTTTCTGACCCAAGACATTAGCATGCTTATGGCATTTGCACTGTTTTATCTTGACCAGATAAGTAACTTGATGCTCCGTTTGTCTTGATTTCAAGTCAAGAGGCTAAGATACAAGTGATTCAGAGTGTAGATACTTTAGATTTAGCTTCTGTGAGATGTATAAATAAAAAAAGAAGACTCTGTATTGGCTCTTCGACTAATTTGTAGCAGAGAGAGGAAGGATTTTACACATCTTTCCTGTTCATCCTATACAAGTCAACCAAATGTCCATTCAGGAGAATTACAATCCAGGGCGTAATAGTACTGCTGGTAAACATCGAAAAGAAAGAGAACAACAAGGAAAGGAAGGGACAGGAAGCATTGCAACGTGATGGACAGGCAGCCAATCAGGGCATTTTTCTTTCAAGAAACTCCCTAGTAGAGGATGGGGTAAGAGGTGGTTGCTTTATGGTACCTCTTCTTTCCTTGCCTGTAACCTGACTGCCTGCCCAACCCTCACCCCACTTACCCCCTCTATTTGGAGCCAGGGAGTCAAAAGGATTTTAAAATGACACTTAAGGGCAGCCCCAAGAAGATAAAGAATTGAGGGAACATAGGGAACAGCACTGCCACCCCACTTGATAATGTTGGCAGTAGAGGAGGATGTAGGATTTTGGTTTGGTTATGTTTTTGACAGAGACTCTGTTAACCTTTATCCCATTGTCTGGCAGGGTTTTGTCTTCACTTGGAGAAAGGAATGTGCTCTTTGGGCGTGGTGGGCATACATTTTAGAATCAGACAGGTCTCAGTTGAGTATATAGTTAAATCATTTAACTCAGCATGTTATATTTGGAGTAAGGCATTTAACTCTGAACCTCAGTGTCCTCATCTGTAAATGGGGAGCAGAAGAGCTGTGCTGAAACACTGATGTAAGAACTGGCAGTAATACAAGGACAGTGAGTGCCTCTCCCATGGACTGTCCCGGAAATACTTCACTACTTCACTGAATTTTCCTCCATCATATGTTCTTGTTCCCTACCTATTCCCCACCGCCACACAAGTTGAACCTCACAAGGACCCATTACCTCAGGGCTGTTGTGACTTGTCCATAGGTTGACTCCACCACCTCTTGGTGAACAAGGCAATGGTTCTGTTTAGTTGGGGTGAGAGACCACTTTCCTGACTAAAACTAAACTCTAGGCGGCCCAGATTTTAGCTTCAAAAGAAGAGACTTGCTGTGGTTAAAGAGGGAGTGTCATAGCCCAACAGGCAACTCAGATTCTGTTTTTCTGAATTTTGCCTTCTCAGTGGGTGAGGGAGTTTCACTTGAATGACGACTTAATGCGGTCCTCCAGGTGTGTACCCTTTATGGTCTCTAACCTGAGTGTGGGCATGAGTTCTTCCTTGATTTTTCTTAGGAGATGGAGGCAGGTGGTAAGTCTTAAAAAATAAAAATAAAATAAAAGGAAAGCAAGAGAGAGGGGATAGAAGGAGGCAGAGAGAAAGACACACACACACGGTCCCCAAACATAGAATGTCTCTTGTTTGCAGCACCAAGTGACTGAGGCACACACTGGGGCAATTATAAAGAGAAGCCAGAGGGCTGGTTTATATACCCCCCCAGGGGTCTTCTATGTTAAGTGAACAGCTTGCCTTGGAGCCTCGCAAACAATGATCCCTTTTAACCAGCCAGGCTCCTTGTTACGTAGTTGGTAGGAACTAAGTCTGTAGGTCTCTGTTCTCCCGTCAGAGAGCATTGAAGAGAGGCTACCCACAGTCGCTGTGGTGAGGCTCACACACTGAAATTTAAAAATCCTGTCCTTAGAGATCACTATTTTTTGGCCAAGCTGGAAAAGGAGGAACTCTATTTACCTAGATTTACAATACTGCTTAAAACAAATAAAAAAACTCAGGCAAAAATATATAAGCAATAGTTTTGAAGACACTGGACATGAATTAAGGATGGGATCTCTGATCATAACAGGCAGGATGTGATCCCGAAGAGAGAAGAAACAAGCAGAGTGCACTCAATGATTGCCCCAGATACTGCTTTGAGAGAGCAGGGAGATAGAACACAGGAGGTCGTCCTGGTTGGAGTTAGATGGGACTGAGTATCAGCAGAGAACAAGGAAGCTGGAGTTGGTAAGCAAAGTGCAGGAGAGAAGAGAGATGCAGAGAGAAAACTCCAGAGACCTGCAGAGCTTTCTCCTTGGGTGTTCAGTGAAGAACTGATCAGCACATACGTAGGAGAAAACTACTCAAGGTTGAAGGAAGAACTACAAAAAGAATGAGAAGTGACAGGCTCTGGAACTCACACAGCACAAGGAACTGTGCCTGTTTGCAGCATCCAGGGTAGAAATACCCATAATTCATGGAAAGTTGGCTAGAGAAATCAGAAGAGTCTTGCTTTAGCAATGGAGTATGATTGACTCTCAGCTAAACTGCTCTTGCCTATTGAGCAAAGAATAAGATTCAAAAGGATAAAACTTTTTATGTATTTATGTATGTATGTATGTATGTATGTATTTATTTATTTTTGTCTGTCTCTTTGCCTTATCTAGGGCCGCACCGGAGGCATATGGAGGTTCCCAGACGAGGGGTCTAACAGGAGCTGTAGCTGCTGGCCTTCGTCACAGCCACAGCAACGCGGGATCCGAGCCGCGTCTGCGACCCACACCACAGCTCACGGCAACGCTGGATCCTTAACCCACTGAGCAAGGCCAGGGATCGAACCCGCAACCTCATGGTTCCTAGTCAGATTTGTTAACCACTGAGCCACGAAGGGAACTCCAAAAGGATAAAACTCTTACCAAGGAAGCTAACTCTATTCAGAACAAAGTTCAAGAATATTTATAAGGATATAAAAATAATTTGTATCTACAAGGTAAAAACCACAATGGCTGGAATTTAATACACAATTACAAAGCGAGATAAAAGGATAAAACAGAAACAAAAGTTCCTCTTAGCAGTAATTGAAATATGTAACCAAAACAAACAAACAAAAGGCATGCTCGAGGACATCATACCTCTGAGTTTGTTTTCTTTTGGTTTCCCCCTTTTCAGTCAACTAGTCTACTTGCTGTTGAAACAATTTTGAAAATGTAGACCTTTCATGGCAATGGCTTGCTTTGTCTTTGTTTGTTCTGTATGTCCTCTACACTTCACAAATAACAGTAACAATTAAGAGACAGTTGAGAGTTTGCTTTTTTATATTTGTTCGGAGACTTATTTGACCTTTATAGAATCACATTTAAAATTGTTCAGGTAGTGATAAATGCAAGTTATTAAAGTTCTTTTCTAATTTCATTCTTTCAAGTCCTCCTTGGGCATTAGAATAAAAACCAACCCAACAAAACAAAAATATTCCACATTTGTATTAAAAAAAAACTTGCCTCTGGAACCCTATAGCCACCCCCATTGTTTGGTAAGACTTGCTTTTCAGAAGAATGATCAACTATCATGTCTTAGTTTAAAACAGTTAAAATAAAGCCTGAAATCTGGGACCTCCCTGAACAGTCACAGCTTTCAAAAAATTTAATCAATTGGGAAATTTTTAATGTTTCCATCAGAGCTTTCAAACTTCAAATGACCTCAGGGTGTTTTTGTTGTTACCACTTTTTTTTTTTTTCTCACCATTCTTCCCATCTCCTGTGAAGTCTCTTTTTCAGCCTGTTCCCTAGTTCTGCCTCGGAGTTAGTGACACCACTAGTAAGAAAACTCCGCCCTATATGTTCTTTTCAACTCTTTTCAAAAGAACAAGCTAGTCTACTTCTTTTCGCTTTGATTCTGGAAACTGCTCTAGTCACACGTCTTTCTGATTGATTGCTGATAACCATGTGAACAACTAAGTCTTGGCAGGTGGCTACATTTATACCTAGAATTGAAAGAGGTACCAAGCATGAGTGGGCAGACCAAGCTCTTTCTCTGGTCATATAAAAAAAAAACAAACCAAGTAAGCTTCTGATGTTAGGAAGAGCCCTTTGTCTGTGATTGAAACTATGATTAATGCATAATATATATTCAAAAGAATTGGTGTGTTTCAGGAAGAATAAGCAGTGTAAGGGCAAGCACACAAATTCCCCTTATAGAAACTGCCTGTGATAACTGAAAACAAACACAAGTCGAAGGGGACGCTTGCTAATGGCCGAAACCAGCAAAAGGTGCCAGTGACATGCCAGGACCCCAAGAAGTCTCTGCCAGGTATAGTCTGCCTAGTATTATTTGAAGGAAGTCATAAAGAGTCAGATGCTCTCTCTTCCTCTCTCTCCCCCCGTCCCCCTTTCTCCCCCCTCTCCTCCCCCACCCCAAGTGAAATGGTTATAGAAGTCCAGGAAGTACATAGTAAGTTTTGGAAGAAGGTCACAACACTCCTAATTTTTATTATAGTTGGTTTACAAAGTTGTGCCAGTTTCTGCTATACAGCATAGTGACCAAGCCCCATATATGTATGTATATATATGTGTGTGTGTGTATATATTTTTTCTCATATTATCTTCCATTATGTTCTATTCCGAGAGATTGGGTATAGTTCCCTATGCTATAGAGTAGGGCCTCATTGCTTGTTCATTCTAAATGTAATGCTTTGCATCTACTCACTCCGAACTCCCAGTCCATCCCAATCCCTGCCTCTTCCCTCTTGGCAACCACAAGCCTGTTGTATGCGTCTGTGAGTCTGTTTCTGTTTTGCATATAGGTTCTTTGGTGCCATGTTTTAGATTCCACATGTAAGACGACACTCCTCTTTTTGAGGGTCCAGGGATAGAGGTGAGGAATGCTGTGGGAAACCAAGGGCCATTTCATTTGAAGCCATGTTTAGCTTCCCGGATACATACGTTGAGGATTCAGCACAGAGACTGGAAAAACAATTATGGCAGAAAAAAAAAAGTGAGCAGTAGGATGCTTCTCTTGAAGATCCAGTAATTGGTAGGTGCAATGAAAATTCCAATCTCCAACTCAACAGGCAGAAGCACTAGAAGAAAGGCTAGGCACGATTAGTCCATATGTCTGAGGTAGGGGCACACCTAACAGAGATGTATAAGATACAACAGTTAAAACACACAGAGAAAAACTATGCAAAAATTGTTTCCCTTGTTGGTACATTCCATGGCCTACCTCATTTTCCATTATCTTTAGGCTCTTGAATATTTGAAATTATTTAGAACTAGAGTATCTAACACTCCAGATTAATAACCAAGAGCATTCCAGGAACATTTAGATAAATTGTAAAGATTCCATTTGTTTTTGAACAAATATCAGGTACAGGAAATAAAGGCACTTACTGAAAATGGAAGTGGAAAAGTGGGATTTTTGGAAGATAATTTGTATAAGCAAAGTAATGTTACCATGTAATTTGTAGAACATTAATGTTATATATATCATGGCAAGTTAAAGAGATACAGGAACATATTTTGAAAGATTACTACAAGCAAGAAAGTAAACTTCAAACAGGATCTGCTTTCTGCTCTGATGTAAATGAAAAAAAGGGACTTGGTGGAAAGTAAAAAGAGATAAAACATCAGATTTTAATGAATAAGAATCTGGTAGTGTTGAGGAAAGTATTCAAGGAAATGAAAAAACCAGAACATGGAATTAGCACAGTTAAAAATCATGTTGGATGCTATCAAGAAAGGAATAGACTATATTGAAAATTGAATCAGTGAGGTGGGTACCGAGATGGTGAGGTTTCATCTTAAAGGATGAAGAGATGAAAGTGGATGAAATTGAGACAACAAGTGCGGAGGACATTTGGGGAAGACCCAACAAAGAGATAATTTGATTTTTCTAAAGAGGAGTTCCTGCTGTGGTGCAGTGGGTTAAGAATCTGACTGCAGTGGCTCTGGTCACTGAGGAGGTATGCATTCAATCCCCAGTGCAGTGGATTAAAAGACCCGCATAGGTCACAGCCACGGCTCAGATTCAGTCCCAGGCCTGGCCTTGGAATGTCCCTATGCCTCGGGTGCAGTGATTAAAACAAAAAAAACAAAAACAAGTGAACAGAAGGAATTGATGGTTGTATTCTTAGCTGTGATGAGAAAAATTTTAAATTGAAGAAAGTCATAAATATTATATATTTCAAGAAAAAATATCTGAGCTGTACCCAAAGTGTTTGAAGAGTATTTTTGTGCCTACACCCTCCAAGTGCACGTCAAACCAGGTGGTTTTTCATTTATAAAGACTATGAAAATATAGTCCCAGATACATAAAGGCCAAAGTATTGTTCCTTGCACATACTGTACCTGGAAAAAAAAATTAAAGATTCATTTTAGTCAACCTAGAAACAATTTAAAGAGCTGCAAATCAAGAAGTCACAATATCAGAGAAATAAGAAAACTATATTAGAATAGAATTAACTCTAAATGGTGTAAATGCCATTAGAAGATGCAAATACTAATATGCTTAAAAGAGAATGTGTAGAATATGACAGAAAAGAAGTAATGACCATAATAAAATTCCAAATCATACTAAAAAAAAGAAAAGAAAATATGGGAGAAAGGGAAGAAGTTGATGTGTGCATTTTTTATGTAGAAAGAGAAAATTAAAAAAAATTCCACTGAGGTTTAGAAAAATGTTTAAATTGTTTTCTAAACATGAAAAGTAACAGCTAGTAAAAATAAAAGCAATGGAGTTCCCATCGTGGCTCAGTGGTTGACGAATCCGACTAGGAACCATGAGGTTGAGGGTTCGATCCCTGGCCTTGCTCAGTAACTCAACGATCCAGCGTTGCCGTGAGATGTGTTGTAGGTTGCAGACGTGGCTCGGATCTGGAGTTTCTGTGGCTCTGGCTTAGGCCGGCAGTTACAGCTCCGATTAGACCCCTAGCCTGGGAACCTCCATATGGCACGAGTGTGGCCCTAGAAAAGGCAAAAAGACAAAAAAAAAAAAAAAGAAAAGAAAAAAAGCAACTATATTACTTGCAAATTACTAGTAGAGCAAAAAAACAAAAGAAATAACTGGAAAATTAAAAGCTAAAAATATAAACTAAGTATCAGAAATTGGATCCATCTATGCCTGACATGAGAAGAATTGTAAATTACATGGGTCATTTGAATAAAACGTATATTTCAGTTTGGGTACCAAACCAGAATGAAACTCTGTGACGTTAACAAGTAGCATACTTGTTAACACTGTCTCAGAAAAAGTAGAAAAACCAACAAAATATCCCATACAAATGAAAACGAAAAGTTAGGCTGCAATATTTTTAGAAAAGATTGATTTAAAAATCTGAAACATTAAATTGATCAAAGGTAGAACTGTATGTTGTAATGAGGGGATTATCATCAAAGGCATAATTTTCATCAACCTTCATATATAAAAGAATATCATAGCACTGAAAATGGTGACACTAAAAATGGTTAGGAATAAAGATGAAAAGAATAAAATAAACAAAACATAACCAAATAGAAAGATACACAAAACAATTTAAAATACTATAATAGGAAAACCTGAGAAGCACTTTTTCTCCTCCCAGTTAATAGACAATGAAAAATTGCTAGTTTCACATGTATTCAAGGGTATGGTGAAATGCATCCTTCCAAACACTTCAAATTGTTAAAATCTTCCTGGTGGGCACTTTGGCAATGTGCATAAAAAGAAACACTGGCTGCCAAACAAACAAAAACAACCAAAAGAACAAAAACCGTGAAAAAATTCAATGCCTGTCATCTCTTCTTTCTACCTTTAGGAAATTATCCTAGGGAGATCATAGGACATACGCACTGATACCTTTAATCATTTACAAGTTGTTTAAGGTCCCTACCTCAAAGCAAATGTATTGGCTTGAATTAAATTTTTAAATGTTGAAAAATCAAACCCTCCTTGCCAAATACAAGGAGAAGACGCAGGAGAATTTTCTTGTGATCTTTAAGATAGTGAAATGAATTAAATATTGAACAAGAGTATATTGTTCCAGCCTTCATGCCTTTCCCTTTCTGTTTCCATTGCCCTGAACTCTGCCTCCCCAGCTCCATCCAGATAGCTCATTCCCACTTGACTCAAATCTCTGCTCGAAGGTCATCTTTCTTGCCAGCCTCATCCAAAAACCTGGTCCTGCTCTGCCCAGCCTTGCTCTGCAACATCACATTATCCTGTATTCTCTTTCTTTATCATTTTTGTTCCCATTTGCCTTTATAATAGAAAGAAGTATACATATATAGATAGAAACCCATTTTTGTAAAACCAACACATTTTTATTGGCTTGTATCAAAATGTGAAAAAGCACTAGACTATTTTAACTTGTTTCCTTCTCGTTGCTATGTCTATTTCCTATTTATTTCCTACAAGGGTATGTGGAACTTTTAATATCAGAAGGAAAAAAAGAATTTCCAGAACAGCTGTTGAATGACTTTTGAGGGTGTTCCTAGCTTTGTTTTTTTCTCTGATGTAGGAAGACCGGGTTATTAAACTGTGTGGGTACGTGGCTCTGAGGGGTTATTTTATTCTGTTCTGAAGAATACAGTAGTTACTCTTGGAATTCATCAGCATCCCCTTGAAACATTGGCTGGAACAGATGTGGTGGCAGGACCCTGGAGAGCACCAAGCTGGGCGGGCAATAGCCAAGGTCACCTGTGACTGTGTTGCTGAGATGAGAGACAGGAGTATAAGAGATGAAATGGTCAAGGTTGTGGCCAAGAGAAAGTGAAATACGTGTCTTGATGAAGAGAGGTGGAGACCACATGCCAGAGAGAGCAGGGAACTTAGCTGCAGGAAAAAAAAAAAACAGAAATGACATACAGGTCCAACTATGGGGAAAGTGAAACGGTTCAGGACCCAGTCCTTAAGCAAGGGACACTTTTATGGTTGCTCTGCCATGTAAAGGACCTACTTAAGCTGGGTTTATTTTTCCTTTTACTATTGTTTTTAAGTAGAATTTTAGGTCATAAAATTAAAACATGCTCATGGTGAAAATAATTTAGATAATACAAAGGGAATAAAGTGAAAAGTTGAATTCTTCTACTGCTGTCAGAACTCCTGCTTCAACCAGCCCTTATTCCCACTCTTCAGATTGAACCACTGTTTCCTACTCTATTTTCCTTAATCTGCTATGGACTTAAAGCATTTGTTCATCTATCCAATGATCTACCTATTTCTTTATAACCAACTGTATTATTCCATACAAAAGCTTCAGCAAACTGCTTTGTTAACAGACATTTTCCATATGAACACAGAGAAAGATTTTATTTTCCAAAGGACAATTGTTCTGTTGAATGGATGTTCTAAATATGGATGTTTGTAAGTAGTCTGTTGGATAAATTCCTAGCATTTCCTGGGTCAAATGGTATGCAAACTTAAATTGTTTTTATTGATACTGTCAAGACAGTCTCCAAACAATTATGATAATTTCTTCTTACAATAGGATATGAGAATGCTCATTTCTTCCTGCCTTACCTGTACTAGATATCATTATTGTTTTAAATCTTTTCTAAACTTCTAGATGAAAAATAGCATCTTACTTTTTAAATCCATATTCCTTTGCTTGCAAGAGAGGTAAGCATCTCTTTATAGATTGCTTGGCTATTGTGTTTCTTTCCCTGTGAACTCTAGTAACCTCTTTTGCTCATTTTTTGCTCATTTTTATTGTTCATCTTTTTTTTTGGCTGATTTATGAGTTATCTTCATGTTAAGGAAATCAGTAGTTGATCATGTGTGCCTACATAGTTTTTCCTGTCTTGTCTTTTTTTAATCCCGTAAAAAAGTTTAAAATTTTAATGTAGTCCAACTTATACTGGCAGGTTTGAGAAACACCACTGAAAAGCTGTAGGATTCATTCTTTATTGCAATGAGAATAAGATGACATGATACGATAGAATTTTACACAATCACAAATCTATTATTGGAGAGAATGTGGATCTTTTTATCAAATCTGGGCATCTAGAACCAGGATCACTGTATGTGACTGGAAATAATTAGTTTTTAAGACTTAGAGTGGGTAGTGAATTTATGGAAGTCATTATTTAAGAAGTAGTATGGTCAAGAAATCAGTAAATTGAGGAAAGACTTAATCATGTTTTTAGAAAAGTGGTTCATACAGTTTTGAAGGAAAATTACGGCTTTTGGAGACATATTCCTAAGTGTTTGAAGAGATATCATTAAGGTCAAAAGAAGTTTACCTAAATTCATAGATAAGGACTCAAAGGTCATTAAAGAAGCATGTGTTTAGCTGTTTAAAATGCCAACTCTGGAGTCAAAATGCCTGGGTTCAATGTCAGGCTCTGCTGTCACCTGGATTGGATAAAGTGACTTAATGTCTTTTTGCCTGAGCTTCCTGCTAAGAAATACTGTGATAACAGTGGTACCAATTTCACAGAGACATAAGTAGAGTGATTTAGAACATAGCCTTGCATATAGTAGAGATTTCATCAATAACAGCTGTTAATGTGGAAAACTGGATTGTTTGAGGATATTGGTTTTTAAGGAAATGGAAGGGTGGATTGACATTCTTTCTCAAAATCTTCTTCTCAACTAGAAATTAAAAATAAAGCCAATAGTATCCATGAGGATGTGGGTTCGATCCATGGCCTCACTCAATGGGTTAAGGATCTGGCGTTGCTATGAGCTGTGGTGTAGCTCGGATCCTGCGTAGCTGTGGCTGCGGTGAGGTTGGCAGCTGTAGCTCTGATCGAACCCCTGGCCTGGGAACTTCCATATGCCACAAGTGCGGCCCTAAAAAACAAAAACAAAAACAAAAACAACCAAGCCAAGACGTGGCCAATGTGAATGATGACATTTCCGCCCTGTTCTTGATCCTGAAGCAGCTTAGTCTCTCATCTCCAGGGACCAGGGTTTGACAGCTCAACTGAGTGGTGAAAGGTCAAGGTGTAGAATTCCTGTTTCTAGCAAATAAAAATATAGACTGCCTGGTTAAATCTGAATTTTGGAGAAACAGCAATTTTTTTTTGTTGTTGTTGTTGAAGCATGTCCCACACAATACTTGAAATATGCTTATACCAAAGGAATTGTTGACCGCTTAGTGGAAAATCAGATTTATGTAGGCCTCCTGCATTTTATCCAGCAACACTGGTAAGTGTGCAGCTAAAGACACGGGGCTGTGTGCACGTGCAGAGCGATGAGGCCATTACGCTTTGGGAGCTTGACGTAGTAAGTTCTCTTCTGTCCATTCTGAGACACATCTTCTTCCTGTTCCTGCCCAGGTCCAAATTTTTATGTTGACTTTAGATATTTAAGATGTGGTTTAGTTTGTGACTAAAGCGGGACAGACTTGGAGCTCTATTTTGATTTTTGGCAAATCGTCATGTTTGGTGGGAAGCCTTGATAGGTATGCCTTGGGGGAAATGGGTGGTTTATACCCTGCAACTTAGAAAATGAAAGGTAATGGTATACATGAAAGGAAACTCATTTTTACCTTATTCGTGGCATTATTTTGCATGGCCAAGGTGTTGAAGACGCCTCTGTTGTACCATCATACTGATCAGAATCCTCCAGCTCTCCGGGACTCTCATGGAACTCCCTTGATTCCCTTAAAAAAGGGACTGTTACCTGTTAACAAGAAAGAAGGCAACACTCCAGAAAGACAACCTATTTAAAGAAAAATTCTTGATTCCCTGGGCATGGTAGTAGCATTTTTGCCTTCTTCTGGCAATTCTTTGGGGGAGCGCTTTAACTTGGGAGTGTCAGAGAGAGTGAAGGAGTATAAAGATCCTATTGTTTATCTGCTTGTGGAGATTCTCAACATTATCTTGAGTCATCAGGAAAAAAAAAATTAGAAAGTTGGTCTTTATTCCAGATGCTTCCACCTTGGAGATGAAGATGTCTTCCAAAAGGTCTCTCTTCTCCCAAGGACGCTTTTGTGAGGCAAGCGGGCTTCTCATGTTCTTATCTCTTTGTCTCTTACCTGGGGCTTTAGACCTTGGGTCCACCGCCAGGGTTACAGCAAGCCTGTGTCAGCCTCGGAAAATGATACCTCTGTCACAGTTCAAGGGAACAATGTAGCTCTTTTTTTCAACTTGGGCTTATTTCTGAAATCTAGCACAACACCCACAAGATGGAGAAAATAGAGTGGTTGAGGGAGGGGGAGATAAAAAAGAACAGCTTGGTTGCAAGGTCGGCATCCTTGCTCGGGTGTGGCGTGAATTGCGTGAACCTCTGAGATCCCTGGCCACGACCCTCGGCAAGGCAGGGAAGTTGTTTTAAAAAAACAAGCAAGCAGGGCAAAGGGAAAACAGGAGGTCTGACCAGTAAATCCTACGGACCCTTCTTAAGAGTTGCCGCAACACAAAGCCATGAAAAGTCCGAATTAAAGCAACATCCCCCATCCCCCCGTATTTTTTCCTTAACAAATTCTAGGGTCACTGTGCGTAGGAGCATGTTGCAAAATACTGTGTCAGCGCTGTCTGTGGTCAGGGTCGGGTGTCAGCTTGATTTTGACGAGACTGGGATGAAAAAGGGAAAGTGTACGTAGGCGCATCAATCCCCAGCCGCATCTCTCGGCGCGCGTCTGCGGCACCAGAAGGCACCTTCGTGTAGCCTTGGCTGTGTGTTTCAGTTTTGCAGGGCTTCCTGGAATGTCAGGGAATATAATAGACATATCAAATTGAAGAAATGTTGAGTTATTTAAAACTCAAATGTGGGCTTGTGGGGGAATTCTTATTCTCTATCTTTCTCTCTTTCAGAAATTCAGGGCAGGAAACAGGAAAGTGAGGCTCAGATGATAGGACTGTGAACTTGCATTTTGACTTCTCCTCTGACATGACTGTTGGCCAGTCTTAGGCTTAATAGCTTGGTAGCCTGTTGTGGGGAGAAGCGTGTGTTCCTGCCTCGCTCCTGACTCCTGATGGAGGCAGCGTCTCTAGCATTGCAGTCTTAGCCACCTCTATTTGTCATGCAAGTTTTGTAGAGGGAGAGGTGACCATCTCAGTGGGGTTTTGGGATGGAGAAACCAGGCATATGCAGTTCAGTTCTTGGTCTTACCTTTCCCCTTTTCCTTGGAGCAAATCTGCCCCCTGAGCACATCCACCCTTGTGTCTGTGGTCAGTTTCACAGTAAATGTTGAGAAGATCTCTGGTTACAGTTTGGGAGGGAAAGTGTATGTTTTGGGGCACTTAAAGAAAACGCACTTCCTTGCAGATACAAGCTAACTTCTCCAGGATCCTCTTTGTTAGAATAAAGGTGGTATAGTGTACATATATATTTTTTTTCTACCAGCCTTACTATATTTTATTTCTCAGTTGGTTCAGAACCTCTCTAAGGACAAGAGGTATTATTTACTGAGCACTTTCGTGCTTCAACACAATTGTTCAATTCAGTGCAGCGTTAAGTACCCAGAAAGCAGGCCAGCGGTGATGTGGGATTCAGAAGGGATGGAACAAAGCAAACAACTTTTTGGCCTGTGCAAAGGCTGTTAGAGCTGGGCAACTTGAACCTAGAGCAGGTGAGGAGGTGGAAAGCATAGAGACTTCCTTCTGAGCCCAGTGTGTAAAAAGACATGTGAACAATTCCTGAAAATAAACACTCTGCTTTGTTATCCACTTGGCGTGAGACTGAACAATAAATGTGGCTCATATTTATGATAAGGTACATTAATTATCAACATGTATTTTCTTTTCATTTAATTCTTACTGCCAGCCTATAAGACAGGTGCTCTTGTTGCCCATTTTAAAGATGAAGAAATGAAAACAGAGGTTAAGACATTTGTGCCTAGGTCATAAACAGCAACTCTGTAGCACCTGGTAAGTGGTAGAGCTGAGACCTACTGCAAGTGGACTCTCCACCTTGGACTCTAGAACTCTCTTACTTCAGCCCTTGTATGAACTCCACATCTGTCATTTCCATTTGACTATGCTATTTTCCCTCCAAAGGTTATGAAAAGTGGTTCAATTATAGATCCAAATTGAAATGCTGGCTAAATCCTTATTTTATTTTATTTTTTTTTTGGTTTTCCTTCCTGAATGCTCTTTCACTTCTTTCATCAGTGCAGGAGCTGGAGAGCTTCCTGCAGAGAAATGATAGGAGAATTGAAATTCATGGGGAAAAAGTGAACCAAGCCAGGGACATTGTGGGGCAGGACAAGAAAACTGAAATAGAAAGCCATCAACCAGGACCTGGGAATAAGGCACAGAACCTGGAAATAGAATTGGGAGAACTCCCAAAGAAAAGAGCTCTATCACAGAGTGCTGTTAAGACTGCTGTACCCCTTTTGGGAAAGAAAGACAACTGTATTTTGTTGCATAATGTTTTATCAGAACAGCTTCAGAAACAGATTGAAAAAAATTCTGGAGCAACAGCAGCATGAAAATAGGATACCAGTTTCTGTGGCATATGTGTACTTTGCAGTAAAGAATTCATGGAAAACACAGCTGTCTTTTAGAGCCACGTGGCTTGAAAGCCAACCTTCAAGATTTTACTGCTGGGAAGTTGCATGTCATTTTATGCACATTGAGAAAAAGCAGGCAACATGTGGTATGAATGCTGAGCTCTCTGGAGAGAATGACACAGTGAAGGTGCAACACTGGAAGATCAGTGCTACAAGTCTGAAGTGTGCTGATTTTAGGAGTTCCCACTGTGGTACAGTGGGTTAAGGATCAAGCATTGTTGCAGCTGTGGCATAGGTCACAGCTCTGGCTTGGATTTTATCCCTGGCATGGAAATTTCCGTATGCTGTGGGTGCAGCTGAGATTAAAAAAAAAAAAAAGGTGGCTGATTTGAAACTTGGAAAATCTATGGAAGAAACCTGCTTGGAAGATTGTCAGAAATTGTTAGACATTGGAGTTTCCGTCATGGCTCCGTGGAAATGAATCTGACTAGTATCCATGAGAACGCAGTTTTAATTGACTGCCTAACCTCACTGGGTTAAGGATCCGGTGTTGCCGTGAGCTGGGGTGTAGGTTGCAGATGAGGCTCAGATCCCACATTGTTGAGGTTGTGGTGCAGGCTGGCGGCTACAGCTCTGATTGGACCCCTAGCCTGGGAACCTCCATAGGCTGCGGGTGTGGCCCTAAAAAGACAGATGGACAGACAGACAGACAGATGTTGAGGAAGTGGACAAGAAAGATGACCAAGAAGTTCATCTTTTCTGTAAACTGACTTTATGGAAAAATGCAGGGGAAACTAACTCAAAAGCAAAATATCTTCTTGGAGAGTGCATGCAAATTTGTTGCATTCAAAAGGAAGACATGACCTGGATTTCATTTTTGTCATAGAGATTCATTATAATTAAGGTAGATGTTATGGATCTCTTTAAACCAAAATGGAATTAAGGATGTGAAAAAGAAGCTAAAAGACATTTCCTAGAAAGTACACATGGGAATAAATCCAATATCAACTTTTCAGTCTGTGGAAATGATCTTTGTTGATGGTGTTATCAGCGATGACCTCGGAAGCAGAATGAAGTTGAGCACAGCATCTGGAAAGTTAAATCCAACCGGGACGTTAAGCAGTGCTGCAAACCACTTGAAGCGTCTATATAGTCAGGTGTGGGAAGTTTTTCCTGAAAGGTGGAAAGGTGTTTAGATTTGAATGTTGGCAGGTTAGTGTTCTGAGGGCTGTTTTTAAAGAAATCAAGTGGAAGGATTACATCAATAAATATCTTGCGAATAAAGCACCTGCATTGATGAGTCACAAAGAATACCTAGCCAACACTCAGGAGTAGTTGAAGACAGGTCAGGATCCAGCTCTCAGGTGCCCAAAGGTGTGGGGGCATTTTAAAAGCCTTGATCTAAGAATTCTCACTTTGTCCCTTCAAGAAACCATGGCCTTGCTGCACGAGTTAGATCCTGACACAAGGAGTCTCGCCTGGCCATCCCTTCCACACAGAAAGTCACCTGAGATTTCCTCCTGTTAGAGATGACTGCTAGGCAAGTGGAAGACACAATCCACGAAACACTGATTCTAGATGTGGCAGAGCTGGTTGGGGCTGGGGAACAGCAGATGATGCTTAGGGATGAGGTAGGGACTGGCGATGGCCCAAAGAGATTGGGCAGGGATTAAAGAAGATCAGAGGAACGAAGACAGATCAGAGGAAGACCAGGTGCTAATGCAAACACTGAACACAGAGCAGCCTCCTCAATAACCATTTCTCCTTACCTACTAGTATTGAGAAAATCCGTTTGGATAAATGAGCACATCTTCTGATATGCAAATAGCTTTTTAAAAAATTATAGTTGATTTACAGCATTGTGCCAAATTTTGCTGTATAGCAAAGTGACATATACAAAGTACATATACATATATAGGTATATACACATTTCTTTTATTATCTTCCATCATGGTCTATCCCAAGAGAATGGGTATCGTTCCCTGTTGATACGCAGGTAACTTAATGATGGGTTATATTAGTTTCTGTCCTTTAAAAGCAGGTCTTAGCAAAAAATTGAGTGCAAGTAGTTTACTTAGGAGATGCAGAGAAAGATTTTCCTACACTGGTAGGAAAGTGGAGAAATTAGACAGAGGAGGTAAATTAGTCAGTAATGGGTGCATCATGATGCCAGCTAGCATAGTTGTCTAACTTGAGAAGGAGGGAGCTGGGGTATTGATACCATCAGTTCCCCCAGAGTCATTGACCTGCTACATTTGATTCCATAGAACTTCTTGCCTGATTCATGCACAATCCAGCCTTCCACAGCTCTGGGAACAGCTCCAGACACAGAAATGGTGTGTGAGGACCCAGGGACAGGGGCAAAAATAATATCCCCTATCAACGGACTAAACCTGTTAGTCATTCTCAATAGAGTGTGAATGACTTGAATCCAAGTGTTCTTTTTATTAGATAAGAGCCTAAGAATTTTGATGGGCTTATATGGAAGGTGGGTAATTTGTGAGTTGAGAACCTGGACAGGAGGCCAGAGTTTGAGTTACATCTTTGCCTGTGACTCTGTCTCATCCTTGTAACTTCCCAACAACTGGTAGTTGAATTGTATCGAAAGGGGTATGGAAGATGATTCAAAGACAAACTTCAATAATTCCATCTTTTTTTTTTTTAGTCTACAGACCATTCCAGATCCTTCCCTAAGGTACATTCATTTGGGATTTTATAATTGTCAACATTTGAAAAGCAAGATGTTTAATAAATATTGAACAATAACAATGAGATGCTTTGTATATCCCACCATCTGGGAATTTTCACACTAGTATTGAGTTTTCATGTAATAACTCATCCTCTTCTATTTAATTAGACTCATTGTACCAACATAAATAATTCCTTTCACTGAAGGAAGTTATTAAATATCCTCCTTTATTATTAACCTTCGGATATGAATGATGTAATTTCATATTCTTGGTATGATTCCTTTTCTTTTTATTTTCGCTTTTGAAATATTTTATTAGTTTCATATCAGTTACTTGGAGGGATTAATGTTACTGATTTGATTCTGTGTTAATGGTAGACATAATCATGGTAAGCGATGATCAGTTTTTTAAAAAACTAAATAGCTTCATTCTTTAATCCTTGTACTATACACATTGTAGTTGTTCTTGGAACTTACGAACGTACTCAGCTTTTTAAGTACTCCTCCAGGTTCTCAATTTGGACCATACGTAAAGGTTTCGAAGTTCAATTATTGTTTAGCCATAAACAACTTTTTTTTTTGAATTCTCCTTTGTCAGTGAAATTCATCCAGGGTCTTAAAGATGCGTGTAATTAAAATGTGCACAAGATTAGGAAAAATCTTCAAATATCACTCCTTCCATTTTATGACTTTTTTTTTTAAATAAAATATTGTCCATTTACAAGGTTTCAAGTTCTGCTGTATAGCAAAGTGATCCAATCACACACATTTCTCTGTGTTGTGAAGTAGGGCCCTATTGGCCCATCCATTCCAAATATAACAGTTTGCAACACCCCCCTCCCCCCGCAAATGTCCAGCCATCCCACTCCTACCCCCTTACCCCAGGAACCCCTAGTCTGCTCTCCTTGGCCATGATCCATTTCTGCATTTTTTTTGGTTTTTTTTTTTTAGGTTAAGATCACCTATTCCATATTTTAGATTCCACAAGTAAGAGATCTCATATGGTATATCTCTTCCTGGCTTACTTCACTTAGTCGAGAATCTCTAGTTCCATTCATGATACTGCAAATGACATTAGTGTTTTTTTTTTTTTTTATAGCTGAGTAGTATTCCATTGTATATATGTACCACATGTACTTAATCTAGTCATCTGTTTATGGACATTTATGTTGTTTCCATGTCTTGGCTGTTGTAAATAGTGCTGTGATGAACATAGGGCTGCATGTATCTTTTTCAATGAAAGTTTTGTCCAGCTATATGCCCAGGAGTGGGATTGCTGGGTCACATGGTAATTCTATATTTAGTTTTCTGAGGACCCTCCTTACTGTTTTCCATAGTGGTTGTACCAATTTACATTCCCACCAACAGTGAAAGAGGATACCTTTTTTTTCCACGCCCTCTCCAGCATTTGTTATTTATTGGCTTGTTGATGGTAGCCATTCTGACTGGTGTGAAGTGATATCTCATTGTAGTTTTGATTTGCATTTCTCTAATAATTAGTGATGTTGAGCATTTTTTCATGTGCCTGTTGGCCATCCATTTGTCTTCTTTGGAGCATTGTCTCTTTAGGTCTTCTACCCATTTTTCAGTTGGGTTGCTTGCTTTTTTTTTTTGTTACTGTTCAGTTGCCTGAGTTGTTTGTATATTTTGAGGATTAGGCCCTTGTCTCTTGGATCGTTTGCTAAGATTTTCTCCTATTCTGTGGGTTGCCTTCTTGTTTTTTAAATGGTTTTCTTTGCCATGTTCCATTTTATGCCTGGACATTTAATATCTGATTAGCTGTCATTACGTGGCCTACCACATGGCAGTAATTTTAAAGCACTGTCTTAGACTTTGGTCTTGCCGATGGGGTGCAAACTGACAGCACCCTCTGTTTTACAGTTTCATTACATGTCTGTCTCTTCTGTGGATTCTGAGCTCCTTAATGACAGAGTCCCTGTGTTTCTAAATTTTTTACTCTGGAGCCTAACTCAGTGTCTGGCATAGAGTAGGTATTCAATGAATATGTGTAGAGTGAACAAGTTGTATTAAGATGGGTGAGGACCTTAATAAGGACACGGTACATTTCATAGATACTGTATTTTCAGTCTCTTACACTCTTCTGTGATAGAATTCAATACAATTGACATTCTCACATCTGATCCCTGTGCCCAGAAAGGATTACTCCCAAGTTCTCCCTTTCTATTTATCTTTATAAAGAAATTAAAAAAAATCCTCCTTGGAGTTGCCATTGTGGCTTGGTGAAAACAAATCTGACTAGTATCCATGAGGATGCAAGTTTGATCCCTGGCCTTGCTCAGTGGGTTAAGGGTCTGGCGTTGCCATGAGCTGTGGTGTAGGTCGCAGATGTGGCTCAGATCTGGTGTTGCTGTGGCACAGGCTGGTGACTACAGCTCTGATTGGACCCCTGGCCTGGGAACTTCCATATGCTGCAGATCTGGCCCTAAAAAGACAAAAAAAAAAAAAAAAAAAACTCCTTGACCATATAATTTCCTTGAGACTGCATTATTCCAATTAAAATTCTAAAGCCATTTGACTTACCATGCACCAAACTTCTTCTCTGCTGTCTGAGAGCTGGGAACTTTTGCGTAATCAGACCCCCTCTGTGATGTGACTTTTGCTAGTGGACACCAAGTCTGTCTGTATACATGTGATGCTCTTTCAGATGCCACGGGCCCTGTCTATGCAAAGACTTCTTCAAAACTGACATTGTTTGCAAATGAAGAAATAGTTCTTATAAACGTAAAGACAGAGAAATGGTTTATTACTCTCATTAATTTTGTGTTTCCAAGGTGGAGCTATTTCTCCACCTTCCCTACCCATGAACTTGTCACATTGCCTGCATTTCATCCAGACAAGCACAAGCTCCCGATTCTTCCAGGAGGAATTTTCTCGATTCCCTTGGATAATTCTCTGGAATGCATTAGTCAGGAGCATGCTTTAGAAGCTAAAGGCAAGCAGTGGAAGAGAGGGGAGACAGGAATGACGTGCTGAGATTTTGCTTGAGGAATGAAACTTCATTTGGGCTGGAAACCTTTGGCTGTAGGGGCTGCGGCTCCCGTCCGCTCCTCCTGGCTGTGATAATGACTGAGATCATTAGAGCCAGCCTCTCCAGTGATCAATCGGGAAGTGATTTCCCGATTTTGTGAAAGGACTGATAATTGCAATCAATATGTTTCTTAATGGCCATGTCAATATGTTCTTCTTTTGACTGAAAAACTAAGAAAAAAAGAAAGCTTTTGTTTGCTTCACGCCTAGGCGGAGGATGATGAATACCTTCAAGTCATCCGGAAGTAAGCAGAATGGATTTTCACATACTTGCTCTAACAAAATCAGCAATATTCAGACTCCATCAGAACAGCTTTCTACATTTATGTGTGCCCTCAACAGTTTTCCTTGTGGCCTCAAATAGGATTTTAATGATGAAACTGTACAGACACCAGCTGGTGAAATTGACTGAGAAATCTGAGGGTGACTGCCTTCCTTTTGGAAGACTGAAGATGCCAATGCATGCTCTTGGAGTATTTGTCTGGTTTTGAAGGCAGTACTTGTCCGGAGACGGACATGGATACGTGAGGCTGGCAGGCTGGACTGCTTCTCTAGGCTTTTCATGAGCTGTGTGCCTAGAATGCCAGCTGCGGTCTTGAAGTCACATCCCCTGGGAACCTCCACGTGCATCTCGGATGTGCTCTACTTGCTCAGCCCATCCCGACAAAGTGTCTCTCAGCTCTTCTGTCCTCTTCTTCCCTGGGGAATTTTGTAGGGTCTGCCTTGATCAGACCTTGGCTATAACTCAACATCCGCCTCCTCTTAAGGATGGCAAGCTCCATCTTCCATCTTGGTGTAATATAAGGGCTTGATTTCTGTCCTGATGGACTCTTTCAAGGACCGAATCCCCATCCTGGTATCGGGTGTAACTTTTGAGGGTCTCGCTACTTGAAACCCTACTCTGCCCCTTGCCTCACTTGAGTTGGGAATCATTTGAGAGAGAAAGCAGACAGAGGAGATCAAAACAGTAGCTTCATTACTGATCAAAGCTTGACTGGAGGACAGAGCGTACATATGCGGCTCTAGGGTGTTTCCAACACCTAGCTCTAGAACTGGACTTACTCACCCAGACAGAGGCAGTGCTGAAAGACTGTAGACGTGTTCCGCCCACCCTGCCTGGGGATCACTGCCTCTGGAAACCACTGTCTGGAGAAGCCAGAGATACGTCCTTCCTGCAAAGGCTGCCGTTCTGGAGGAAGGGAGTGAGGAGGCTCCAAACTGATCATGTGGTTCTTCTCTGAAAAGCTAAGGAAAAGCAAAGGGCAGAGATAGGCCAGGGGTATTCCGGGAAAGTCTGTCTTAGTTACTATGGCTGTTGGGACAACTTGTCACAAATTTGCTGGCTTCAGCACACACACACACAGTGGTCTTAAATTTTTGGAGGTCAGAAAACTGGAGGTGTGTGGCCTTCCTGAGCCAGCCCTAGGAACCAGACTTCTGTGGCCGTCTCCAGTGGGAGGTATTCCCTGACAATTGATGGTGGCCACTTAGGCTCTAAATGGCATTTTGTAAAAACAAAACAAACAAACAAAAAAGCAAAACTGCTTCACAGTCTTCTTTCGTTACATTTCACTTAATGAAAAAGAGGTTAGTCTGAATTTTTGTCCATTAAAAAATGTTTTATTAAAAAAAGTAGGTCTTGGGAGTTCCCATTGTGGTTCAGCAGGTTAAGAACCTGAAATAGTCTCCCTGAGGATGCGGATTTAATCCCTGGCCTCGCTCAGTGGTTAATGGTCCTGTATTGCTGCAAGCTGCAGCATAAGCCGCAGATGCAGCACGGACCTGGTATTGCTGTGGCTGTGCTGTGGCTCAGCGGCTGCAGTTCCAATTTGGCCTCTAGCCTGGGAACTTCCATATGTTGCAGGTGCAGAGTTAAAAAAAAAAAAAGGTCTTTGAATTCTTTTATGGTACAGTGGGTTAGGGACCTGGCATTGTCAGGTCCGCTATTTCTGGGGTTTGGGTTTCCTGGCTCCGGAACTTCCACATGCCGTGGGCATGGCCAAAAAAAAAAAAAAAAAAAAAAAAAAATTGAGTCCCACCAAGGTATCAGCAGGGCTGTGTTCCTTCTGGAGGGTTTAGAGGAGAGTTACTCCCTGTTTTGTTTTTGTTTGTTTGTTTGTTTGTTGTTTTCCAGTTTCTCACGGCTGCTTGCGCCACTTGGCTTAGAGCTCCTTTCCAGCAAGCACACCTCTCCAACCTCTGCTTCCATCGTCACGTCTCCTTTTCTTACTCTACCCTCCTGTCTGTCTTTTATAAGGACGCTTGTGACTACATCCGACCCACTCTTGATCCCCTCTAGGATGCTCTCAAGTGTTAAGAACTTCAAGAGCCTCAAGCCCACCTGCCATGTAGCATGACATAACCACAGGTGTCGGGGTTGGGGCGTGGGCCTCTGTTGGGTCGCCATTATTCTGCTTATCATAACCTGTCATTGTGAAAATCAGGGTAACTCGCCTCTGAGCCTTAGTGTCCTGGCCGAGACACTGCCTCAAGTCAAGCTTGATCTCCTAGTGACCCCTCACCCTGCTTGACACGGGAATTCTGAGTGTTGACACCTGCGTTCACTGTGTCTCTGCCACCCACAGGTAAAGGCCACTTTCAGTGTCATAACTGAGACCGACCTGCCTGGGAATCGCTGTGCTTTACGTTAACAGCAGCCACAAAGACAGTATGGCCCAATGCTTTGGAGCTTCATACGAATCATTTAAAATTTTCAAATGACTTCCCCAATAGACGTCAACATTTCTATTTTACAAACAAGAACGGAAGCTCAAAAAGGATAAATTATTTGCACAAAAAAATGGAGCAGGAATTTCCCTGGGGGTCAGCAGCTTAAGGATCTCGTGTGGTCAGTGCAGTGGCTTGGGTCACAGCTGCGGTGGGGGTTCAATCCTTGGCCTGGGAACTTCCACATGCTCATGGGTGCATACACACACACACACACACACACACACTCTCTCTCTCTCTCTCTCTCTCACACACACACACACACACACTCTCTCTCTCTCTCTCTCTCACACACACACACACACACACACAGTAACAACAAAAACTAGCAGGAAATGGGTGAGCTTGACATTTAAACTGAGTTCTTAGATTTCAAACACAGTTTTTTTTTTTTGTTTTCCCTTACTGCTTTCCCACCTTTCACCAGAGTGGGTCCCCAGGCCCCACTGTACCATCAGCAAAGAGCCTTTTCCTGTTCCTTGTTCATTATTCCTCTTTGCTGGTTGTGTGCAGCTGAAGACCCACAGGTCTCATTCCCTGTGATATAAACCAGTAGTGAATCCCAGATGTGCTTGGTGCCTTGTACTTGATTCGCCCATTTCTGTTTCAGTACAGCTCATGAGAGAGCTTCTCCTGGAGCAGCTGTGACTGTAGAGGCAAAGGAATGCCTTTCAGGGAAGCCGTCCCTGGGAAATTGGCTGGCTATTTCTTCCCAGGCAATGAGCAACTCCAGTTCTGTTGTTCCAGGGTAACTTGGGTTATTGTCACAGGCAAGGCAAACTGGAATTTAAAGGGAAGAAAAAGAACATTTTCTTAAGGAGTTATGACTAATAGAGAGAAATAGTCCAAGCACATACTAAGGCTTTATTGTATAAGCATCCCATTGTGTGCACAGCCTAACACACTACCTGGAACAAGGCTGGTACTTAATAACTATTGGATAAGTTCAATCCCATTACTCAGCTGTGTTAAAACTGATGCTCGTCACCATTTGATGCCCTGAATACTAAAAGCATAGGACATAGAGTCAGCTGGACGGACACTGTGATTTTAGCAGAATTGCTTTCTACTGTTTCATCGTTATTATTAATATTAGCGTTTACTGAGGCGTTCCTATGTGCCGCCCACTGGAGAGGAATACCTACAGGTGATTCTATACCACAATCTGTATCAGACACAATGCATATCCCTTTTTGGTTAGATCCTTGGTTAAGCCACGTATGAGACCAACTTTTAGCTTTAATATGTACTTGATCTTGGAAGCAATAATGCTAAGCAAACAAGCCTATATGCAGCAGTGATGAGAAGATTCCTTCTGTGATTAAGGTAGTGACTGAAAATTTTTGATAATTACTTTTTTTTTAAGCTAAGGTGATACTACCAGGCAAATTTGAATTGTCCCAGTTCACATGCACCAATGGCATTAGCTCTGTTTATCTTGGAGTTCTGAAATTTACCAAGGACGTACTACTGTTTAAGAACATTAGCCTCAGTTTGTGGTGTGTTTAGTTTCCCCAAAAGCTCAAATATTTGAGAAGATGGAATGAAAATGATAAAGTTGTGTTAGTTTTCTTGTGAGCCAAATGCTTGATTTTCGATGGACTTTATTTTGCTTTGTGAAACTTGTTTAAAAATGTTACAGTCTCATTATATTTACACATTTAAAGAGTTAACTAATTATGTGAGTTTTGTTACGATGAAAAGTAGTCTTTATCTCCTTCTCTAGCGATTCCCTCTTAAATATCTTTGTCTTTTTTTTCTGTTTAGGGCTGCACCCTCGGCATATGGAAATTCCTAGCTAGGGGTCAAATCAGAGCTGTTGCTGCCGGCTTACACTACAGCGATGCCAGATCTGAGGCACGTCTTTGACATACACTGCAGTTCACTGCAACACCAGATCCTTAACCCACCAAGCAAGGTCAGGGATTGAACTTGAATCCTCATGGATATTAGTATGGTTTGTTACCGCTGAGACAAAGACGGGAGCTCCTTCTATAAATATTTTTAGCTAAGATTTTAGAATTCCCCTCCATGTCTATAAGTGATAAACTTGTATTACTCTTTCTTTCATTAGATTGATTTTTGAGATTTTCTACTGAATTTCCACTTTGGAAGATGAGGGATTTGCTAGCTCTCTTTCCTCTGTTTTGCTTTAATAGGCATCCTTACCTTCTCCCACTCTGCTGTCTCAATGCATATAGATTTTAATTTCTCATAGATTTTATATTTTTAAGACTATGTAAATGCTATTTGGAGATGAGTCAGTTAGGAGGCTGTGATTGTATTTTCTTTATGCCAGCCTTTTGTTTTCCCTGGAGTTAATAATTGCATAAGCTTTCTTATGTGCCTAATTTTCTATTTGTGTAACAATAATTTAATCCCAAACTTTATGAAAGTTGTCTAAATCTATTCTGAATACCTGAGTTCTCATCAGGTTCATCTTTTTATAGATCTCCCCACGTTCTGACTGCTTCCTCAGAACTGCTCCCTTTTTACATCTGTGGCCCAGATATGTTAGGAATCTTTCGTCATCATCATCATCATCCTGACTATTCCCAGTATTCCTTTTGCAGCTCTTCTGTGTTGAATCTTCTGTTTCTTGTATTCCCTGTCTTTTAAGTTAAATACGGTTTAAGGACTTCTTTCATTGGAACACATTTTCTGACAGTTTCTTGGGAATGGATGCAAGATAAAAATTTTTCTGGAATTTTGCATATCTATAAATGTCTCTGTTCTAGCCTTACACCTAATGAGAATTTGGTTGTAAATAATTATCTTTTTGTATTTTGAAGGCATTGTTCCATTTTCTTTTAGATTTCATAATTGCTGTTGAGTAACCTTAGGATTTTCTTCTTCCTGATCCTTTGGGTGTGATTTGTTTTTTTTTCTCTTGGAAAGCTTGCATGATTGCTCTTCAGCTCTGATCCTGAAATATCTACAGTGATGTAGACTTGGGTGAGTCCACATTTACTCATCTGTTTGCATACTTGATGGGACCTTTCGATCTAAAACTCATGTCTTAACGTCTGAAAAATTCTCTTGTATTCTTTTTATAACGGCATCCTTTCTGTGTTTTCTCTTCCTGAAATTTCTTGTCATGTAAATATTGGATGATCTGCAACTGATGGAATGCAGAAACATTTGAGACTCCATCTGCCTTTTATTAACTCAGACGTTAAAGAGAATTGAAAAAATGTAAAGCAAAGTCACTATGGTCACTGACTATTCTTTACCTTGGAAAATATATTTTTGAAAACATATTTTCATAAAAATGCCTTATGGATGTTTTTGTATTGACTACAGATTATATGTAATGTTTTATGTTGAATCAATGAATATTGAAAATTTGTGTTTAATTTCTAGTGTGATAAATACTGATAGATATGATCTACATAAACAAACAATTTTGAGAATCCTCGATAATTTTTTAAGAGTTTCAGCGAAAGGGACACTTAAAACAGAAGATTTGAGAACTGCGGCTCCAGGTGTTCCTTCTTAGATTATCATATTCTTGCTTCATGGAGGCAATGTTTCTCTTATCTCTGATAATGTTGATGATGGTGTTTTTGAAACTTCCTTCTTTTCAGATAGTCTGTTTCTGCCAAGTTGCTTTCTTCTGTTTATCTTTTGGTATCTGTCTTGAGGCTTTCTTGAGATTTCTGTCAAGCTCTGGTTGTTTTCATGTAAGAGTGAGGACCAACAAAGGTGATTGAAAGCTAAGAGTATTGTTTTTTTGTTGTCGTTGTTTCTATTTTTGGCGGTCTTTTACTTCAGGGTCATCTAGCTGTGGAGGAAATCCCAGGTGTGGAAGCTGGCATCTTCAGAGATTTCCTTGAGTTCCCTGGTGGCCTCGTGGTAAAGGATCTGGCATTATCACTGCTGTGGCTCGAGTTTGAGCCCTGGCCTGTAAACTTCTGCACGCCACAGGCATGCCCCCCTGCCAAAAGGATGTTTCCTGTTAGGCTGAGCTAATTCCCCAGAGAAGATCCGTGCCACCTCTTGCCTGGAGAATAATGACAAGTGTGCCATGGTTCTGGGAGCCAATAGAGGAATCACCTTGAGGGGTGTCAGCATGTATCAAGTCCAAGTTCACCAAACTCCCAAGTTCACTAAACTCTCTCACTATTTTTCTGTGTGTGAATTCCCTTTAGTCCAGAGCCCCTATTCTTTATTCTCTAAAGAGAATAAACCTGAGCGTTCTGGGGCAAGAGCAGTAACCCAGAAGCATGGAGTGCATCTGAGATAGACAGAATATAATGCATATTGTCATTCTTGAAACCAGTCTTCCTCATCCTAACATTTCCCCAGAGCCTTACGTACCCTAAGAGTGGGCTGAATTCTTAGCCTTTGAGAATCTACTGTGTAAAGCAGATTACTTCCCTGCTTTCCCCACTGCTGGTTTAGAATTTTGCTCTTTCAGTTCTGCCAAATGTGTTGCCATGTGTCCATCTGCTTTCGAGTTTCCAAAATTCTCTTTCAGTTATTGCCTCTCTTTTTGCCTTCGTCCTGTGCATTTATACTTGTTTTTTTTTTTTTTTTCAAGGTCCTTGTTTATAGTTCTTCTAGGGTTTGCTAATCTATCACAAAATTGGTTGGCTCTGTTAGATGTGCCTTTTTATTCGAAACCAGGCCCGGTTTCTATATGGGCCCAGGCACATGTCCAACATTTATTTTTATGAATGTTCCATTCTGAAGATTCAGTAATTATGTTAAGTTCTGTTGCCAGAGCTGTCTTTTAGCACTCCACTTAGTTTATTTTTAGCAAAGGACAGATACATTGACAAGTCTAATATTAAAAATCCTCCCCAAGGCTTTTTTTTTTCTTTTAGTATCAAGGCCTTATGTGAAGATATTTGATTTCAGAAAAGCTGATTTTAATTTAAGAAAGAAGAAGTTACTACTTTTAATAACAGTCCCACAACAGTAAATGTTTTATCTCTGTAGATGTTGGTATTAGGTCAATGTTAGCTGATGAGCTGAATACAAAAAGCAGATAAGCTGGATATCCTATAGGAATATTTTTGATATTAACATCAAACTTCATTAATATTTACTCAACACCATAGTGCTTGGGCTCTAAGTCATACCCTAGTAGTATTTAAGGAGCTTCTGTCACTATTTTAAGTTCCTTGGAGACCATTTAAGGCACTGTAAGTGCTAGAATCATTTTTAGAAAATGACTAATCAAAATCTACCACTAGGGGAGAAAAAAAAACAAAACTGGCAATGCTGCCTGCCTTGGAGTCTTTAAAAAGATCTTTGTGCTCCCTACTTGCTGAAGTGGCCCAAGAAATGAGATTCTTCCCATTTCGCGGTCTTTTGGTTGGAATGGTCTGATGTAGATGGATTTCTTGAGCTTAAGTCACCCCTGTCCTAGCTTAGGGACAGTTCCTCTTTCTGTACTCAAGGCAGTGGAGTTTCCATATGTGCCTAAGGCAAATCAAGTTGGAAACAAGAAGGAAAAAAAATAAAAGTGGATGATGGTACTTGAGCACTCAGGTTGCTGGGAAGGATTTGGTTTTGACAGTTCATCTTGTCCTTTTTTTTGGTGGCTAAAACTGTAATGGATATTTCTATGCTGATTTTGGTCTGCAGTCTGAATACTATAGTAATCATGCAAGGACTGGACTACTTAAAGCCAGGAGAGGGCTGCAAATGTCAGCATACCTGATAAGGTGCAGCTTGCAGGTCAGAAGCCGAGGAAGAGGGACTAAATAGTAAGGAAGAGTCAAGTATGGGACCTGGAAGTTTGTGGTAAAAATCAGCAGCACTGAAACTTAGACTGTCAATTTTCCTGGGGTGGAAGTGGGGCCCCTGGTGGGGCTGCATTTATCATAAATCCCCCAGGTAATTCTTGCGGAGTTTGTAATTTATAATTTTAAAGGTCATTTTAAATACCTTTATAGGCTTTCCTACTTCTGTTGAAATCTCTGACTTACAGTTAAAATGCAATATCATTAATATTATAAATATATATGTCTAACATATTGCTTGTACCTTGAAAGATTTTTATGATTTCTGCTGTTGAAGTGATTTAGTGGCAGTAACTCATTTAACTTATGATTAGCTCTCATTTCTCTGCTGTCGTTGTACATTCTTGGAAATTACCAAGGAGTCAAAACTAAACTAACCTACAAATTGTTTTCATATGTTTTGATTTTTTAAATGAATGTTAAATTTAATTAGGAATGAATCTGGAAAAATATGTTTTATAGATATCTGATAAAATTTTACTTCCATTTTTTTAGGTTTAGTTTAATACTTTGGAGCCGTAGCTCACTTCCATATATATTGAGCTCTGAAGAGCTTGTTGGTCTATAAATGTCTGGAAAGTAAAACAGCTTGATTCTGATGTAGGGTTTGGTCCTGATGTGGGTGCCGAGATACCAACAGATGAGTCCAAGATGTAGAAAGCTTTGATCAAAGAAGCACTAATTTGGTTGTTAGAATCAATAACAAATTGAAGAAGAAGTGTAAAACCGACATGGCAATGATCTTCATTTACCTGAAGAATTATTGATTGAAAAAAAGACTTAAATTGTTATCCATAGGCCAGACTTAGGATCAATAAATGTAATTTATGGGCGGGTGAATTTTGGCTCAATATAAAGAAGGATTTTCTAGCACTTAAGAGTGTCCCATTGATGGAATGAGTAGATTTATAAGATGAGAGATTCTTTTTTACTTGTTCACCCTGCACGCCCATCTGCAAGAGTATGGTGAGTTTTTGATCAGCAACTAGTTTAGATGACCCAAGTTCCTCTCAAACTCAAATTCTATGAGAGGAGACTTAGAAATCCACACAGATCGTCAGTAGGCTAGTCCATGAGGATGCGGGTTCCATCCCTGGCCTTGCTCGGTGATCTGGTGTTGCTAAGGGTCTGACGTTCCATTCCTGGCCTTGCTAAGGATCTGGTGTTACTGCGAGCTGTGGTATAGGTCACAGATGCAGCTTGGTTCTAGTGATCTAGTGTGCTTGTTTCTGTGGCATAGGCCAGCAGCTGTAGCTCTGACTGCACTCCTACCTAGCCGGGGAACTTCCATATGCTGCAGGTGTGGCCCTTAAAAAAAAAAAGGATGGACTGCATTTGAATATAATCCCTGAGAAGTTCACCTTGGTGCCCATTATAATCAATAAGTCTGTCGGCAGATGTAAGGATATCCTTTGTCTCTAAGTAAATTCATTTCAGCAGCCCTTTAATTTCATTTCATTTTTTAAAATTAGATGTCTGCTGAAGCAGGTAGGAGCCTCCGAGAGCACAGTAGTCCATCATAGCTGTCATGAAATTTGAAACAGCAGAAAAGCTGCGCAAAGCAATATAAGTGGGTTACCAGTAGCACTAGTGCAAAGACGACTTAACCGTTGGAGGCCAGGCACCTTGTTTTTGTTAGGTTTAAGTTGCGATAGCTGTTTGTACTATTCCTATCGAATTAAAAAGAAAAGTTTCACAAGAGAAGAAACTCTTCTGAGCACAGGCAGCATGGAAAGGGCAGATGTCACCTGCACACACAGTGAGTTCAAGAGGAGCTCTTAATTAGGACTTCGGGAGCTTATATGGGGCACATCTGCCTTCTCCTTCAAAGAGAGCTTGAGGAGGGGGTGCTTTGCGCTTTTATTCCGTGGGATGTAGACATACCCTCTCTAGTGAGATGACAGCAGGTCCCTCGATCTGCTACTCTTTGGGAATATAAACAAATGGTTCCTAGCGAGATAAACCAGTAACTATCTGTCTTTAGTTTCTAAGACTTCTTTGCCATTCAGCATCTTTTTTTTTTTTTTTTATGCAGCAGGATCTCATTGTTTATTCACTCCAAATGCAGTAGTGAAGTGTGCATCTACTAACCCCAAACTCCCAGTCCATCCCACTCCCTCCAACTTGTCACCACAATCTGTTTTCCATGTCCATGAGTTTGTTTTATTTTTTTCTATAGATAGGTTCATTTGTGCCAAAAATTAGATTCCAGATATAAATGATATCCTATAGTATTTGTCTTTCTCATTCTGACTTACTTCACTTAGTGTGAGAGTCTCTGGATGCATCCATGTTGCTGCAAATTGCATTATTTTGTTCTTTTTTTATGGCTGAGTAGTATTCCATTGTGTATATACACAACTTCTTAATTCATTCATGTATTAATGGATATTTAGGTTGTGTCCATGTCTTAGATATTGTGAATAGTGCTGCAGTGAACATAGGGGTGCATGTAACCTTTCCAGTTAAAGGTTTTTTTTTTTCAGATATGTGCCCAGGAGTAGGATTGCTATGTCATATAGTAGTTCTATATTTAGTTTTTTGAGGTACCTCCATACAGTTTTCCGTACTGGTTGTACGCTTTTCTCCACACCCTCTCCAGCATTTGTTTTTTGTTGACTTGTTAATAATGGCCATTCTGACCAGTGTGAAGTGGTACCTCATTGTAGTTTTGATTTGCATTTTTCTAATAATTGGTGATTTTGAGCATTTTTTCATGTGCCTGCTGGCCATCTGTATATCTTCTTTGGAGAAATGTTTCTTCAGGTCTTCTGCCTATTTTGCAATTGGGTTTTTTGTTTTTTCTGTTGAGTAGTGGGAATTGTTTATATTTTAGAGATTAAGCCCTTGTCGGTTGCATTGTTTGAAACTATTTTCTCCCACTCTGTAGGCTCTCCTTTTTTTATGGTTTCCTTTGCTGTGCAAAGGCTTGTAAGTTTGATTAGGACTGATTGGATTATTTTAGTTTTTATTTCTGTTGCCTTGGGAGACTGACCTAAGATAACGTTTGTATGGTTGATAGCAGAGACATGTTTTGCTCACGTTCTTTTCTAGGAGTTTGATGGTGTCTTGTCTTATGGTTAAGCCATTTTGAGTTCATTTTTGTGCTTGGTGTGAGGGCATGTTCAGTTTCATTGATTTACATGCAGCTGTCCAGTGGAAAACTGGGTAACAGCACTGCTTACTGAAGAGATTGTAGTTTTCCCATTTTATATTCCTGCCTCCTTTGTCAAAGATTAATTGGCCATAGGTGTCTGGGTTAATTTCTGGGTTCTCTATTCTGTTCCATTGGTTTGTATGTCTGTTTTGGTACCAGTACCACACTGTCTTGATTACTGTGGCTCTATAATATTGCCTGAAGTTTGGGAGACTTATGCCTCCTGCTTGGTTTTTGTTCCTCAGAATCGCTTTGGCAATTCTGGGTCTTTTGTGCTTCCATATAAATTTTTTTGAATTGTTTGTTCCAGTTCTGTGAAAAATGTCATGGGTAATTTCATGGGGATTGCACTGAATCTGTAGATTGCTTTGAGTAGTATGGCCATTTTTATAATAGTAATTTTTCCAACCCAGGAGCGTGGGATATCTTTGCATTTCTTTGCATCATTTGCATCCTTTTTAATTTCCTTGATTAATGTTTTATAATTCTCAGCAAATGTGTTTCACCTCCTTGGTCAGGTTTATTCCCAGGTATTTTATTTTGGGGGTGCAATTTTAAAAGGTACTGTATTTTTGTATTTCTTTTCTAATATTTCATTGTTAGTATACAGAAATGCGATTGATTTTTTTCCATTATAGCTGGTTTACAGATTTCTGTGAATTTTGAACTGCACAGCATGGTGACCCGGTTACACATGCATACATGGATTCATCACAAGTGATTAGACAGAGTTCCCAGTGCTGTACAGCAGTATCTCCTTGCTTTTCCATCCCAAAGCCAATAGTCTACAACTATTAACCCCAGACTCCCATACCATCCCACTCCCTCCCCCACCCTCTTGGCAACCACAAATCTGTTTTCCAAGTCCGTGATTTTCTTTTCTGTGGAAAGGTTCATTTGTGAAGTATATTAGATTCCAGATATAAGTGATATCATATGGTATTTGTCTTTCTCCTTCTGACTTACTTCATATGGTATGAACATCTCTAATTCCATCCATGTTGTTGCAAATGACATTATTTTATTCTTTTTATGGCTGAGTGGTATTCCATTCAACATCTTTTAACTCAGGCTGCTAGCACTCTGATGCTCTGATCAGGGAGCCCTGACCACGCAGAAACATGAAAATAACAGTTGCCACCTGACAGTAACAGACCCGTAGTATGACTTCGATGTCACATGAAGTTGAGGGTTGAGACCCTCCCTGCACCACATATCATTTCTCATACCTTTTATTATGGGATCCCTCCCTCCCTCCTTTTCCCTTCTTGCTTTCTTTTCTAATTGATTCCTTGTTTCTGTTTTTATTTTTATTTTGTCTTTTTAGTGCTACACCTATAGCATATGGAAGTTCCCAGGCTAGGGGTCGACTTGGAGCTTTAGCTGTCGGCCTACACCACAGCCACAGCAATACCAGATCCTGGCCGTGTCTGCTACCTGCACCACAGCTCACGGCAACACTGGATCCTTAACCTGCTGAGCGAGGCCAGGGATCAAATCCATGTCTTCCTGGATACTAGTTGGGTTCGTTACTCCTGAGCCACGACAGGAACTCCCTCATTGTTTCTGTTTTTAAAGACAAAAAGTATAACAAAAATGACTATCAGGTGAGCAGGCTGATGACTTTTTAAAACATAATAGCTTTGGAGTTCCTGCTGTGGCTCAGCATATTAAGAACCTGACGTAGTGTCTGTGAGGATGTAGGTTCAATTCCTGGCCTCACTCAGTGGGTTAAGGTTCTGGTGTTGCCACAAGCTGCGCTGTGGGTCGCAGATGTGGCTCAGATCTGGCGTGGCTGTGGTGTAGGTCGGCAGCATCAGCTTCAATTTAACCCCTAGCCTGGGAACTTCCATTTGCCACGGGTGTAGCCCTCAACAGAGAAAGGAAAAAAAAAAAAAAAACTTTGAGCTTCACCATAATGCAAAATTCAGTATTTTTTAAACACACGCCTGTGCCTTTTCAGATTCTTTTCCCATTTGGGCTATTACACAGTATTGAGTAAATTACCCTGTGCTATACCGTAGGTCCTTGTTAACTATCCATTTTATATGGAGTAGAGAGTGTACGTCAACCCCAGCTCCCTAATTTTTACCTCCTGCTCCACAATGCCCCTTGGGCAACCATAAATTTAGTTTGAAAATCTTTGAGTCTGTTTCTGTTTTATAAGTTCTTTTGTATAATTTTTGTTAGATTCCACATATTGGTGGTTTGTCTTTGTCTGACTTACTTGACTTAGTATGATAATCTCTGGGTCCATCCATGGTGCTGCATATGGCATTATTTCAGTCTTTTTTATGGCTGAGTAATATTCCGTCATACATATGTACCTCATCTTGTTTATCCAGAACTCTCTTGATGAACATTTAGGTTGCTTCCATGTCTTGGCTATTGTGAATAGTGCCGCAATGAACATTGAGGTGTATGTGTCTTTCGAATTAGGGTCTTCTTTGAATAAATGCCAAGGGGTGGGATTGCTGGATCACATGGTGTTTAGTTTTTTAAGGAACCTCTGTACTGTACTGTTCTCCATAGTGGTTGTGCCAGCTTACATTCTATGGGGTTTCTTTCTTGTACATAGATATCTAAAAGCAGTGTTGGATATTTGTGTAATTATTTCTAAGATCATTTACATTTAGCTATGGTTATAGGCTGATTGTGTCTCCCTCAAAATCTGTTTGTTGAGGTTTCAAAACCCAGCACCTCTGAATGTAATTGTACTTGGAGGTAGAACTTTTGAAGGAGGTAAAATGAGGTCACATCGGGGGAGGGGGCTACAATCAATGTGACTGTGTGTGGAGGTAGGGCCTTCAGAGAAATGATTAAGTTTAACTGAAGTCACTAGGGTGGGACCCTAATCCAACAGGGCTGGTGTCCCTGTAAAAAGAAGTGGGAGACACTAGGGGTAAATAAGGACACAAAGAAAAAGGTAAATAAGGGAAAATAAGGACACAGCAAGAGGCCAGTCATTCACAAGCCAAGGACAGAGGCCTCGGCAGAAACCAAATTTTTCTACACCTTGATCTTGGACTTCCAGCTTTCAGCACTGTGAGAAAATTAATTTCTGTTTGTAAGCCATGAATGTGTGGTATTTTGTAATGGCAGTACTAGCAAACTGTACAGATCTTGTTCATTTGTTTATGAGGTACCTAAAGCATATACAGTGTACTTGCTGTACATGAGGACAGTCTCTTAAGGCAGGTAGGACCAAAGTGATGCACAAAAGAAGAGTGAGGCCAGAAAATCTTATATATAGAAATAAATAGTATGGTAAGAATTGAAATCCAGGCTTCTCTAATTCCTAATCCAGTACGTCTACCTCTCTCTCTGGAGCAGAGTGGCTATTTTGGAAGTTTTTTGGTTATGAGAAGTGTTTCAGTGAACTGTGACCATGTAACCACCTGCAAAACTCAGTGGCTTAAAAACAATAGCACTTTATTGTTTCTCATGATTCTGTGGGTTGATTGGTTCAGCTAGACATGTGGTATAACTAAAGCCGCTCGTGCAGCAGATTCAGCTGGGGACTCGACTGCTGATGGAGCGTTCAGGATGCCATCTCTCCACATGGCGTCTCAGGGTTTCATAGTCTAGTTTGAGCTTCTTTTCAGTCTGGTACCTGGCCTCCAAGAGAAAGAGTTCCAGAAGGACAAGTTTCAACGTACAAATATCTATTATCAAGCCTCAGGTTGCATCACACTTGCTAATGTCCCAGGGTCCACTGGGTAAGCTCAAGAGTTGAAGGAGCAGATGACCCAAAGGCGTGCATCCTGGGAGGTGGAGGTCACTAGGGACTTTTTTGACAGACTTTTTAATAGTCCATCGCAAAGAGAGAGCTGAAGGTTGCCCTTAATTTAATGTGTGTGCTATGAACGAGAGAGGCTCCCAGGATGCTGGCAAGAAATACACAGATATAACTGGATTATCCCATTGTGCCGGGAATTCAGAAATCCCTGTGCTGATGATCTACTATTCTTCTTCTTCCAATCATTTGGCTTTTGGAATTGCTCAGCTCTCTTTTTCTCTTATTATTTTGAATTTAAAATATCCAAAAAGAGTATATTATTGTTCCAACTCGTCACTTTCTTACACCCCTGTTACACAGAGCCTCATGTCCAGGCCTGTGGTAGGCCTCTGGGTCATAAGCCTACGCTGGTCCAGCTGGATGTCACCAGAGGCGAGGGTTGCATGGTAAGAGCATGTTGACTCTTGCAGAAGGAAGCAGGGCTAAAGAAAAGAAGCCCTTAATGGAAGCTGCCGAGGATATTCTGAGTCTTGGCCCATGTTTTTGGCTTGTCATTGCATTGTTCCATCCAGTGACATGGTAACCTTAAAAATTTGTCCTCTTTGGGCTTATAAATCCCTGTGCAAGGACTCACTATCACTGACTTGGCTCACAGCGATCATTTATCTGGTTTTGTGGATCTTGAGGCCCTAACTGAGCTGATTTAAAGGAAACTATCTCTTTGGCAGACTTCTAGGGAATCTTGACCCTACCTTGACTACTGCTCTTAAATCTTTGAGGGCTCACAGGTTCAAACTGACCCAGAGTTTCAATGCATCCTTCACAGCCACGAGGGGAACATGAAATCGTTTAGAGCTACCGAAATTACAAAAAACACTATAATGTATCACTGCCGTAAGGAAAACAGACATATTTAAATGAGCCTTTTGTTTCAGTAAGACAAGTTACCATGCCTGTGAAGATAAGTAGCATACAACAGAGACATATTTAGCTGCAGATGTCAGCAATCCTATTAATACCGATCAGTGGTGTTTCTCTAAGAACCCCCACCCACCTTCTGCAATGACAATTTTATACTTCAACTCTCTTCACACTTTCCATCTAGCCCCACTTACCACTTTATCTAATGACCTTGTCTTATATGCCACTGAAGAAAATATAAATAATGACTAGGACGTGTCCGCATCCTGCCATCTCCAGGTGCACACGTGTGACTGCATCTCCACTCATCTTTCCTCCTGCATCCACCCTCACCGCCTTGCCATTTCTGTCACCTGAAAGAATGTCTTACTTCAGGAATATATTCCCCTTTCTATATATTCAGTTTCTTTCTGTCATATCATTTCAGTCACACAAACCCTTTCATTGACTCTATATCCCCTTTCAGTTACCATTTCATAATTCTCTGTTGCTTAAATTTTCAAAGATGTTGTCTACACATTTTTCTCTCCTTGTTTATATCTTTTCTCATCCCTCATCTCATTCCATTCTTGCTTCTTTCAATATATAGAAACTCGCACCTTTCAAAATCCTTAAAGTTCTTTTTTCTGCATAATCCATCAGTAACTGTTGTCCAAGTTGATCTTTGAGACCATCTCTTTGGTTTCTGCTTACCTCGCTGATTATCCCATGTGTCTCCTCTCCTTATCTCCTCCTACCAGTATTGGAGTTTTATGCAACTCAGTAAAGAAAGCCCTTCTCTCTCATTCTCTTCCTCACTAACTGCATTTATTATCAGGGCTTTAGATGCTACCTGTATTTTGACCACTGTCATCTTCAGTGAAAGCAACTCCTTGATGCTACTCATCTTCACATAGATATTTCATATTCACTGTAATTTCATATTTAGTCTTTTCTTATATATTTCATAAACACATTTTTTTTTCTCCTGTTCTTTGTCCAGTCTTCCCCAGCCTTGTACATAATTTGTACCATTGATCCAGCTGGAATCCTGGGTATACCTCAACCCATGATTATTTAATCTGAGTTTTTGCTAAGGGTTTATTTATTATTTTTTCAATCAAATATTAATTAAAATTATGCTTAGAACAATTTCCAGTTGAATCACAGCTGCATATTACATACAGAATAACAGGACAAAGTCATACTTTGTAATGACCTTTGCAGTTTACGTTTTTCATCTCATTCTCTGTTTTTGGTCCAGAACTGCATCTTCTAAAATAACTTGATGTTTCATCTTTACAGATTCTTTTGGTAGAAGCAGCAGATTCACAAGCCTATTCATGAACTTACCTACATTGCTTGACTGAAAAATGTCGCTAATCAAAGCTGTTAAACTCTTCTCTTAGGTTCAGGAGTAGTAATATTTCTCTGCTTTTTCTTATCTTTTCCAATGACATTTGTTTTATTTTTTAATATTAGAATATATTTGATTTATAGTGTTGTATCAGTTTCTGCTATACAGCATAGTTACCCAATATATATAAAAATGCAGTTTTTTCTTATCCTATCTTCCATCATGTTCTGCCCCAAGAGATTGAATACAGTTCCAGACAATCCACAGAATGGGAGAAAATCTCTGCAAACAAGGCGACTAACCAGGGTCTAATATCCAAAATATACACACAGCTCATACAACTCAACAACAACAAAAACAGCCCAGTTGAAAAATGGACAGAAGACCTAAATAGGCATTTCTCCAGAGAAGACATACAAATGGCCCATAGGCACATGAAAAAATATTTAGCATCACTAGTTATTAGAGAAACACTGATCAGTGACATTTTTGTACCTAGATAAGGCATTGCAGGAAATGAAGGTGTGCCAAATAAGTAGACAAATCCAACATTAAGCCTTTTTTTTTTTTTTCATTTTATTTCCACAAAATCTGTCCACTATCCCATTGGGAAGAGTCACATATTATTCATTGTGGAAAATAAAAATCATCTCAGGGATTTATCAGACATGTTGGAACATCTGTCCTGGTTTGACTCTAGATGATATGTTTCTTCTGAATTATTTTGAAGACCTTGGCTATCTATTTATTCCAGAAAAATTGGTGTATTTCAGCTGTGTGAGAACTTGGCAAATATTTTAACGTAATACAATATTTTGACATAATTCAATTTTGGTATGGTATTTCTTTTTAGTTTTTTAGAACTTAAGAAATATATCACATAATTTTGGTTTTTAAATTCTATTTTAATAGTCATAAGGAAAACATGTAAACTCTTCTGTAATGTTCTATGTTTTTAAAAAAGTTTTTAAAAAAGTTTCCATACTTCTTTCTTACATACAAACTGTATCATACCTTCCTTTTTCTATTTAATTTTTGAAAAATTTCTGGTTAAAAAAAGAATTAGTAAACCAAAATTATCACCATAAATAATGTGCAACTCTCTTAGTATCTGATCCATTAAAATCTAGAATAATATTTTAGAATTTTAACAAGCATTTCAATTTAGTAATCATCTATTGAGCACTTCCTATGTCTTTGGCACTGAAACAAGTAACTTCCCAAGGTCAGCATTAATGGCGTGAATGATGCAGCTTACCTGCTGGCTTGCTTGGCAGGCGTTGCTAATTTTTAACTACAGTCTTTCAGAATAAATTCATCCAAAGCCTTCTTTGTAGTCAGTCTCAATATAGGTCACTTTCATGGCGGGCACATTATAATTTCAGTTTTAGGAGGGTCGAGATTTGTGAAGGGTCTGAAATTTTAACCTACTTGCCAGCTAATAGATAATACTGTTACCTTTTCATAGAGGCTAGCAAGAGACATGAGACTCCTGGGTCAGAGATGAAGGACTCTATTACTGAAGAGAGCAAGCAGCATGAACATCAGTATATTTTATATTGGTTCCCTGAGACCCAATCCTTACCAAGGCAAAGGACACATATAGTTGTGTGAGAACCCTAAGCCTAGGGAACACACAACTTTTATAATGGGCAATAAACCTTCTTGCCCTTTGCCCTAGAGGGAGAAATTATTTCTATTTTTCCAAGTCTGTTTCTACACAAAGATCTTTGGAAAAGATAGACTTTAACAAAGGGAAGTCTGTGCCTTTGCCCATAAGACATGTAGGAGCATTGTGCAAGGAGCATTGTGTCCCAACAAACAGAATACGTTGTCTCCCAAAGTGCAAAGGGTAAACCCAGGATTTCATCCTCTTCAAGCTATTCTGTATCACACATTCTCCAGAAAGCAGGAAGATAACTGAAATTGTTGGGATGTTAATAAATGAATCAAGGCACTCTGTATACAACTAGGAACCCATCTAAGCAACCAATTTAAGGTGAAGCAATCAAAGTTAATAATCTTGAGTTTCCAGTTGGCACACAGGTACTGTATCTGGATTGGAGCCAGGTTACCTTTTTAGTATTAAGAAAATTAATCAGCAAAAAAGGCCATTTTAGCAATTTTGATTATTCTTTTTGATCAGTTCTGCTATTAAATGTAGATCTCAGTCTTGGTCTCTTTAAAAGTTTATCCAATTAGTATCCATTTTTTCTTTGTTAAAGTCCTTTCCTAATATAAACAAAAGTAGAGAAAGTAGTATAATGAACCATGTGTGTACATCACTCAGTTTAATCATTTGCTAACTCAAAGCCAATCTTGTTCTCTCTGTCTTCCTATTTCCCTTGGATTATTTTAAAGGAATCTCAGATATCATATCATTTTATTTAGGCTATGTCTTAAGAGAAGGTATTTTTGTTGTTTTCTCCTTTTTGCCCATTACTTTCCTTAAAAAAATTTTTTTACTATAGTTGATTTACAATGTTCTTTCAATTTCTGCTGCACAGCAAATTGACCCAGCCACACACATACACATTTTCCCCCCATACTGTCGTCCATCATGTTCAAAACCAAGAGACTGTACACAGTGCCCTGCCCTGTTCAGCAGGACCCCTACTCCAAATGCAGGACCCCTATTCCAAATATTTAGTATTTCTTAATACTAAAAAGGTAACCTGGCTCCAATCCAGATACAGTACCTGTGTGCCAACTGGAAACTCAAAGTCCACATCCACCAAATCCCGCTCCATTCCCTTCTTTTCCCTCTCCCCGTTGGCAAACAAAGTCTGCTCTCTGTGTCCATAATCTGTTTCTGTTCCACGGATAGGATCATTTGTGCCATATTTGAGATTCTACATATAAATGATATCATATGGTATTTGTCTTTCTCTTTCTGACTTACTTCACTTAGTATGAGAATCTCTAGTTCCATCCTTGTTCTGCAAATGGCATTATTTTGTCACTTTTAATGACTGAGGTAGTATTCCATTGTATATATGTACCACATTTTTTTAATCCATTCATCTGGTAATGGACATTTGGTTTTTTTCCATGCCTTGGCTATTGTGAACTGCAATGAATATAGAGGTGCATATATTTTTTTGAATGTAAGTTTTGTCCAGATAAGTGCCCAGGAGTGGGATTGCTGGGTCATATTGTAGCTCTATATTTAGTTTTCTGAGAAACCGCCATACTGTTTTCCATAGTGGTTGTACCAGTTTACACTCCCACGAACAATAATGGAGCATTCCCTTTTTCACACCCTCTCAGCATTTATTTGTTGATTTGTTAATGCCATTCTGACTGGTGTGAGGTGGTACCTCACTGTAGTTTTGATTTAGATTCGTCTAATAATTAGTGATGAGCATTTTTAATGTGACTGCTGGCCATTTGTATGTCTTCTTTGGATAAATGTTCATTTGGATTTCTGCCCATTTTTTGACTGGGTTTTTTTTTGTTGTTGTTGAGTTCCATGAGTTGTTTGTGCATTTTTGAGATTAAGCTCTTGTCAGTTGCATCATTAGCAAATATTTTTCTCCCATTCTATCGGTGGTCTTTTCATTTTTTTAATGGTTTCCTTTGCTGTGCAAAAGCATTGAGGTTTAATTAGGGCCCATTGGTTTATTTTTGTCTTTATTGTTATTATTCTAGGAGGTGGATCAAACAAGATACTGCAGTGATTTATGTCAAAAAGCACTCTTTAGTGTTTTCCTCTAGGAGTTTTATAGTATCTGGCTTTACCTTTATGTATTTAATCCATTCTGAGTTTATTTTTGTGTATGGTATTAGAGAATGTTACAATTTCATTATTTTACATGTAGCTATCCAGTTTTCCCAGCACTACTTACTGACGAGACTCTTTCCTCCACTGTATGTTCTTGCCTCCTTTGTCATAGATTAGTTGACCATAGGCACTTGGATTTATTTCTGGGCTCTCTATGCTGTTCCATTGATTGATATTTCTGTTTTTGTGCCAGTACCATAATGTTTTGATGACTGTAGCTCTGTAGCATAATCTGAAGTCAGGGACTCTGATTCATCCAGTTCCATTTTTTTCTTTCCAATATTTCTTTGGCTATTCAGGGTGTTTTGTGTTTCCATATGACTTTTAAAATACTTTGTTCTAGTTCTGTGAAGAAAGAATACAATCCCTATCAAATTACCAATGACAATCTGTAGGTTGCCTTGGGTAGTGCAGTCACTTGGATAATATTGATTCTTCTAATTCAAGAGCATGGTATATCTTTCCATCTATTTGTGTCATCTTTGATTTTTTTTAACTTATTTTTTTATTTTTTGTCTTTTCAGGGCTGCACCTGCAGCATATGCAAGTTTCCAGCTAAGGGTCTAATCAGAGCTGTAGCCACCAGCTGATGACACAGCAACGCAGGATCTGAGCTGAGTCTGCAACCTACACCACAGCTCATGGCAATGCTGGATCCTTAACCCACCGAGCAATGCCAGGGATGAAACCCACAACCTCATGGTTTCTAGTTGGATTCATTAACCACTGAGTCACGATGGGAACTCCCATCTTTGATTTCTTTCATCAGTGTCATATAGTTTTTAGAGTGTAGGTCTTTTGTCTGTTGAGATAGGTTTAGTCCTAGGTACTTTATTCTTTTCGATGTGATGGCAAATGGGAAGGTTTCCCTAGTTTCTCTTTCTGATCTCTTAGTGTTAGTATACAGAGATCCATTTGATTTCTGTGTATTTTTTATCCTACAACCTTACCAAATTCATTGATGAGCTCTAACAGTTTTCTGGTAGCATCTTTAGGATTTTCTAGCTGTAGTATAATGTCATCTGCAAACAGTGATAGTTGTACTTCTTCTTTTCCAATTTGGATTCCTTTTATTTGCTTTTCTTCCCTGATTGCTGTGGCTGGGACTTCCAAAACTATGTTGAATAGCAGTGGTGAAAGTGTACATCCTTGTGTTGTTCCTGATTTTAGCAGAAATGCTTTCAGTTTTTCACCATTGAGAATGACGTTAACTGTGCGTTTGTCATATGTGACTTCTACTATGTTGAGCCAGTTCCCCTCTTTGCCCACTCTCAGGAGAGTTTTTATCAGGAATGGGTGTTGGATTTTGTCAAAAGCTTTTTCTGTGCCCATTACTTTCCGATAAATTTATTCCCGTGCTTATGCCTATTAGGAAATCTAATGACCTGCAAGATAGTGTATTAGACTATTGTTTGGGGGCTTGAGGTATAATCACATTGTATTGCATTTTTGTTATTCTCTAACAGTAATATCTTAATTTCTACTCATGAAGATGGAAATGACAATATGGGCACTGAAAGAGAGGATCTGAAACTTGAATTTTTTCCTTTTGACAGAGAGAAATCCTAGTTCTGGATAATTTCTTTAGAACCCCACAAAGATGTTGATATCCCTTTCTCTCGAAGGCTACAGGGCCATGAAATTCCTTTAGACCAACTTGTACCTCTGAAAATTCCTGTAACCTTCCTTAATTAATCAGTTGAACCAAGCCATGAATAAGCTTTCTTATTTTCCTCTGAGCCTTCTTCAGTCTATCTACAGCTTTAAAAATGAGTTACCCTAAGATGAAAGTAGGACTCAGGCTTCAAAATAGAGCTTGCCTCATATTCCATAGAGACATCAGTCTATATGTTGAGAAGAAAGGTGATGCTGGTAGAACTCTCTAATCTCTCAGAATTACAAAATAAAGTTTCTTTTCAACTTTAGAGCATCCTCCCTGGAGACAATGACTTGTCTATCACAGTTCGGTGCTAATTCTTAACATATATAGAGTTATCTCAAATGTGTGACTCAAATCATATTTTCTTATAGCCTCCTAGTGGATAAGCCAACTTTGCTGTGGAAAGGATGGAGCAGGAGAAGGTGATGCAAAAAGGAAGCAATTTTTTTTGAAGGATGGGGTTGCTGATGGTATTCGTCACTGGAAATGACCTAAACCTCTGTAGGATAAATATCTCACAGATTGGAATTGCTAAAGAAGAGGAAAGAATCAGGGAAACCTGAAAGATGAAAAAAGAGTATTTGGTATGGGGCTGGAAGTTGAATCTGGAGGCATGAGAATTTCATGGCACCTGTCTTAGGGGATCAGATGAATTTTAGGGAGGGAAGAAAATTATTGCCACTGCAAGCTTGCACAAAAACACTGCTGTGTAGTCCTCCAAGGATCAGAACCAAAATGAAAGGACATTGGAGAACTTTCCTGGTTTGGTGGTGTTTATTCCTGTTGTTGTTTGGTTGTGGGTTTTTTTTTTTTTTTTTTTTGTCTTTTTAGGGCTGCACCTTCAGCATATGGAGGTTAGCAGGCTAGGGGTTGAATCAGAGCTGTGGCCGCAGCAATGCGGGATCCAAGCCCATGTCTGTGACCTACACCACAGCTCATGGCAATGCTGGATGCTTAACCCACTGAGTGAGGCCAGGAATCGAACTCACATCTTCATGGATACTAGTCAGATTATTTTCTGCTGAGCCACGGCTGGAACTCCTTGGTGTTGGGTTTTTAAACTGCCCATTTGGATACTGCCCATTTTTTCTTGTGAAGCATTCTAGCACCTTTTAGAGTGCCCTCTGTTTCTTCTTTGATTTTCAGTGCATTCTCACATGTACTGTGGTGGAATTTTTAGGAAGAAAATACAAGATGACCACCTGTACAGTAGAGTGGCACTTAGGAATGCAACTTAATTTCCTCTTTTCACCTTAGGTAAGGATTTTTATTTCCTCTTTTCACCTTAGGTAAGGATTTTTAGAAAATGGCTATACTTTTCCATCCCGATGTCTTTGCCCTATGTTACCTATGCACTTGTGCATGTGTCATGTGCTAATTATATTAGTTTTTTTCTTAGCTTTCCACCACAGAGAACATTCTGGGAATGACACTGTTCTTAAAAATCAACTACTACCATTTTACAATCTCACATGTGAAAATTCTATCTTTTATTCCTGTTCACAGGAAAACACAGCAAGATCCTTTAAATAGAATATTCAAAGATTCCTTTTTGGAGAGCACCAGCCGTGTTTCTCCGATAGCTTCTAATAATATGAAGCTGAGGAGAACAGTGCACTGAATCACAGGCTTGCAGTGTTATACAATCACTTAAGGTCAGTTACATAAGGAAATAGACAAATAAGGCAAAAGCAAACTTCTGCATTTGTGAAAAAAATCCAAGGTACATAGAACGGAAATGGCAATCAGTTAAGAGTTGGCTTCATTCAGGGTCTTATTCATCACTCATCTGCTTTTCAGGTGGCTTGTTGCAGTCAGCTTTTTTAGGTTATTTATACCTTATGATTACAGAGGGGCTGTGAGGAGAAATAATATTTTCCAGTAACTAAACACAATCTTATTAATTTCTTAAGGCCTTTTTTCTTAAGACCTTTACTAGGTCTCAAGAACTTGAAATAACTGACATTTAAGGATTGGGAGTGGAAAGCCCAGATGGGAAAGAACCAGCCTTGCTAGCCCTCTCTCTCCCAACATTGTGTAAGGAGGGAGCTGGTGAGGCAGAATAGAGATACCGTTGAACTTGGAGTTAGAAAGTCCAAGTCTGCCCTTACTAATATAGTGCTTTTGGGAAAATCACTTACCTTCTCCCAGCCTCAGTTTCTCCGTTTTTATAAAATGTGGGCAATTTCACATGCCCAGATCAAAGCGTTGTTGGCAGGGTAAAATGAGATAATATGTATTAAAGTGCTTTATAGCTTCAAGAGTGCCCTGCACTCTTACACCTGTAAGGTGTTCTAATTCAAAGTTTTGTTCTAATGATGCACACAAAGACATCCCTAGAGAAAAATGGTTGGGATAGTCATGGATGTTGACATAATATTTTAAATCCTGCCCTTGAACATGAGCTTCTCAGTTGCTAAAGGGATTAAGCAATACTTTTAAAATGGTGTATTTTTCCCCCAACAACTTGTACACAAGTTTCAAAAGATGATAGCAATTTACTGACTATTTCAGCTGTTGAACAACCTGAAAAAGCAATAACCCCTTGTCCTCTAAGCCAAATATAGGT